>CM061142.1:393917837-394214509 GCA_030789695.1 Scilla litardierei
GTCATTTACCAAGGAGGAGGCTCCCGACACTCCACCCCCCAGTTTTGCCTTTGATCGCAGGGAGCCCCTTCCAGTCAATTGATCCATCGCGGGTATGCTTCTCATCTTCTGCTTCTATTTCACATATGTCTAGCTGCTCACTTGGTTCTTCAACCTGAAAACATCACACAGCTTTCCTTGGATTTAGTTCAATTTTCAGATGTCAGTATGTCACAATGCATTTTTTTCGGCAAAAATTTTGTTTTATGTCGACCAAATGTTTTAATGAATATACATGCTAGAAAAATTGGCAGAAGGTGTTATACTTACCGGTGTAGGATCTGCCATGATTGTGCTTCGCTAGGCTCTGGTTCATCTACCAGGAACCTGCAATGGAGAAGAAGGGGAGAGGAACCGGCGATTTTGTGTGAGAAAAAAGCGTGCAGGAAATTGTGAAGGGGTGTCAGTAAACGTGGTTTCCTATGTTGTTGTTTCTGTTTTTAGATTGATTACAGTCTTCTCTCTTGACTCTCTTCAACAACATTCCAAATATGGGGTAATTAATTGTGGGTAATTGAAGGCAAGGCTAGTTCAGTTTAGCGGTGACGAGTCCAACTCATGTACTGGATCCGTCTCGTGTTTAGCTTTCTGTTTCAGAGGGTTGGTTGTTGAATTGGAAGTATGCAGGCAGTGGACAAGTGATGGTTTGGGCTCGTGTGCTTCCAATCCAAACCGCTTGTTCTTTTCTCCTATGTGCCATGGTCGCATCAAGAGAGAGCACTTGCAGTAAGATAAGGAAGAAAAAGAAAAAAATCTATTTCAAACAAATTTCTTTTAGGAGGAGGATGCGGTGGATTCTCAAATTGGATCGGTTATCCAATTTCTCTGACTTTATGTTCTTCTTCTTGCATTCTTATAACTGGATTTTTCTGAAGATTGCCGAGGGCAACCGACGAAGCTGCAACTTGTTTTGCATAAATTTTTTTGTATTGCATCTGTGTCCCCAAACATTCGCTCTTTATCTTTGAAGAATCTTGTAATTTGGCCTTTATTTACTTTCCAGTGACCACAACATACGGTGGTACTCAAATGAAAGTAAGATCAAGTTTTTGCCTGTATATGCAGTAAATACATCACATTCACATGTCTATATATGCGATACAACCTGCAGGAGTATAATGTAATGCTCTTTAGGATATGCTCTCCTTTGTGCCCTTATGCCTTCTCCCCTTGGCTAATCTTAGCATCCTCCCTCACATTTCCCCTCCAGCTTGATTCCCTGATACAACCTTGCACATGCCAGATACACCACGAGGTCCACAGTGCTCATAGCTGCCAACAGGAAGAAGAACATGTCCATATGGCCCTTGTTCAGGTCGGCCGGTATCCACCCAAACCTACCGCCGTTCTCCGTGATCTTCATCACCGCCGTCACGATAAGATAGCTAGCAAAGTTGCCTAGCGAGATCGAAGTCATGCACAGCGCGCTGCCGAAGCTCTTCAGTCCGTCTGGCGCCTGGTCATTGAAGAACTCTAGCTGGCCAACATACATAAACACCTCCGAGGCTCCTATCAGCACGTACTGAGGCACTTGCCATAATATGCTCAGGGTGCTTGTGTTGCCTCTTGCCTGCTTCAGCCTGAAATGCTCAACGATGCCAGCAGAGGCCATGGCCAACACCGCTATGACCAGCCCCGCCCCCATTCTCTGCAGCTCGGTGAGGCCTTTAGGGTCATTGCGAAGGCTGGAAACTAAGGGGTGGATCAGGCGTTGGTAGAGGAAGATAAAGATCGCAACGCTGATGATGTCGAATGCTGACATGCAGGCTGCAGGAATGCGGAAGCCAGCAACGTCGGTGTCCATCGCGGCGCCCTGCTCGACGAAAAGAGAGGCCATTTGTGTAAAGACCAAGGAGTAGACGATGGTGCAGAGCCAAATCGGGAGGAGCCGGAGCACGCATTTCACTTCTTCTACTTGTGTCACGGTGCAGAGCCGCCACGGGTCTCTGAGCATCGACTGTCCTTGTATGGTGAAGTCTTTGGCTCGCACCATTGCAGCTCTGTCCAAGAACCTACATAAGCAATATACATGAACAAAAGTTGAGGTCACCCACGACACATTGGCTCGCACCATTTTAAGCTTGCGAGTACACACTTGAGAATAAGTTTCAAGTAAAACACAGTTAAGATGGCAAGCTTACTTGAGCCCTTTTGTGTGGAGTATGTTTCGACTCCCCCCAGCAGTGGCAAATTCTTTTCCATCCATCTCATACAGATCATCGCCATCTGGTGGCATCCTGACCCTCCATTTCCTCGATGCCGCGATGACGACCTGGCAGATCCTCGGCATGGGATTGCCGCATGGCCTGAAATGCCTGTACCTGTTGGTCCCTCCGAGGAACAGGACGAGGGCGAGGAAGGCGGACCCGGCGGAGGCCCAAAATCCCAAGGCCCACAGCTTCTGATCCTCGAAGTAGCAGAGAATGGTGTTCGAGAACAGAGAGCCTATGTTGAGGGCCAGGTAGAAGTAGCTGAAGAAGGCGATTTTTGAGCGGGCCTCGTTCGGGTCGTTCTCGTCGAACTGGTCGGCCCCGAAGGTGGCTATGTTGGGCTGGTAGCCCCCGTTTCCAAGGGCCACAAGGTAGATGGACAAGTAAAAAAGCCCAATCTCCACGTCGGAGTGGGGCCCGCACCGCGCCAGCTCACCACCGCAGCCCGACGGCCTTAACATCAACAACTGTGTAGACAGCGAGAGCATAACCAAACCCTGGAAGCGAGAAGTGTCAATGTGACGATGACTAGGAGGGCATATGTACATGAGACGATGCACACTTACGAGCACGAACACGACTTGGAAGATGGCGCAAGCCTTGTATCTCCCCCAGTAGGAGTCGCTAAGGAATGCTCCGAGGAGCGAGAACATGTAGACGATGCCCATCCATTTGCTCACGTTGTTCGCTGCATCCGCATTGCTCTGTCCAAGAACCCTCGTCAGGAACAACACCAGATTCACGCACACTCCAAAGAATCCTAGAGTCGCCAAGCCTTGGTTCACTGGATTTGTGCAGAGCGTTAGATTATATAAATATTTTCCTTAACCCTCACCATAACTCTGAAGGTTTGATGTAGTGGTAATGAATTCAACACATACCCACAACTCGTCAAAATGCAACACACACACACATATAAATGTTAATGTATCAGAACCCATATTCCCATAAACTGACAGGATATATATGTTAACATTGGGTCATTGATTATGATGGTAACATATACACGGGGAAGTATGCATGCACCCAATTGAAATAGATTGTTGAGTCAGTCGGAGCCATGCTCCATGCTTCAGCACGGCTACGTGATGCTGATGCCCTATGTCGGTAGTTTCCATGGGACAATATTAGAGGAAGATTCCCTTACCATTTGTTTTATTCAACTATGTTTAGAGCTCCACAAGTGTTACTTTCGATTCTGATCGATGTTTGTCTTCATTGCATCTCATACTTGAATATGGCATTCCTTTTTCTATGGCAGCAAATAGTCTGCTATTCTGTTAAAAATAATGCCCAACCTGGCAAAGTCCTGAAAACACGCTGATTTTAGGGCATATGGCTCCACCCTGGCGTGTGGCTCTGTAGAATCAGTTCAATATGCATGTATGGCAGCAATATTGAAGTTAGGTCTTTCTTCCTTAGGAGTCGTCTATCATGACCTGAACTTTCATCTTAAACAAGCATAGACATTTAATATCTCCGCTCTTATGTGTTGTTCCTGCCATAATTTCTACTACAGAAAGATGTTACATATTGCATACTACTTAATCCTACCGCAGTGGCTCATGCCAATGTTTTTCTATGTTCTTTCTTAATGAGTTCCAAATTCTCAGGCAATTCTAATTTCAGTTCTCAGAGGAGTTGGCTTTTGGAGTTGTCTCCTTTCGCCAAATTCCTTATTTTGTTCTCTTTTCTTTTCATACTCATTGGCTAAAATCTGAATCCACTCTTATATTTATAAAACACAAAGGGTAATTCAAAATAATTCTCCCTTTATGTGCAGTTTGATATGAAAAAAAATTAAGGAGATAATTACCAAGAACAAGACTCCCAGCCACCCATCTACCCGTCCTCGCTTTGTCTGCAGGCTGCCCTCTGATGTCCACTGAACCATCTGTAGTATATTCTAAATGTTCTTCTTCCTCATCATCATCACTGTATTCTTCTCTTTGTCGATCTTTTCCTTCTTGCATTGAAACTTCAACTCCGACCTTCATCTCTTCTTCCCCTCTCGGTCTTGATTCCTCCTGGGCCTATAGCAATCACAAATAAGCTTTAAAAGAAAAATCAAAACATGATTACTGAAATAATATTTACATAATTCATTGGGTGGTGTAGTATATGCCAGCATATATGCTTATGGTTTATGCCTTCTCTTTTTGAGACTACTACAATCATGTTGGTTTCTTGTTCCATTCCAGAATCATGTAGGTCGACGCTAAGCATTTGCTTAGCTTTTCATGATGCTAAGGTGAAGCATAGCTTATGATATACTCGGTACTTAATTCCTTGTGGGTTCACTATTTACATGAAAATAAGTTAATCAGAAAACTACACATTACAGCAAAATTTATCCTACTTCAGTCCTGTCAGCGCAACAAGTATGATACCCAGCATACAAGGATGAGTGTCTTATGGTTATTCAGGCAAAATCCAATATATTGGTAACACCAATATTTGTCAAATAAATAGTTGCGAAGAAAAAGAGGAGGATGTGAATGAAGAAGGGTCCTCGGGCTATTCTAACAAAGCAGAGTTGAGATTTTACTAACCATTACCTCAGAACTGGCCCTTGTGAATGCCATTTCAGGGTCGGAGGGAGACTAGTTAAGCTCGAAGAAAAAGCGCAGAAGAAGGGAGCCGAGATGGAGGCGAAATTGGTAGTTGGATGGAGAGGTGAGGTTCGGATTTATAGTGGTGGGAAAATGCCGACGGATGGTTGGGATTTGAAGTGTGTAAAGCATGATTGATGCTAGCATCTCCATGTTCACATATCCTAAATATGTATTGTCGTGGCTTCCTTTTTGAGAAAGCCTATGCAATGGGGCTTGTCCATGTCACTCACCCCTTTATGCACAACAAGTTGGACAACTCCCCCTCCCAAGTTCTAGGCTGGCAGTATGAAGGTGTCTACATATATTGGAGGCAAGCTTTGAATCTGCAACACACTAACAACATCAACCGTCCCTCACTGTTACTGAAACAAACTTTTGATTTTTCTTGCCATGTAACAAAACTAGAAAACATGTGTAGAATCTTTACAAAGGGATGCTATAGTTATGCGTCATTATTATGCACCAAATGAACATAGTGGCTATCCTTTTCTGAGAAATATGTATGCGAAACAAATCACCTATTTTTCCTTTATTTGAATTTTGAAGTCCCTTTCTGCCATTTTCATGCCCCTTTTATGTTCTCCCTTTATCCAGCCTATCCTCTGCAGTAGGTTTTGCAGTTGAAGATATGTATCAATATATATTAACTATTACACTAGTAATTTTTCGCTTTCTCAACTTTGTGTTGGGGGTTGAAAGTGACATACAATCTATAATTTCATTAATAAGGGCGCAAGAAAATAGCATTCTATTGGCTAACTTGTGTATAAACAGTAGCCTAAGAGTTCAGACACTTTGCCCATAAATATATCAATATATTTCTTGAAGTTCCTCCAAATTCTATAAGCTTGAATGTTTCCAACAAATTATTTCCATTTGACTTGGGATTATTCTGACAAAATCCGAATTCTCACCATGAACATCTGCATCACTGCCAGCATAAGTAATGATAATACTTTGGTGCCAAGGACTAAGAAAATCGTTAGGCCATGGGCTACAGTATCACAGGCACAGAGCACACTTGCAAATCAGATACGATACCCTTCGAGAATCTTATGTTCTATTCTCTTCCCCAGTAGATATGATACCCTTTTGCGAACATTTTTTACTCCAATAATTTTGATAAGATTATATTTGCTACAATAATGTAAGCACCCTTTTTAATCTCCATTTTCAATTATTTAGCACCTGATACTTCAGCTTATGGGCAAGTCTCTTGGCTGTTTGCTTCATTTACAGAAAGAGATCCTGGAAATATTGCTTCGATGGAGGATATCCTAGTATGCTTGGCAGGAAAATTTCCTTCACGCAATCTCTATTTCGACGCGTGCATTTTCCTTGTATTTTTGTGGTTCCAATATGCATGGCATCCAATTCTATTCTTTTAGGGGAATATAAAGTTACTTGCGATGCACCATGACACGAGCTGATTTGTGGTTAGAAACATCATGTTGATGTTGTGTCGCACGAGTACTTAGTCTCCTGAAAAATTAAGCGAAACATAAAAACATTTTTTTTTTGTTTTTCACAATATATGTATATATATATATTTATTTTTGAAAAATAAAACGATTCACCTTGCTTTATATTATGTGACTTCTATTTTCCGCCTGGAAAAATGATGAATTACGGGAGCATGGTTCTGATGGGGAAAAACGAATTTTTATAGATTAGCTAGTTTGTTAGCTTGTGAGTAAGAAGCAGTTACTATCCTTAATTTTTTTTTAATTTTTGGGAATTTTCTGTGATTTTTCCGGGGCAGTTTTGAGCCTTTTTAAAGCTTGGGGTCATTTCCACAATTCTGTAAATTTGGTCCTGTACATGTTAATAGCAGAATTTCCTAGATAAAATAATGGAATGTAGTTGATTTTGTTTTATGAGTGGATACTATGACAAATGTCTTTCATTGCTTGTACAAGTTGTGATACATTATAGGGTGAGATTCGATTCATGTATGATACTGGGATCTAGGGCTTGAGGTGGCGGCGGAAGTCCCCATAAAAGGTGTGAAGCCTTTCTTTTTTTTCGTCGTAGTTTCCTTCTATTATTTACCAATCAAAACCGTTGTGCTAGACCTTTTGGAACCCTAATCAAAACCTATATATCTGTCTATTTTTTGCTTAAATTTATTCAGTGACCCAAACATCATTACTTTCTGCGAAAAAATGATTAGTTTTTCAACACTTCTTCTAAACCGATGCCCGTACTCTTGCATAAATCTTCTCTAAAACCCTAGATTTGGCATACCAACAGAACTGAAACAAAATAAAAGATTCAGTTTCAGTTTGTTCTGCGTCGGTTTCATTTAGTGTCTGCAGTTCACAATTGATGCAACCTCTATCTACCATCTATTTTAATGCTCTTTTTAGTAAGAACACGCTATATTATTTGACTAAAACCTGATACTGTGCTGCTAAAGCTTTATTTTATGCTGCAAAACATGAACAATAATTTAATTTGTTAAATGTCATCCCTTTTCAGTAAACCATAATAGCCATAGGTTGTCTAAAGACTGCATGCACCACAAAATAACTCGAAGGCATAATGTCTTGTATGCGAAAGTTATGGCAAAACATGTAGTTTTCAAAAATAAGATACCTCCAATAACTAATAAGAATCAGCATTGAGTTCTGTTTTAGTGCTACAATATGGATTGTATTATCAATTGTGTGAGGCCCCAAGTTCAAGATTGGGCTATTGAAGCTTAAACAATCTCAAGCCACCACACAATTTTTGTATTGGCTTAAACTCTCTCCCCCCCAACAGAAATCCACATGACTGTTTCACGTTGAGTGCACACAAGTGAAGATCGTTTTATTTCTGACTGTCACCAAAAACAGATGATCAAAAGCCACTTGTTCTCCAGTTCTGTCAGTTGATGTGCACAACATTGGCAGGAAATTATTCCACCACAACTCCCAAAAATGGCTTAGAGGATGGCAAATTGCTTGGCTACTGGACATTACCATTCTCACTGCCTTGAGATACGTCTTGTATCATCCTTGTGGCCTTACAGTGCTAGCGTTACTCTGTGTGTGTGTGTGTGTGTGTGTGTGTGTAGTGTGAGTGAGTGAGTGAGTGTGAGAGATAAATTTGGGACAGGTCAAAGGTTTTTTTGGCTCAAACCTGAAACTTGGTAGGTGCAAGTTGAACTTTCTTCTATTTCACAGCAAATAAACAATAATTTAAGTTTGTTAGTGTTAAAATTATGCTTTAAGCACCGGTTTCTGGGCATGCCATTACCGTGCCAACCTTAATATATGGTTGGCATGATCGTGTTGACTGGGCAGAGTGTGCAAGACTAGTGGCATGATTGTGCAGGGTTGGCATAATGTCCAGATTTTCTGAGCCAATTAGTGACACGACCATGCCAGATTTGGCATGACCGTACCAGTCTGGTTTTCATCCATATGTGGGTTTTGTTTTGAGTCGTTGATATGAAACTTAATCAAATCAAACGATCAAAACTTAAAACGGCCTTTAGAACCCTAATGAGGCATTCCTTGGTGGAAACACACAGCATACACAGCGGCAATGAGATTCGACGAGGGCTACAATTCTAGTAAGAGATAGCATTGTTTCTAGGGTTTTGAGAGATTTCTTCATTGAGTGAGCGTGAGATAGTTTGAGATCTAGAGTGCTTGACTCAAATATCAAGATAGTTACACTTTGTTGAAGGATATCTAAATGTGTCGGGTGTAATCAACTTGCAAACTTTTGTTTCTGATCTAGTGGATACCCGTTGACAATATAAGGCTGGACGTAGGTCTCATCACGTAGGTGAGACCGAACCAAGGTAAATCTTCGAGTCATCTGTGCTTTGTTTGAGTTTATTGCTTGTGTGGTTCTTGTAATATTTTCTATCCCAAGACCCACTACGTTTGTTAGTGCTTTCGTTGTAAGAATCACACAGGTTGGACTTGATTGTGGTTCATGAGTAATTTCTATCGCAATAGTTGGTATCAGAGTGATCAAGTTGGGAGTAGATTAACAAGACATGATGTCGTCGGCTACCGTTAGATACAAGATAGATAAATTCACATGAAGGAATGACTATTCTCTTTGGAAGATGAAGATGAAATTCTTCTTGATGCGATATGGTTGCTACCAAGTTGTCTTCGAGCAAGATAAAATTGATGCAAAGTTCACAGAGGTCAATAAGGCAAAGATGGAGAGGAAAGCATTGGGTGTACTACGGTTGTTCTTGCCGAAGTTCTTAGGATGATATCCACATCCAAAACTGCAAAGGAAATCATGGATAAACTCGAAGCTAAGTATGCGAGGAAAAGTTTGACATCATGATTATACTCGATGAAGAACTTATTTACATTGAAGATGAAGCCGAACAGTCAGTCAGGTGAAGGATCACAGTGACGTGTTCACGAAGTTAACTTCAGACCTAGCCAATATGGGAGTGAATCTGGACGAAGATGTATTAGCCGTAATTATTTTATGCTCATTGTCAGATGAATACTTTTTGCTAGTCAGATCTTTGATATATGGAAATGAAAGTTTAACTTCGGAAGAAGTGGAAGCAGCTTTGCATTCAGAGTGCTTCATGGAAAAAGTCCACGACAATGATTCTAGCAATCACAGTGAAGCGTGTTCACTAGAGGCCACTTGCAAGGGAAGAAGGGTGGCCAAGGTGCTAGAAGATGACGCTCAAGATCAACATCACAAGAGCACTGGAAAACAAGTGTTTTCTATGCAAGGAGACAAGATACTGGAAAAGGAATTGTCCAAAGCTTAAGGCGGATGGTAAAGGAAAAGGCATAGCTACATGGTCAACTTCAATTGGAGTGGCCATGAAGACTATTGGCAATGATGATAGTGATGACGGGTAGATGTTGATGGCTATGATGATAGTGATGATGGGTAGATTTTTATGGCTAGCACTCATGATGAAAACAATATTTCATGGCTTATGGAGTCAGTATATACATTTCACATAAGTTGCACATGAACTGGTTTGATGGCTATAGTCCAAGGGAAGATGATATGTCCAAATTTTACATATATTTATTGCATCATTGCATGTCATATTTGCCTCTAAAATCTACATTTTCATACATTATCGTGCTTCTAACGCCATATTCGAGTTTTGTATAGTTTTTTGGATTTTCAGGAGTTTTGGAGTGAATTGGAGATATTGTAGGACATGTACACATTCGATACGTCATTGGTAAGGCTTCATGAGAGTTCACCAAGGCAAGAAAGAATTAGAGGAGAGGAGGAGAAGAGAGCGAGAGATGGAAACTTCATCTTCAGTTTTCCAGGCGACTCGACCGAGTAGCAACCGCTACTCGGCCGAGCTGACACGCAGAATTCGCAAGGAAATGGCCATGCCCCCACTCGACCGAGCAGACAGCCAGCTCGACCCGAGCTGTATCAAACAGAGCGACTATTTTGTGCCATTCTCCAAGGCACTGTAGCTCGACCGAGCAGTTCACCTACTCGACCCGAGTCGTCATCAGACAGAGCAGCGTTTTGGAGAAGCTTCAGACCTACTGTAGCTTGACCGAGTGGATAGGCTACTCAACCGAGTAGCCCGTATCAGCCAGGCAGAAGCATCAGCAAGTGGCAGTCTTATATCAGTTCGACCGAGCAGGCGTCGCTACTCGACTGAGTAGGGCGACACGACCAGTCAAGTTGGTGGGACCAAGTGCCCAGATTTTCTGAGATTTTGTGGGATCCATACCTCTTGTATAAAAGTATAGTTTTTACCCTATTTGTAGAGAGACTAGACTTTTAGTATTTTCCTTAGTTTTAATTAGAGTTTTTAGATCTATAGAATTTGTGTACCGTCACTAATTTGTAGAGACTAAAGCTTGGATTTTTATTGATCTTTATTACGTGGAATCTGTATATTCTAAATTCTCTTTGGTTTTATATTGCTCTACGATGCGTTGGTATGATTCTCTAAACTTTCTATTATTTTTGATGTTTTCTATTGTCGAGATAAATTCTTTCGCATCCATTGAAGCTTTTATTGCTTTTGCTATGATCCATGAGTATTTCTATTTAGGGCTAATAGATTAGCTCTAGGATCTTAGGATCTAGATGTAAAGTTAGGATTTTTAGGTTGCGTTAGTATAAAAGGGACGTGTTTTGGTCGATCTAGCCAAATTTGAAGGAGATCTGGTACTGAGATCGTGACCGCAGTCGATGGAAGCGATTAGCTTAAGGAGTATCCTATGAATTTTATTAGGGAGTTAGTGAGTTCAATTAGGGCATGTACCGCCTATCGCGAGAGTGGGCCAATCATACGTGCCTTGACGGGATCCACCGACGTCCTATATTACTAATTGATGGTTATCGTAATTGCGTCAATAAGAGCCACCAAAACACACGAAGCTCTAATCCACGAGAGTGGCCTGAGTTGAGATCATTATATCCATGAGAGTGGCATGAATATCGTCGATTCTTAATGCATGGATCGTGTGCACCTATCGCGAAAGCGGGGTATAGTATACGATACGTTAGATTCATGGCGCTTAGAGTCATGATTTCTACATCTTAGATACATCAATCCCTAATAAAGCCAATGCAACGTAAGAGTCCTAGCCTAGCATCAACATCCGAGGATCCTAGTGGTGAGTCCTAATGCCCTAATATTTTGTTATTGATTACAATCTCACAACAAACAATCTCTTGAAACCGACTGCTACATCTATTCTAAGATCTAGAAATCAGCCAAGACAATAACGTCACTTACCTCCATATGGGATCGATATCTTTTATACTATTACTTGACACCATACGCTTGCGTTAGGTACCGGAAATTCACACTTGGGATACATCTAGCTCTTGGCATTCGTACCTTTGCTAGGTGGGGTTTAAGTGTTTGTTTCGGGGGCATCATGTTTTTGGCGCCGTTGCCGAGGAGGTAACAGTGTTACTTGGGTTATTCCTTTATCGACAAATTTATTAGCAAATCTTATCATCTCTTATCTTTCCACATTTTTATTCTCTTTTATTACTTTGCTACTGACGATATTTCTCAAAGTTTTCGTTGTGCATGAACACTCGCCTGGGGGTCTTGACGAAGAATTATTATTTGACCCCGAGATTGAAAAGACCGCAAGAAGACTCAGAGCATTAAAGTGGCGTCAGACATTTATTGATCCAATGACTGAGGGTCATGTTACTCCTCCACGTACCGGGTCCATTAGGGACTACTTAAAGCCAAACTTTTGCAGTACGTCTTCCATCTTGAGGCTGCAACTGTTGGCAGGAAGCTTTGAGCTAAAGACTGGGTTAATCAACCTGATGCAGCAAGATTCCTTTCACGGGCATCCACATGAGAACCCAAATCATCACATAGACCTCTTTCTGGAGAAGTGCGACACCTTCCAGGCCAAAGACGTGAGTGAAGATGCTATTAAGCTAAGACTATTTCCATTCACTCTGAGGGACAAGGCCTCTTACTAGTTGCAAGAGCATCCCTCAAACACCTTCACGACTTGGGAGCAGTTGGCTCTAGCTTTCGTGGACAAGTTCTATCCACCATCCAAAATGGTGAGGATCCGAGGGGCAATCACTAATTTCAAACAATTACCACATGAGTCGCTATATGATGCTTGGGAGAGATTTAAGGACTTGCAGCATCAATGTCCATGCTATGGAGTTTCAGATTGGGGCCTTATTCAGAGTTTCTACAATTGGCTCCAACCAGGTACGAAGATGATTATAGACGCCGCCGCTCAAGGCGCTCTTTTGGATAAGCTTCCTGAGGAGGCCATATCTTTGCTAGAACAAATGGCCTCCAACAACCATCAGTGTAGCGATGAATGCTCAAATGTCAAGGGTCCCGAGGTGAAAGAAGCTACAAACCAAGATGGGCTAATTGAGACTTTATGCAAGCAGGTAGCAAGGATTGAACAAAGGTTGGATGCTACCCCCACTCCTAGAGCTCCAGTTTATGCCACATACGAGGACTACATCGAGCAAAGGTATGATCCATTAGAAGGTTCCTGTGAGGGAACAGATGTGCCAGCGGAGCAAGTCCAATATGTGCAAGGAGATGGGGGAAATCAATGACAACATCCGACGATGAGAAATCACCCCGGATTATCATATGGGAATCCAAATGGATCATTGCAACCTCCACAACAACAAAGGCCATCACCTCCGTCTCCTCAGTAACAACAGTATGGTTTTAGGCCATCTGGGCCTTATAGACTGCCGAGATACACCAACCACCTGCCACAGCAACAATACCAACCGGCAGCTCCAAGACCCAATTTAGAGGCGACCTTGGATGCCTTCATTAGTGGGCAAACGAAGATCAATAGTGAAAACGCGTCATAATTTAGGAATCTTAATGCCTCTGTTGATGACATAAAGGACCAAATGGCACAACTCATAAAGACTCAAGGGAGATTACCCTCTCAGCCTGAGCCTAATCCTAGAGCCCAAGTCAATGCAGTGGTCGCAGTCACCATGAGGGAAGGAAAGATTATCGACAATGTCATGGTGCCGGTTTCTACCAAGGTGATCCAAAAATCAACCATTCATGTGCAAGATGGAGACACTACAATTTCAGCCCATATTGTGGCAAAGGACATGGAGCAAGCTACAATTCAGCCCAATGCTATTGGAGAGAGGGAGGCTTCGCCTTCTAAATTGCCTACTACCACTACGGCATCATCGGACACTATTACTTCCAACAAGTCCATTCCAAAGGATGCCGATAGAGACAAGGCAAGCCGACCTCCATCTCCATATCCTCAAAGGTTAGCCATGGAAAAATTGGAGAAGAAGTATGCCAAGTTATCCAATCTTCTCAAGGGAATCCAATTGAACATCCCCTTTATGGACGCTATCACGACAATCCCCACCTACGCTAATTTCTTGAAGGATCTTATTACAAGGAAGCGTAAGCAAGAGGAGGTGAAGCTCTTGGACAATTCCACCTCCGTTATCAAGAAACATCTACTAAAGAAGTTACAGGATCCCGGGAGTTTCACGGTGCCATGCTCCGTTGGAGGCACCCTGGGAGAGAGCATTAGTTTGATGCAGCTCACCATCTTTAAGACGCTAAACACGGGGACGGAACTTGAGTCGACCGACATGAGCATCCAATTGGTGGAAAATTCTATCACATATTCGGTGGGCATAGCACACGACATCATATTGCAAATACCTCCCGGGTTATGCGTGTCGGTAGACTTTGTGGTTATGGACATACCAAAAAAGGGTAGTTCACAAATCATATTGGGGCGTCCATTCATGGCGACGGCTAGAGTATTAATTGACATCCGTGAGGGGAGCTATCTTTGAATGTGGGCAACATCGA
Source organism: Scilla litardierei (assembly GCA_030789695.1). Classification (NCBI taxonomy): domain Eukaryota; kingdom Viridiplantae; phylum Streptophyta; class Magnoliopsida; order Asparagales; family Asparagaceae; genus Scilla; species Scilla litardierei. The sequence goes on from CM061142.1 coordinate 393,932,000, forward strand.
GGTCGAATTCCGCTTACAAAAGCCGATGAGGGACCGCGCCCCACAAGAGGTGCGAGCTATCTTGAGCTCTTGGAGGACAAAGCCACAAATGAATACACCATGGAAGAAATATTCAAAGATCCCGTGAGAACGAGCCTAGATGACGACGGTGACATCGTACACAACAAGGCGGTGGCCACCTACTTACAAGTTCTAGACAAGGAGCTGACCGGTATACCCTTGCACCATCAAGAATCGGGGGCTACTATCTTTTTGGCTGAGGAAGGCCAATGAGGAGAGGCGTGCCAAATACCACCGCACGAGATCATTGGGAAGCACGACGGGTGCATTTCGTATGAGCCCAACATCCCCTACCATCGATTGAATATCTTGAGGGAGTCGAGCTTACGACTTAAAACACGCGCTTATCGGGAGGCAACCCGATTCTTCCCCTTAGTTTTGTTTTTTCTTTTTGTTCTTCTTTCTTAAATTCAAAAAATACCAAATAAATACGTTTTTAATTCTAAAAAAAATACAAAAACATAAAAATTTGATGAGTTCTTTCTTCTACAGGTTGAACAATGAGGAGAGCATGCCAAACGATGAGAAGAAGGAGAAGGAACCGAGAAGAGAGTACCAAAGAACAATACATAGTATGGAGGGTCAGGAGAGGCCACTCGACGGAGTAGCTACCCTATTAGGTCGAGCTACAGAGAGCTAGTGGAGTAGGCCAAAAAGTTGCTCTAGAAATCAATTGCGACTTGACCGAGTAGCTGCATACTCGGTCGAGCTACAATAGGAGTCCAAAAGTGCTAAAAAGGGCCCTCTGGAAAGCTTAATGGACTCGACCGAGAAGTTTAATGGACTTTGGAAAGCTTAATGGAAAGCTTAATGGACTTGGTCGAGCTACAATGGGAGCAAAAGAGAGCTAATTCATCACTCTGTTTCAATTCAGCTCGACCGAGCTGAGTAAGCAGCTTGGTCGAGTGCTAGGGCGTATATTTGGGTTTTAATTTTCAAATATTCCTACCTTTTTCACTCAACCGAGTAGCTATCGCTATTATCGATGGGGCCCACAACTTAAATCCGATCCGAGCTCGGTTTATACAAACCCTGCCCGACTCGGGCTTAAGCACTAATCCTATTCAAAATCCCCAAACCCAGCACCCGAGCTCCCCTAACCTTTGCCCTAACCCTCTACTCGTTCCGACAACCGCCGCCACCACCGCAGCCTGCGCCACCCGAGTGCCGACGGTGCCGCTGCTCGGTCTGCCCCGTGTGCCCCTATCTCCACATCTCCTCTTCCTTTCTCTCTCTCTCTCTCTCTCTCTATGTCTCTCTCTCTCTCATTCACCTCCGCCCGTCCCGACCACCAACACCAGAGCGCCGCCGCGCTTGGCCCGAGCTCCGTCGCGCCCAGCTGCTCGGTCCGACCACCTACCACCCATCTCTCCACCCTTCTTCTTCCACATTCTCTCCCTATCTATCTCATTCTCCCCATTTTCCCCAAATTTGAACCCCATTCTCAAACTCTTTCTAATTAAGAACCCCAAACCTATTTAATTTCTTAATTTCCTACTAAAATCATCTTCTTTCTTATTGCAGGTATATTTGGAGCTCTTCGAGGAGGAGTTTGGTTTGGATTAGCTTGGGAGATTTTTTGGTGTAACGATCCACTCTCCAGGATACCCCAGAAGTACGAATTGTTGAGTATTGGACTTCTCCCTACTTGGTGTTAATGATGAGCAAACATAAATACTTGTGTCTAATACCCTATTTTACAGTTAATCCATTGCATAAGCTAATTATGAAGATCTACTAGCAATGGGTGACTCTCAAAGATCATTGAAGACAAATGACATGGATTGGATGATCGTAGATGATGATTGAAGCTCCATGAAGACTTCAAGCTCATACGATGGATAGAAGAGAGAGTTCGTCAATGTAAATTTCTTTTATCTCTTCTAGTATGTAGCTTAGAAGTAGAACATTGATGGAGCACTCACACACATCTTCAATTCAGTTTTAGGACATCATTAGATCATTCGTCCTTAGACTCCAACTCATTTCCTTAGTGATTGTGCTTGGATTGTTTATAACAGTCGACTGCTGAACACTTTACAGTCGCCTGTCTCAAAAACAGTCGACTGTGTTTTGTTCTACAGTCGCCTGTTATGCACAAACTGTTACAATCTAGTTTTGGGTTTCTCTGTCTTATTTCGCACAGGCAACTGATGAACGATTCACAGGCACCTGTCCAAGTGACAGTTGACTGTGTTTTGTAAATCAGTCGCGTGTCTATCTTCTGCCCAAACTTTGTTGATCTGACTTTTACGGCCAGTCGACTAATGTTGAATATACAGTCGACTGTCCATTGGACCAGTCGACTGTCTATGCTGCAACAGTCGTCTGTCTGTGAGCCAATTTGTTGACTCAGCTCTCTGGAAATTCTCAGGGTATTTGCCAGTCGCCTGTTCTGATTAACATTCGACTGTTTTATCCTCATCAGTCGTTTGTCCTGTTATCTCAAAAGATTTCTAGAATTCTTTAACTTACCTATCTCTCGGCCAGTCACCTATAGAAGGATTTACAGTCGCCTGTTGGTTCAACAGTCGACTGTCTATGCTTCATCAGTCGACTGTCCACGTGGTAAGTTAGCGTTATGAATTCTCACCTACCCTTGCTGACTGTGCAACAGTCGACTGTGGTTTCTTCAACAATCGACTGTTGCGAGCGCATATTCCATCCATTGAGATTTTTCTCACGGATTCCCAAAGGGTTTTTGCCTAAACTGTTTTGTGGATTTGAGAAACCTATATAAGGGGCTTTTACTGTTCCATTGAGAGGTTACCAATTCTTCCAAGTTTTCTCTCAAGCTTTTATTCTTAAGTTTTAAAGCTCTCAAATCCAAAGCCCTAAGAATTCTAATCTTTGATCTCTTGCTCTCCAACCTAGAACCAAAGATTTATCTTCTAGGCATTTGGTGCAGTCAAGAGAAAGGGCTTTCTCCTCTTTTCCAAGAGAGTCTTCAACACACAACACACCACTCCTTCAAGTTCTACTTCAAGGCATATGTGATTGTAAGTGTTGCTGTCATTATTTCATAACTTCCGTTATTTGAATTTGCTCTCGGGTTGTGAGAGCGGTTTGCTTGCTCCCAAGTTGTGGGAGTCAAGGTCAATCGATTGTACTTCGATTTCACTTGTAGGGTTGCTACAAGTGGGTTTTAAGGAAACCTCAAGTTAGGATTCTAACTTGAGTATCCGGAGGTATCCGGGTGGAAGGAGCGTAGGATTACCGGGAACAAGTCGGGAAGTGACTTGGGTAATCCGAACCCTTGAAACATCTTTTCGTTTGCGTGTGTTTCATTTTGGGTTTAATTTCTATTCAGCATTATTTTGTTGGATTACATTTAAATTGGTGTAACTATCTTTTTAAATTGCATAAACACTATTCAACCCCCATTCTAGTGTTTTTTCCATAGACAGGATCCTTACAATTGGTATCAGAGCACAAGGTTATAGCTATGGCATCCAACAACAACAACATTCCTCCGCCGACTTCGTACAGCAATCACGATCGTGATGGAGCATCCACACTTTTCGAAGGTCAATCTACGGTGCATCCTCCACGTTTCAGTGGCACTAACTTTGGCTATTGGAAGTGTAGGATGGAGACGTTCCTAAGGAGCGCTTCGCTTTGGAGAACCCTCCACAAGGAATACGTCGAGCCCACCGAAGAGGATTTCAAAAAATGGACGTCTTCTGAGAAATCCGCCGAAGTCAACAACGCTAAAGTAATGAACACTCTTCATTGTGCGTTGAACCCGAATGAGTTCAACAAGATATGTACATGTAAGAGTGCATATCAAATTTGGAACCATCTCATCGTTACCCATGAGGGAACGAACAAGGTAAAACTTTCAAAGTTATATGTTGCCGTACAAAACTTCGATTTGTTTCATATGCAGGAAAATGAGAGCATTGTATCGATGTACGGACGTTTTACCGACATCACTAATGAATTGGAAGCCCTTGGCCAAACATACACCGAACCTGAAAAGATAAGGAAGATCATCATGGGAATGACCTCCAAGTGGGAAAGAAGAGCGATCGCCATCGAGGAGGTCAATCATTTGAAGAATTACACAGTTGTGAATCTTATCGGGACTCTCATGTCTTATGAGGTAAGACGAGAGAATCGATTAAAGATTCGAGCTATGATGAATCCTTCGGAGACCAAGAAGAAAGCTTTGGCATTCAACGCCAATTATCATCCTCCGATAGTGAAGAATCAGAGAATGAGATGGATTTGGGTGAAATGGCCCAAATGGCGAAGAAATTCCAACGCTTCTTCCACAAAGGTAAATTTCCCTCTAACAAACGATTTGAGTCTGCTGATGCTACTTCCTCTCTTTGCTTTAAGTGTAATAAGCAGGGCACATCAAGAGGGATTGCCCAATGCTAAGAAACAACTAGAAGTGGAAGGCTCCGAAGTACCACAAGTCCGACAAGAACAAGAGAGACAAGAAGAAAGGACTCGTAGGTACATTCGATGACTCAAGTGAAGAATCATCAAGTGATTCCGATGATGAGAAGGGTGAGAGCGCTCACATGTGTTTCATGGCACGAGAAGATCCACTCTCCGATGAGAGTGATTCTGACACGGATGATACCGAGGTAACAATGGATGAACTTTGTATTGCTAATGAAGAATTATTTGCTAAATATCAATCTTTAATGCTTAGATATACTAGCTTAAAGAAATCAAATGTTAGCAAGTCATCCATTCCATGCATTATCAATAATGACACCATTGTTGATACTTTAACTCTTGAGAAAGCAAACTTAGCTTCTCAAAATGTCACTTTGAGAGATGAGGTGAATAACCTCAAATATTTAACTAGATCAAACACAGCCTAAGGATAATAGTGATCTAGTTACACGACACACACAATTGGGTTTAGAGAATGATTCTCTTAAAACTCAAGTGCACGAGCTCAAAGCACGGGTGTCCACCTTGGATACCAACATTTCTTCTCTAAAGGAGAAATATGAGCTCATGTCCTCCCGTATTGTGAGATTCAATAAGGGAAAAGAACAATTGGACGATTTTCTTGCAAACCAATTTCCAGCCACACATCGTGTTGGTCTAGGTTTTGTAAAAGCAAATGCATCCAATGATCGCACCTCCTATAGTGGTGTCACTATAGACTTTGTGAGGCCTTCCTCCGGTGCATCCACAAGTGGTGTCAAAGACACTATAGGTAGCAAACCTACCAAGAAAGTCACCACTTCACCTTCTCTTTCTTTTGACAAGAAACCCACTAAGGGTGGAAACCAAAAGAGAAGTCATGCTTACACGTATACTAACATTCATCCACATAGGAAACCTCCTACTTCACAAGTGGATAATCATGACACTTTTTATGCTCCACACACACGGACACGTATAAACCCACACATGAGAAAGACTCATGTACGTGCTCCTATACACCCATAAGCACATACGCATCATTCTTACATGTATGCATAACCTCCACATGTCATGCATGACCCATATGTTTCATACAACATGCATGTTCCTAAGCATACATATCATTCTTGTATGTCATATACATATCCACCACCACATTTTTATGCTAGAAACCATGTTCCTAAGAAGCATGCACCACATAGAAATTCAACAAGTATGCATGCAACTAGGAAAAGGACTCCCAAAACATACACCATTTGGGGTCCTAAGAACACTAGCCTAAATGATAGGAATGCTTATGTTGATTCCTATTTTCATGATGTTATTAATAATGGTAATTATGTTGGGAAGCGGAAGTCCACTTGGACTTGGCTTCCAAAGGGCTAATCCATTGGACCCAACAAACATTGGGTACCATGAGCTTATGGTATATTATATAGGTACCCAAGAGAAAGAAGAAGAGCAATAAAGGTCAAACTAGCTCTAAAGGGAAAGGATGGATTCTCGATAGTGGTTGCTTCAAACACATGACCGGAGATCCCTCATTGCTCTCCGAAGTGATTAGCATCAAAAATGGTGCAACGGTCACTTTTGGAGGTAATCAAAAGGGAACCATCATTGGAGAAGGTATTGTCGGTAACCCTTCAAAACCCTTAATTACTAATGTATTTCTTGTTAGTGGTTTATGTCACAATCTCATTTCCATTAGTCAACTTTGTGACAAAGGTTACAAGGTTAACTTTGGAGAAGGATTGTGTACAATTGTTGATTGTGATTCGAATGTTTTATTTTCCGGTAGTAGGCGTAAAAATATTTATTATTTGAGCTTGCCTAAAACCGTAGAACATTGTTTAGTTGCTAATACAAGTGAACAACTACTATGACATTCCCGTTTTGGTCATGTTCACTTCAAGCACTTATATAACTTAGCTAAGCATGATCTAGTCAAAGGTTTTCCTAAAATTGCTTTTAATAAGAAAAACTTTTGTGATTCGTGTCAAAGAGGTAAACTTAGTAAATCATCATGTAAGCTTAAAGAAGGGATTGTTTCTAAGAGGCCCCTAGAACTTCTTCATCTAGATTTGTATGGGCCAACTAGAACCGCTTCTTTAGGTAATGCTCATTATGGATTAGTTGTCGTTGACGACTTTTCTAGATTTACTTGGCTTTCATTCTTAACTAATAAGAACGAAGCTTATGAAGAGTTTACCAAATTTGCAAAGAAGATTCAGAATCTATTAGGATTCACCATTATCACTATCCGTAGTGATCATGGAGGAGAATTTGAGAATGAATCTTTTACTAAGTTTTGTGATGACACCGGGATAACTCATAATTTTTCCTTCCCTTGGGCATCACCACAAAATGGTGTTGTAGAGAGAAAGAATAGGACTCTTATTGAGTGTGCACGCACTATGCTCCATGATAGTAATCTTGGACTTCAATTTTGGGCAGAGGCGGTGCACACTGCATGTTATGTGCTCAATATGATCCTAGTGAGACCCCGAACGAACAAAACTTGTTTTGAGTTGTTTTATGACAAAAAGCCTCAAGTAAAATATTTTCGTATTTTTGGTTCAAAATATTTTATTAAGAACACTTTCGGTAATCTAGATAAATTTAAGCCAAGATCCGATGAAGGAATTTTTTTTGATATTCCACACGTAGCAAAGCCTACCGGATATACAACAAAACTTCTTCAACGATTGAGGAATCACTACACGTTTCATTTAATGAAGATTTTAATTTTCCTCATGTTGATGATGATAGTGTAGATGTTATTTGTGATTCTCTTAGTAATGTTAAGATTAATGATTCAATTATTAAGACTAACACTACTAACGAAATTGTTGAAGATATTCCTAGTGATGCAGGAATACCCAAAGCTTATCCGACCGTTCGCAACCATCACCATAACCAAATTATTGGAGATATTGGTGTCGGTGTTCGAAAGAGGTCGAGGATTGAAGAATTTTCTCATTGCGAATTTGTCTCTACTATTGAACCAAAGAACATCCAAGAAGCTTGTGAGGATAGCTCTTGGATAGTGGCAATGGAAGACGAACTAATGCAATTCGAGAGAAATGAAGTTTGAGAACTCGTTCCTCTTCCAAGTGGTCACCAAGTCATTGGGACCAAGTGGATCTTCAAAAACAAGACCGATGAGAACGAGGTAATCATAAGGAATAAAGCAAGGTTAGTAGCTCAAGGCTACCGACAAGAGGAAGGTATTGATTTCGAAGAATCTTTTCCCCCGTAGCTAGATTAGAAGCTATTAGATTACTTTTATCTTTTGCATCTCATAAGAATTTTAAAATATTTCAAATGGATGTTAAAAGTGCATTTTTAAATGGGATTGTCAATGAAGAAGTATATGTCTCTCAACCTCCCGGTTTTATTCCTGAAAAATTTCCAAATCATGTTTTCAAACTTAAGAAAGCGTTGTATGGGTTGAGACAAGCTCCTAGAGCTTGGTATGATCGACTCAAGACCTTTCTTTTGAATTTAGGTTTTAAAATGGGAGAAGTTGATTCTACACTCTTCATTAAAGATTATTATGATCCGACACCTTTTTATCATGCTCGCATTCATGCTGCCATGTCATGTTTAATTTCAATTAACGATACACAAATTATCTGTTCATTGCCATGTCATTGCATGCATCCAATGTTTCATCATGATTGCGTAACACACACTACACTTATTGTAATGATTTAGGCTAGGCACCTGCTTTGCGGGCACAACCCTATGCCATATTGAAAAACACTTCCTGGCCCGTGATCCAGAAGCGAGCTTATGTACTTGGGAAACCCTGGCTCGATTACACGTAGAGGGGTAGGGTTAAGCTGTCACGCAGCGTAGAAGGATGCCTGATCTGCTCCTTCAGCTGTAAGGAGTAAACCCTGTGCACAATGTGATAGGATAGTGATAGTGATTATGAATTAATGTTCTCGTAATGCATGTCATCAAGTCATCTTTAATTGTTGCATTCTTAAATGTCATTTCAACTCATTGCATTATTTTAGAATTGCTAGTCGTCTTTTGTTATTTGTATCCTTGCACAAAAGCTCCCCGCTTTCTTTTGGGAGTCTTTTGCTGACATGTGACCTTTTCTCTTTGGGTGTCACATGTCAGTTTCTGAGTTAGAGTTACCCGCTAAGGACGATCAGTTCATGGACGCTGAGTTCGAGGTACCTGCAGAGACCGAGGTCGAGGACACTGATGACCAGTCCTAGACTCACCTGGAGTCTTTTAGTTGTCACTTCTTTTAGTAGTTGCAGTTAGTTTTCGGTGTGTAGCACCTATCTCCTTTAGCTTTTGTTTCGGCCATGTCTTAGGCCTATTGTTCAGACTTATACTTTGTGACTTTCTGTGATGTTGAAATAATTTGCTGGATGTTTTGTGGTGGATGTTTCTTTATCAGCCTTATTATTATTGTTGTTGTTTCATCGCAATGCAAATGACCTGCTTTCATTTGAAATTTTTACAGACGCTTATCAGACTGCAGCTTCACAGCTCCACGTCTGAGCGGACCTCCTCACGTCTCACCTTCCGTACTTGAGAAGTGGGGCGTGATAATAGACGATATAATTTTTGGTTCTACTAACTTTAATCTTTGTCAAGAATTTTCTAAGTCTATGAAGGATGAATTCGAGATGAGCCACATGGGAGAGCTCACTTATTTCCTTGGACTGCAAATTCGACAAATGGAGAATGGAACTTTCATACATCAGACAAAGTACACAGGGGAGCTTATCAAGCGATTCGGGATGGAATCATCTTCAAGCAAAAGGACTCCTATGAGTACTACTACCCATCTACATAAGGATGAGAGCGGAAAAGATGTAGACGTTCGTCTATATCGAGGTATGATCGGTAGGTTACTTTATTTAACCGCTAGTAGGCTCGATATCATGTTTTTTGTATGCTTGTGTGCTAGATATCAAGCTAGACCTAAGGAGTCACACTTGATTACGGTTAAACGAATATTTCGTTATCTCAATCAGTCTCTAGATTATGTGTTACTTTACCCTAAATCTAGCACATATGAGTTAATCTCATATAGTGATGCCGACTTTACCGGATGCAAGTCCGACAGGAAAAGTACTAGTGGCACTTGCCATTTCCTGGGAAATTGTTGGATATTGGACTCCCCGGATTTGGTTTTGGATGATGAACAAACATAAATATATTATGAACTAACAATTTGTGAGCGCAGTTATGGAGATCGTCGCCAAATTCATAAGAACATCTAAAGCGACGTCTCAAGACTTCTCAAAGCACGTGATCGTATGCCTAAAGCTTCGTTGAAGCTTACGGACCATTTTAGAAGTCATGAAGATTCGATTGAAGCTTTTGAAGACGGTATCGTCAAGTTTTATTTATAGTCTTTAAGCTTCTTTCGTAGAATGTTAAGCCTTGAGTAGGTCTTACGGTTTAACTCTTCATAACGCTCATATCTTAGCTCTAGGATCTTAGTAGAAGTCCATACGAACTTTCTCGAAGCTTCACGCTTCGTTTCGCGACTTCTTGTGCATGTTAGTTGGTTCAAGAAGAAGAACCGACCGACTAAATGGTGATCTAGTCGGTCGGCAAAGCTTCTTGGACCGACTAGTTTCAGTCAGTCATTTCCAAGCTCTTTACTGTTTACAGTTAGTCGGTCTACGTTGACTCACCGACCGACTAGTTTGTGAACTAGTCGGTCAGTGATGCTTCTTTGACCGACTAGTTGAGCTTCTACTGTACATGCCAATTTTCACCCGAGCACTGTTTATCGTTAGTCGGTCTATGTTCATTTGGCGACCGACTAGTTGATGAACTAGTCGGTCAACATTTGTTCTTGGACCGACTAAATCTATTTTGTGTTCAGACTATTGTTTTATCTCTTAGTCGGTCTCAGTTGAATCACCGACCGACTAGTTGTGAAACTAGTCGGTCATCAACTCTTCTTTGACCAACTAGTTCTAGTCAGTCTGAACTTGATCTATTCCCTGTTCACCAGTTAGTCGGTTCATGTTAATTGGCCGACCGACTAGTTGATGAACTAGTCGGTCGGTGGTTGTTCGTTGACCGACTAGTTTGGTTCAGAATAGAGCCGTTGGAGCTTTAATTGAAACGTTTTTTTCTCTCTCTCTCTCCTCTAACCTATATATACTTGATGAGCTGCATTCATTGCACTCAAGGCTGATATTAAGACAAGTTTAGAGATCAAAGAGAAATCATTCCAACTCATTCAAAGCTCATTCATTTCCAATCTTGAATCTCTCCTCACTCTTATTTCAAAAGAGAGATTCATTGATTGTGAGCCTTCCAAGTCAAGTGCTTGATCCTAGGTCACCAACTACCCCATAGCTCTCCATCGTTGATCTACATATTGGAGCTAGGGTTTGGTGCCTTCTTCTTCCTCAAAATCATCTTTGCCCCAATTCGTAAGTATACTCAAGGCATATGTATTTTGTCGGTAAGAAGTTCTATTTCATTTACTTTCATATTGTAAGTGTTTTACTCTCGGTTGTGAGAGTTGTGATTGTGATCCCGGGTTGTGGGAGTCACAAGTTCTTTTGTGTATGATTTGACTTGTGAAGGTTTTTCACAAGTATTTCATAGTGGAAATCTTGAGTTAGGGTTTCTAACTCGAGTATCCGGAGGGGATCCGGGTGTTTGGGACGTAGGATCACCGGGAACAAGTCGGGGAGACTTGGGTGGATCCGAACCCAGTAATATTGCTTGTTTGCGATTGTTTGTATTTGTTGTCGATTATTTACTATTCAGCATTTCCGCATTAATTGGTAGAGTTTGCAAGGTAATTAGGAATTAGCCTCTTAATTATTTTAAAGTACTATTCACCCCCCTCAGTACTTGTGCAGTTGCTTAGCAGGGCATTACAGAAATTCCCTTGTTTCTTGGTTTTTCAAGAAACAGAACTCGGTGTCATTGTCCACGACTGAAGCGGAATATATTGCAGCGGGTCTTGCATGTGCACAAGTCCTTTGGATGAGACACACTCTTAGTGACTATGGTGTCAACTGTGATACTTGTCCTATCATGGTTGATAACCAAAGTGCTATATGTCTTTCCAAGAACCCGATACATCACTCCCGTACTAAACACATAGATGTGAGACACCATTTTATAACTGATCATGTAGCTAAGAAGGACATCATCTTAGGGTACATTGAAACCCAAAAACAAATTTTCGACATCTTCACAAAACCTCTTAAAGAAGATTCATTTGTGAGGTTGCGTGGAGAATTAGGAATTATGGGTGAATCTGAAATTTAGAAGCTCAACTTACATGTCATAACACTTTTTGAGCTCATTTCATCATATTGCCCTTCTTCATTTGATTTATCATATATATGTGTTTAAGAAAGGCAATTGAGATTTCTATGATTCATGATTTCTTTGAGATTGATCTTAGAGATTTGTGTTTCAATTGATTTATCATATTACACTATTTTTATGATAAGTGTGTGATTAGAGTATAGGTCCTCGGGTGAGTGTTCTTATCCTCTGGATTTCTATCTCACTGTGCATTTTTGGACCAGGACAGCCGACTGTCCTTCCTTCGACAGTCGACTGCCCTACTCTATTTTCTCAGTCAGAAATTTCTATCTTTCGCACAGACGACTGATGACAATTTTCCAGTCAACTGTTGTTTCAACATGCGACTGCATTTTGGTCATCAGGCGCCTGTCGTCATTGTCGAAAATTTTCTAGTACTCTTTGTCTTTTTGATGAAGTTTTATTGATTCTCAGTCAATCGACTGTTGTGTATTGTACAGTCGACTGTCTCAAGGACAGGCGACTGTATGTTACTTATCAGTCGACTGTCTGTCTTCTTGAGCTTATTTCTTATCACTTCATCCAGTCGACTGGCTTTTGTTCTTCAGTCGACAGTCTACTGTTACGTCGATTCACTGCTTCGATCTGAGCCGTCGACTCTTTGATCCAACGGCCCAGATTATTTCGCCCTTGATTATAAACTTGGAGACGTTTCATTTCAACCCTCATATTTTTTCTCTCTTCCAACTGAAAATCACTCGACTTCTTGCTCGAAATCTCCTGTAGATCTCTCTTCTGATCTTCTTCGTGTCAACTCGATGTTCCTCCTTCGTGTGCTGCTCGCCTGTTGATCGATTTTTCGCCAGAATCGTGCCCTAGCTTGCTTGACCTAGCCTTCGATCGTTTGAGTGAGCTCATGGATCCTTTTGATCGTCTGTTTCCTAAAGGATCTTTCGATTTCCTCAATGATCCGGTTCCTTCTTCTCAATCCACTGATCCGGTTCCCTCCTCGCCTTCATCTTCTGGGGGTTTCCTGAATATCACTGTCAGTGACCCCATTCCTTCCGAGAACGTTGCTGAACACACGTCTCTGCCGGCCGATCATCCTCCGTGTACTCCTCCTTCAGTACATCTTGAGGATTTTCTTCTCGGTAGGTTGTGTGATCGTGTCACCGCTCTTGAGAAGATTTCTACTTTTATAGATGAGAAGATCAATCTTATTTTGGAGCTTCAGTACAAATCCTTCATGCTTCATGGTTTTCCCATCCCCGCCGAGCTTCAGGCTCTGTTTTCTAAGTCTGCGGACACTGCCCCTGTTCGTGTTCCTCCTCCTCCAGGCTTTGTGCTTGTACCTTCTTTGGTCCAGACCCCTGTTGTCCAGACCCCTGTTCCTGCTCATGCGAAATCGTCTACCGCTCGTGCATCGTCTTCCAAGAGGAAGACTCCTGCTTACCCTACTCGACACTCTACCAGGCTGATGTCCCGCACTTCTGGACGTCCTTCGGACCCTTCCATCATTCACATTGACTGAAGTTGCTGTTGCTTTTTTGTTCACTCACCCGGAGACCTAGATTTTGTTTTGGTCTGTTTTTGGTTGGGTTGAGTGGTTCATATGTGTTTGTTTTTGTTTGTATGCTAGTTGTATTTTGCTGTTGATGTCTGATGTATATCTAATGATGTATGTACTTCAATGATGTCATGATGTATTTTTTTGGATCATGATGTATTTTGTGTTGGACATGGTGATGTCCATCTGATATGTACTCATCTTTTGCTATATATATATGACATTACCGTTTCGTCTTTTGTGTCACATCTTGTATAATTGATAATCATATCTGTGTGATGTTAGTGATATTGCCTCCATGAATGATATATTCTCTTCTAATGTGATGTTGAGACAATTTGGGTTTGATATTGGATTATTCATGATATCTCTGATGTGATGCATTTTTTTGAAACTATTCTTGTTTCGTATATCTAACATGTTGATATTGGACTTTATTTCCTCTATTCACATAAGTATATGATGTGCTTTTATGTGTTTTTGATTCCATATATATTTTTACTCCTTGATTGTTGTTAGTTCGTATTTAGCACGATTATTGTTGTTATTTACTCCCACCTTTTTGGATAATGCCATAGGGGGAGAGAAATAAACATACAAGATTCATAATGAATGTGCTAAGTATGTGCTAACACTTTGAATTTAAGATTGAAGTTGCCTTAGATTCAGAGAGAGTAAGGTTACAATGAATAGGGATTTTAATTCCTAGATTTCTTGAATTAAATTCATGCGTAACTTACTCATTTGCTTCAATTGATATATAGATGCCCAAATATCTATTGACTAACTTGATTGGCATCTATGTAGTGGGAGTAATTTTACTTTACGCATAATTATTTATCTTTTTGTTTATGTTTGTTTGTCATCATCAAAAAGGGGGAGAATGTTGAGTATTGGACTTCTCCCTACTTGGTGTTAATGATGAGCAAACATAAATACTTGTGTCTAATCCCTTATTTTGCAATTAATCCATTGCCTAAGCTAATTATGAAGATCTACTAGCAATGGATGACTCTCAAAGATCATTGAAGGCAAATGACATGGATTGGATGATTGTAGATGATGATTGAAGCTCCATGAAGACTTCAAGCTCATACGATGGATAGAAGAGAGAATTCGTCAATGTAAATTTCTTTTATCTCTTCTAGTATGTAGCTTAGAAGTAGAACATTGATGGAGCACTCACACACATCTTCAATTTAGTCTTAGGACATCATTAGATCATTCGTCCTTAGACTCCAACTCATTTCCTTAGTGATTGTGCTTGGATTGTTTAAAACAGTCGACTGCTGAACACTTTACAGTCGCCTGTCTCAAAAACAATCTACTGTGTTTTGTTCTACAGTCGCCTGTTATGCACAAACTGTTACAATCTAGTTTTGGGCTTCTTTGTCTTATTTCGCACAAGCAACTAATAAACGAGTCACAGGCGCCTGTCTAAGTGACAGTCGACTGTGTTTTGTAAATTAGTCTCCTGTCTATCTTCTGCCTAAACTTTGTTGATTTGACTTTTACGCCCAGTCGACTAATGTTGAATATATAGTCGACTGTCCATTGGATCAGTCGACTGTCTATGCTGCAACAGTCGTCTGTCTGTGAGCCAATTTGTTGACTCATCTCTCTGGAAATTCTCAGGGTATTTGCCAGTCGTCTGTATAAGGATTTACAGTCGCCTGTTCTGATTAACAGTCGACTGTTTTATCCTCATCATTCGTTTGTCCTGTTATCTCAAAAGATTTCTAGATTCTTTAACTTACCCATCTCTCGGCCAGTCGCCTGTAGAAGGATTTACAGTCGCCTGTTGGTTCAACAGTCGACTGTCTATGCTTCAATAGTCGACTGTCCATGTGGTAAGTTACCGTTATGAATTCTCACCTACCCTTGCTGATTGTGCAACAGTCGACTGTGGTTTCTTCAACAGTCGACTGTTGCGAGCACAGATTCTATCCGTTGAGATTTTTCTCACGGATTTCCAAAGGGGTTTTGCCTAAACTGTTTTGTGGATTTGAGAAACCTATATAAGGGGCTTTTACTGTTCCATTGAGAGGTTACCAATTCTTTCAAGTTTTCTCTCAAGCTTTTATTCTCAAGTTTTAAAGCTCTCAAATCCAAAGCCCTAAGAATTCTAATCTTTGATCTCTTGCTCTCCAACCTAGAACCAAAGAGTTATCTTCTAGGCATTTGGTGCAGTCAAGAGAAATGGCTTTCTCCTCTTTTCCAAGAGAGTCTTCAACACACAACACACCACTCCTTCAAGTTCTACTTCAAGGCATAGGTGATTGTAAGTGTTGCTGTCATTATTTCATAACTTCCGTTATTTGAATTTGCTCTCGGGTTGTGAGAGCGGTTTGCTTGCTCCCAAGTTGTGGGAGTCAAGGTCAATCGGTTGTACTTCGATTTCACTTGTAGGTTTGCTACAAGTGGGTTTAAGGAAACCTCAAGTTAGGGTTCTAACTTGAGTATCCGGAGGTATCCGGGTGGAAGGGACGTAGGATTACCGGGAACAAGACGGGAAGTGACTTGGGTAATCCGAACCCTTGAAACATCTCTGCGTTTGCGTGTGTTTCATTTTGGGTTTAATTTCTATTCTGCATTATTTTGTTGGATTGTATTTAAATTGGTGTAACTATCTTTTTAAATTGCATAAACACTATTCAATCCCCCTTCTAGTGTTTTTCCCATAGGTATGATCCTTACACGAATCCGTCCCAAGTATTCCCAGATCAACGAGTGTTACGTAGAAAGAGAGATATGAAGAGAGAAAGAAAACTGCAGGTCACTGCGCACGTGTTGGGAAGTACAAGTAAAGCTCCATCACAGATATAACATTGATAACTAAACAAAAGTATAAACATTTCATTTTATTAATACAATGATACATCTTTTACATACAACATACACCATCTCTGAACGGAGTACAAAAGAAGTAAATCAGAAAATCCCCCAAGAACCCAAAAAGAAAAACACTCACACTCTACACAAGTATAACTCACTCTCTAACTATCCCTGGAAGAACAACTGAACCTGACTACCCTCTGAGGCTCCATCTCTGAGGAGCTCCTAAGTCTAGCTCTGACTAATCTTCTTCTAGACCTGGAAAAGTAAATGGGGCACGTCAACGCGTGACCAGTAGGATTCCTAACTAAGCTAGGTAGGACCCAGTTTAGAACCGGACTACCTATTTGGGAAGGGTGGTCTAACAAGTAAGGGTCACAGTGCTATACAAAAGTATTCATAACATGACATGCAAGTATTAAAGGAGAACTTGGAAAACATGCATAAGTAACCATATTACAACATACAGGTGCTGAAAGGAAGTAGAGGAACATATTAACATGCGATAACAACAAATAAGATAACAGAAGAACAATTAACATGTGGTAGCAGCATTTATGAAATAAATGGCAATTACTTTAAGTTATCACTTTATATGTTTGGGAACCCGTGTAAATGATAGGACACTTAAGGAACTGGACTTCACCCAAGGTGGGTGAAAAGTGGTACTGTAACCAGCGACACGAGCACTAGAGGGGCCTCTCATAACTCCTCAGAAGGGAGTGAGAAGTCTCGGGTTTTCTGTGGAAAATGGAGCAAACCATCATTTACTTGTCATGGTGCATCACGAGTACACCACTTGCCTCTCTAACTCTGCCCACTCCCACTGCCTACTCACGGGAGAGCGAGTGAGAACCAATCTATGTCCACACTTAGTCAACTCTCTCAGGAGTGCAAGTGGGAGCCTCAGCTGTGTCCGCTCCTTAAGACCTATTCTTTACACGTGTCTCCCCCAAAAACCCACATCTAGAACAACATCACTTTTGTAATGATCTTAACACCCCTTTTTCATTTCTCATGGATATCCTTTCACATCCATTCATCGTTATTATATATTTCCTTTCCCTTTTCAATTTTTGATGAAGATCACAAAATAACAACATACATTCTTTTCCCCTTTTTACATAACAAGGTAAATCATGGATTTCATGCTTTTAACAATATTTATAACATGATTATTAGAACAACATCATCATGGGAATCAATGCTTCAACATGGCGGGTTAAACAATATTTCATTGCATCATTATTTTAAATAATGTAGCATGACATTCCTACTTGCATATGAAACATGATTACAACATCATGGGGTTCCTTTCACAACATAGATACTCTTGCCAAGGGATTAATTATAACCAGATAAATAACAATCCTAACATGGGAATTTATCTATAAGAAAAGCAATAAGAAAAGCAATACATCTCCAGATTCTGGTCTAGATCTGTCCTTCAATTTTGTCAACATACATCAGGCATATGTCATTATACTTAGCTTTTAGTTAGAATATAGAATTGTAGATAATTTTGTTAGCTTTCCAGATTGTCCAAGATCATAGGATTTGGAGATCTGTAGAAAGAGTTATGGCATTTTTACCAAGTGTGGTAAAATCTGTTTGAAACTGACACTATGTTACAAATCGTCTATTTACACCAATCTACAGTCAAAATTAGGCTTTCTTTTCCTTAAGAATTGTAGCTAACTTCATTACCTTTCCAAAACATCTTGGATTATCAAATTTGGAGTTTTCTACTTGGAGTTATGAATTTTTGAATATTTAGGACAGATGCTGAAATAAGACACATCAGCAGATTCAAGGAGAATTAGGCCACATGGCCGTATGGAAAATTCCATACGACCGCATGAATTTTTATTAACTCAAAACTGTGAAAACTGAACTAACTTTTTCTCTCTACGCGGTCGTTCTTACGACCATATGATGCTGACAACCACCACACGGTCGGATGGAAGGGACCATACGGTTGTGTGGTTTCGTCTATTGTCAAATTCAACAGTGACAAACTCCAAAACCCTACGTGATTCCAAAAGAACCATATCTAACTTAGTTAGAACCCTACCTTCCACAGTCCATCACTAAAATCTTGGGCCCTTCTTCTCCTTGAAGACCATCTGAGAGCTAGCTCTCCTTCTTCCTTATTGAATTAGGGTTATGAGGTGGTTTGACTTGAGAAAACAAAATGGCAGCATGGGGTCTATGTTTGGTTTTCGATTGAGGAGCAACAGCTCGGTGTTGTTGTCTGTCTTGTGCATGAGTAGAGGAATGAGCTTCTCAATTTTGTTTCTTTTTCATGTTCTGTTTTCTTTCATTGTTCCTTATTGATCCTCATCATCCCCTAAAGCTCTCTAAGCATGCCACCTCCAGCTTGGGGTAGGTGGGGTTAATTCTCACGAAGCCACCCATTAAGGTGGAGGTGGCCTACTAAGAAAAATTAGAGTTGTTGATTTAAAATAAAATGCAATACATGTAGAAATACATACTATTCTCCAATATACAAATATTTACCTACGTATACCTCATTTAATGATTCAAAATATTTTATAAAATTCATTACAAACAACTTTAATATCACAATAATTAAAGAAAAATATCCAAAGCCCCCAAAAATTCATACGCATATTTATACGTCCAAAGGAAAGTATTAATACATGTATATCAATTTTGGGGTCATTACATTTGGATTCGAGGCTTTGCACGCACATACTACATTTTCTTTCACAGCGACTTACGATATCGGTATACTCCTTCCACTTATTATTTTCATTACCGTGTATTGGACTCACTTCGTTAGCCCTAAACTTGCACGATGCCTCCTAGCCTTAGGCCTAGGAAGCCTCCGTCGAAGAAGAGGAAGGCTACCACCGATCCCTCCTCTTCTAGGCCGGCACGACGGCCTCATCGGACACGCTCGCCCACACCCGAGGAGTACTTGGGCGATTCGTCGTCCTCATCTGACTCATCCCGATCCACATCCCCACCCCTCTAGCGATAGAGGCCCCACCCACCCCATGCACTCCGCCCCACCCGTCCCCACTATCGCACCTCCACCCCGTCCATTTCCTCCACTACCCACCCTGAGGACGTATGATATCGTCTTCAGGGACGATGCTCATCGCGAGCGTTTCATCCCCATCTCCCACTGCACCATCGTCCCCACCCGATTCATCCATGTTCCCACCCTCCAGAGCCTTGGCATCCTTTAGGGTGTCCATAGGCTCTACCAGGTCATAGGTTTTGACCGCCTTCTTGTCACCCACGCGTGCACCTACACGCGTCTCACTCTCGAGGCGCTAAGCTCCATCGCCCTAGAGGGTGCTGGCATCTTCTTTAAGCTTCTTGACTATGATGTAGTGGTCACGCATGCCATGATCCATGCCCACTTTTGCTTTCCCGCCATCCCCGACCCTACCCTCGCCTACTCCCCAGACTACGAGCTCACCACGTTCGATGCCGAGCAGTTCTGGCATCGCATTACTGTTCTACGAGGATATCACCCTAATAGGGCTAAGTCCTCTTGTATAATCCACCCCTGTCTCTGCTATGCCCAGCGCCACCTTGCCACTACCCTTTTCTCCATGCCAGAGGTCGGGACACTCTCCCTGTCTGAGCTTTCCCATCTTATGGGGATGACTCGACTTCTGCGTCGCCACCTCGATGTTTCTCCACACCCATTCCTTCTCTCTGATGCAGCACACTGGCTGTGTCACCACCTCATCCAGACCGCCCACGCCACCACCGATATCTGCTGCCGCATATTTTCACCATTTTCGCCTCCATGCTCGGCCTTGCACTTCCTGCAGGTCTGGCGATATCCACCGGGCCTACACGCCTGCCGTTGCATGTGCTTACCCACATGTCCATTATCAGGCCGCACGGTGAGCATTACTGGATCTACCTACTAGGCGCCCACCGAGAGCAGCACATATACATGTCCCGCCCCGATCTCACCCGTGTAGAGCCAGTTATGCTTGACTGGCTCATTCCCAGCATTTTTTCGATCCCTCCCATCCGTGAGCTTGAGCCCCCAGGAGGACCAGTCGTCGATGACGACAATGACTGGGTGATCAGCTCCGATGAGGAGGAGCCTGATATAACTGCCATCCTAGCCTCTGAGCCACCTTGCATTTTTATCAGTGCGAGCACCACTTCCACCACCACCACCATAGAGACCTCCGAGGCTATCCACACCCTTTCCCCCCAAGTTCACTACTTCTGTTTTTTCCATGCTCGGACCGGAGGGCACTTCTGTTTCTATTGCTCCTGAGCCTACCACTTCACCCATTTCGGAGCCTGTTTCTACCAGCACACTTCCAGCACATGTGGACCTCCTCCCTTCCATTCCTACCACTTTAGGGTCCACGTCCACTCTTCCTGCCACCACTTCTGCACCAGCATCAGCGGTATTTTTTGAGAGTGTTGTGGTATCTCTCACCACTTCTGTTGTCACGACGTCTCCCTTTTCTGATGCTGCTGTTACTTCTACCTCTGCACTGGATCTCGGATCCATCCCACTCCCAGCTTCTTTATCCGAGATCCCCGCTAGACCACCTTCCCCTGACTTTCAGTTCAGACCCCGTGGATCACTTTCACGAGGCCATACTATGAGGGTGGTTTCTAGCAGTTCAAGCCCACCTCCTAGCTCCCGCACCACGGACGCAAGTCTTACAGCGGTGGAGACCGAGGTCGTTAGCTTGAGGCGTGCCTTTGACACCCTCACGAGCTCAGTCATCACCTTTCAGCAGTAAGTAGAGCGGAAGCTCACCACCATTCTCGATATTCTTAGGCACCAGCATGCACCCACTGTTATACTTGCACCTGCCCCTCCTCCTAGGCCAGACCCCGTTCCTCTTATCACTGCCACACCGCTCACTGTGCCCCATTCTCAGGCTTCTGCAGGGCCTGTCACTTTTTCTGTTGAGTTGATTGCACCACTGGTGGACGCTTCTGTTGTTGCCGCACCCATGCTCACACTTGTCGACACACCAGCAGTTTCACTTTCTTCTAAGCCATTTGCACGATCTGTTGACCTGCCAGCCGACACACTAGTCGAGCCTCCACCTGTTGTGCCTGATGTTCCTATTTTTGGTCCTTAGCAGCGGGACCCATCACCACCTCCAGAGGATGGTGCCCCTATTTGATCGTTATATTAATTTTGCTCCTACCCCCCCCATATTTTATGCCCATCTGTCTCTTTGGGGCCTCGTTGTCTCATAGCTTGGGGGAGGACCCATTTTTGCCCCACTTGTATATATCCATCATGTTGCATTTGCATATATTCCACTCACATCATGTCATCATTTGCATCATATGCCTGCTTGTCCATATTTTTGCATCTTAGGCATTATGTCATGCATCCGCATTCTTCCTTTTATTTGTATAGTTTCATTTCATTTATTTTTACCTTTTATTTTCCACCAACCCACCCTAGCCTCATTTTCCCGTCTTTCACCGTGTTCTCAACAGTGAGGACACTGCTGTGTTTGGCTTGGGGATGAGCGCTATCGCCTTTTATTTTCATTTTTATACTTCCTTTCATTTTACACCTTTTTATCTTTCATTTTCCGCCCTTTTCCCACCATTTTCCTTTTTTTCATTTAGAATTATATTTTCCATGTTTTGGTGCGCTTGCATCCATGCTTTTATTTTATTTTCTTCGCTTTTCTCTTCCCACCCTTGCTAGATATTTTTCGAATGATGATATCTCTCTTAGCTTTAGTAGCTATCACGATGCTTGTATATTTTGCCATGCTATTTAGAGTATTTCAGTGTCTTGCTATCTATATGCTTGCATATATGTTTCTTTTGATGATTTCTCTATATGAATGCATGAACTGAATTGAAACTGAATGTATGCAATAGTATCTAGTATGCTCTTGTTGGAAATGCACCAAGATTCACGCATCATTAGAATACCTGAAGCATCTGCCTTGTTATCTTATTCACTTTCTATTGCATGCGTGCTATGATTATATGTCTTACCGCTTGACTTCATTATTCGTTGAAATGAATGAAAATAGCCATGCTTGCTTATGAGTTTAGTTGAAGTATTATCTTATTGAACCGTTGTGCACATCTTATGAGTGAACTGAGTGTTATATTAATTCTTTATCCACATATCTTATTATTCTCCATATGTCATTTGGGTTCACCCCCTTATAGCTACTTATACCGCATCCACTTTCCAAAAATCCTAAAAGAAAAAGCTAGCTTCCAAAAAGCCAAAAAAGGTGCCAAAAGCAAAAATACATATTCAATAGCTCCTAAAAAGAGAGAGAAAAACCAGACAGAAAAAGAGAAAAGAAAAAATATTTTTCTATTTTAGTACTTGGAGCTACAAAAATACTTGGGAAAAAGCCACAAAAATTCCATTATTATTCCTTAGAAGCGATGCCACAAGCTAAGCTTGGGGGGGGGGGGGGGGGGGGGGGGGGGGGTTGGGGGGGGATGAATTCATTTGATTATATGAGTGAGTATGCCATTAGAGTGGAGTTGTGAACAACTGGGAATATTTGATAATGCTTAGACTTTGCAAAATATATCAGCTATGGAGATTTTTCATGATTTGAGATGAATATATGAAAGCCATGATCCTTATTCTATTCTCTATTGCATGCTTGATTTGACTATTGTATGTTTCACTTATATCTTTTGATTGAAAAGTGCATCGCCAACATTTGTATATTAAACTCTATGAATTACATGATGTGGATATAAATTGATTGCATGAATTTAGAGAATCCCTTCCTTTGCTCTTAAATGCTTGCAAGCAATATGTTTAGTTAAGATATGAAATCCTTATTAGCATGTGATCCATCTTCGAAGTATCGTGATATGTAGCTATGGCTTGAGATGTGATCGAATGCTCTAGCATCCCCTCCATCTTCCATTCTTTTTTTCATTTTTCATTTTATTATTTTCATCACCCGGTGAGCCTCGTATTCGTCTTCCTCGAGGACAAGTAAGAGGTAAGCTTGGGGGATTTTGATATGTCCATATTTTACATATATTTATTGCATCATTTCATATCATATTTGCCTCTAAAATCTACATTTTCATACATTATCGCGCTTCTAACGCCATATTCGAGTTTTGTACAGCTTTATGGATTTTCAGGAGTTTTGGAGCGAATTGGAGCTATTTTGGGACATGGACACATCCAGTACATCCATGACGTCATTGACAAGGCTTCATGAGAGTTTTCCAAGGCAAGGAAGAAGATTGGAGGAGAGGAGGAGAAGAGAGCGAGAGATGGACACTTCATCTTCAGTTTCCCAGGCGACTCGACCGAGTAGCAACAGTTACTCTGCTAAGCTGACACGTAGAATTCGCAAGGAAACGTCCATGCCCCACTCGACCGAGCAGACAGCTGGCTCGACACGAGCTGTATCAAACAGAGCAACTATTTTGGGCCATTCTACAAGGCACTGGAGCTCGACCGAGCAGTTCACCTACTTGACCCGAGTCGTCATCAGACAGGTCAGCATTTTGGAGAAGCTTCAGACCTACTGTAGCTCGATCGAATGGATGGGCTACTTGATCGATAGCCTGTATCAGCCAGAGTAGAAGCAAAAGCAAGCGACAGCCTTATAACAGCTCGACCGAGCAGGCGCCGCTACTCGACCGAGTAGGGCGACGCGACCAGTTAAGTTGGTGGGCCCAAGTGCCTAGATTTTTTGAGATTTTGTGGGGTCCATACCCCTTGTATATAAGTACAATTTTTACCCTATTTGCAGAGAGACTAGACTTTTAGTATTTTCCTTAGTTTTAATTAGAGTTTTTAGATCTAGAGAATTTGTGTGCCGTCGCTAATTTGTAGACACTAAAGCTTGGATTTTTATTGATCTTTATTGTATGGAATCTTTATATTCTTAATTCTCTTTGGTTTACTATTGCTCTACGATGCGTTGGTACGATTCTCTAAACTTTCTATTGTTTTTGATGTTTTCTATTGCCGAGATGAATTCCTTTACATCCATTGAATCTTTTATTGCTTTTTCTATGATCCATGAGTAGTTATATTTAAGGCTAATGGATTAGCCCTAGGATTTTAGGATTTATATGTAAAGTTAGGATTTTTAGGTTACGTTGGTATAAGAGGGACGTGTTTTGGTCGATCTAGCCAAATTTGTAGGAGATCTTGTACTGAGATCGTGACCACGGTCGGTGGAAGCGATTAGCTTAAGGAGTATCCTATGGATTTAATTAGGGAGTTAGTGAGTTCAATTAGGGCATGTGCCGTCTATCGCGAGAGTGGGTCAATCACACGTGCCTTGACGGGATCCACCGACGTCCTATATTACTAATTGAAGGCTACCGTAATTGTGTCAATAAGAGCCACCAACACACATCGAAGCTCTAATCCACGAGAGTGGCGTGAGTTGAGATCATTCTATCTATGAGAGTGGCATGAACATTGTCGATTCTTAATGCACGGATCGTGTGCGCCTATCGCAAAAGCAGGATATAGTATGTGATACGTTAGATTCATGGTGCTTAGTTACATGAGTTCTACATCTTAGATGCGACAATCCCTAATAAAGCCAATTCCACGTAAGAGTCCTAGCCTAGCATCGACATCTGACGATCCTAGTGGTAAGTCCTAATGCCCTAGTCTTTTATTATTGATTACAATCTCACAACAAACTATCTCTTGAAACCGACTGCTACCTCTATTCTAAGATGTAGAAATCACCCAAGACAATAACGTCACTTACCTCCCTGTGGGATCGATATCTTTTATACTATTACTTGACACCGTACGCTTGCGTTAGGTATCGAGAATTCGCACTTGGGATACATCTAGCCCTCGGCATTCGTGCCTTTGCTAGGTGGGTTTTAAGTGTTGGTTTCGGGGGCATCAGAAGGCGACAGTGTTCTAATGAGGAACAGCATGGCTTGCAAAGCAGTTGGAGTGGGAAACGTCAAAATCAAGATGTTTGATGATATAGTCAGAACTCTCACAGAAGTCAGACATGTACCAGAGCTTAAAAAGAGCCTTATTTCTATGTGAGCCTTAGCAGGAATTGGTTGTAAATGGACATGACAAGGTGATATTTTGAAGGTGTCCAAGGGTTCATTGATCATGATAAAGGGTAAGAGACTGAATAACTTGTATGCATTGCAAGGTCATACAGTAGTTGGTGAAGTTGGAGTTTCACAAGGCACGAGTGGAAAAGAGTCTACCCGACTATGACATCTTTACCTAGGTCATCCAGGTTAAAAGACATTAGATTTCGTAAGAGGAATTTAATTGATGTCAAGGAGGAGAGCTTTGAATTTTGTAAAAAATGTTTGGACGGTAAACTAAAGAAGACACAATTTGCAATAGTAGAGCATCACATCAAGGTGTCACTTAAGTACGTGCACATAGACATGTGGGGCCCACATCAATAGCTTCAAAAGAGAGAACGAGGTATTTCGTTTCCTTTATTGATGACTTCTCTAGGAATACTTGGATCTACGTGATGAAATCCAAAGATCAAGTCTTTGAGAAGTTTAAGGCATGGAAGACCTTAATTGAGAAGTAGTCAGTGAAGGTGGTGAAGATTCTTAGATCTGACGAAGGTGATGAGTATACCTTATGGGAGTTCACAGAGTATTGCAGAACAAAGGGTATTATGAGACACTTCACTACTCCAGGGGATCTTCAATCAAACGGAGTAGCTGAAAAGATGAATCACACATTGATCTAGAAGTGCCGCTGCCTATGGTTGACTGCATGTTTTCCAAAGGATTACTAGGGAGAAGTCATCATTACAGCATCATATTAACAGGGTACCGTTGTCGGCGATAGACTTCAAGATCACATAGAAAGTTTGACAAGGAGAGTTGGAGATTACTCCAACTTGAGAGTCTTTGGGTACCCATCATATGCGCTACAAAAGGGATATAGACTGTTGGATTTGGAATCTAACAAGACAATCGTCAGTAGACATGTCACGCTTGATGAATCGCCGATGGTAAGGCCGAAGGTGATTCAATCAAATTTAGACTCGATACTTGACGAACCTGATTCAGACATGGACCTCCACACACCCACCACAGAGAAGCAAGATGCAGAGACTGTACATGATCCAGAGATTGTAGAGCCAGATCAAGTTTAGACTCCAGTTCAAGAGAACGAGGTTCCACCCCAAGGAGAAAACGTGGAGTTGCGTAGATCTACCGAAATCAGGAGGCTGACTCAAAGACTAGGTGAGTGGACTTACTTAGCATCCTCTTTTGCATTTGATGGCATGCAAGCGTATGCCTTGAAAATCGAGTATGAAGAACCTGCTACTTTTAAGCAAGCCCAACAGTCTAAGGAAGGTGCAAATTGGCAGTTGCCCATGGTTAAGGAGATGGAATTTCTCCATAAGAAGAGCACTTGGGAGCTAGTTCAGTTACCTAAAGATAGGAATGCAATTGGCTATAAGTGGGTGTACAAAGTAAATGAGGGTTTTGTGAAAGATGGTGGACAAGTTAGATACTATGCATGTCTCGTAGCCAAGCATTTTGCACAAAAGAAAGGAGAAGATTACAATGAGATCTTCTATCCTATAGTGTGATACACGTCTATTCGTGTGTTACATGCGATGGTTGCTGCACATGACTTGGAGTTAGAGCAGCTAGACGTGAAGACAACTTTTCTACATGAAGATCTTGATGAAGAAGTCTATATGGTCCAACCAGAGGGATTTGAGGTAGAGGGAAAGGAGCATATGGTGTGCAAGCTTAAGAAATCATTGTACAGACTGAAACAGAGTCCAATACAGTGGTACATGCGATTTAATAGTTTCATGCTTAGTGTTGGTTTTGAGCGAAGTTTAAGTGACCAGTGGTCTGCACACTCGATTATGGGTCATTTATTTACTTACTATTGTACGTGGATGACACGTTGATTGCGACACATGACATGGATGAGATCAACAAGTTGAAGAAGAAGCTTGCCAAGTAGTTGGAGATAAAGGATTTGTGATCGACGAGGAGGATTATAAGAATGGAATTGTTCGAGAGAGAAATGAAAGAAAGTTGAAGTTGAGCCAAGAAGGTTCTAACCTATTTTGGAGTGGAGAAGGCAAAGCCTGTTACAACACTACTAGGAGCCCACTTCTAACTTTCTGTAGATTTTTCACCTACCACAGAGGAAGAGAAAGCTTATATGTCCAAAGTACCATATGCAAGTGATGTGGGTAGTCTCATGTATACCATGGTGTGTATGAGGCTAGATTTAGCTTAGGCAATCAGAGTTGTCAGCAGGTACATGGCGAATCCAGGTAAATAACGTTGGTAAGCAGTGAAGTAGATACTATGGTATATAAGGGGCACAACCAATATTGGTCTATGCCACTAGTAGAAAACGGATCTTTAACCACCAACTACTAGCCACAAATGAATCCGTGGATGATAAGTAATTATCGGTCACATCCGAGTTTGTGGCTAATAGTTCGTGGTCGAATCCATGGCTGAATCCGTGGTCGATAAGTAACTATCGGCCATGGATGTGTCTGTGGCTAATAGTCCATGATCGAAGAACGGATTCAGCCACGAACTATTAGCCACTGAAGTATCTGTGGCTGATAATTACTTATCAGCCACAGATTCCTCCATGGATGTAACAGAATAGCTACAGACGAATGATGAAAATACTTCTGTGGCTGATGCTCTTTAGACACAAACATATCAGTGGCCGATAGGAACTAATAGCCACGGACCTGTCCATTGTTGAAACGAAATAGCCATGGATGGGCGATGGAAATACATCCATGTCCGAAATTTCCGTGGCTGTTTCTAAAAAAACCCTAAATAAAGGGAGCTTGTGAAAGCCTTCCCTGTCTCCATGAACATGTCAATATCATGCTCTCACTCTCTCGCCATCTTTCCATCTCGCTCTAGCTCTAGCTCTCTAGCTCTCATTCTCTTGCGCACTCTCTCTCGGTCGCTCTCTCTTTCACCGGTGACGACGATCATCGCCCCCACCAAGTAGGTTCATCCTTCCCCTATCTCTCCCTTACTCTCTCCCTTACTCCCTCCCTCTTCATCTCTCTAAAACCCTAACCCTAAGGCTTCGATCGTCATCCCCTCCTCGTATCCCTCCACTCCTCCACTCCTCTTCATCCTCTTCTCCTTTCCCTCTATCTGCCACTACCCCTCTTCCCCTCTCCACCTTCAGATCAATTTGAAGGAGGAGAGGGGAAGCTGGGGTAGGGACAGAGGCAGTTGCCCCCTCCTTTCCCTCCCTTCCCCTTCCCCTCCCTCTGCCATCGCCCTTGCTCCCCATCTCCTCCTTCAGATCAATTTGAAAGAGGAGAGGGGAGCAGGGGTGACGATGGGGGCCCTCGCCCCTCCCTCCTCCCTGCCCTCCTCCCAAATTCCCCCTCCCCCTCCCCTCCCCTCCCTACTATTTTGCCTAAGTTGTTTTTTTCTCGTGTTCACACAATCTCACAGGATTCGATGCTCCGAGGGTCTCAGTTGACTAGGGCGTTTTCATTTTTACCTCTCTGATTGGTGGTTAGGGCTCTGAGTCAAGGTATTATCCCTTATCATTTAATTTGTTGTTAGATTGAATTGTTATTTAATCATAAGTACAATCGTATATATTTATTTTGTGCTTTGAGTTAAATTCAAAATGAAATTAGTCTGTTTTGGATTCAAGTGGAGGAGGACGGTGCTGCCACCACCACCTTCCCCTCTTCCTTAAAAACTGATGAGGGGGAGGATGAGGGGGATGTTCTACCCCCTCCCTTGTGTTTTGGACCCAAAAACTATATATATATATATAGAAACATATATAAATTCGAGCTCTAGATTTTCCTGTCTAATAAATATTGTATGTAGTATTCTTGAATCACTACGTGCACACATCTGTTGATGGTATTGAAACATCCGTGTTCGGATCAGACAACTGTTCATGGCCACATGTGATTAGGAAATTACAAATAAATATTTATTGGATTTGTTGAGTGTGGACGTGTTAGATTTTCAAATGCATCGCGTATTATTCTTGTATCCTATTTTATGCGTTAGTGTGTTCTTTTATTTTGTGATAATTTTGGAGTCACATATCCATTGTTCTTCGAGTACAAATGTGCGAAGTATCTGCACATACATTCTCTTTTTGCTACAGCGTACTTGGAGAACAGTGTGTATGTGCTGCCAAAATTTTCACGAAATAAAAGTTCACACAAACAAATAAAATAGGATACAAGATTATGCGATGCATTGCATATTGAATGGGATAAAAGCCTTTCCCATTACAACCGGTAATGAAATGAAAGTGCACACAAACTCATTGTACATAAATGTGTGATATTAAATAATTATGTATAATTCAACGTCAATAACAGATGCGGGTGGTTCCTGATAAGTCATTTTTGGAACTATCAGATCCAACTATGACCAAAAACCAATGATATATAGAGGGGATATATACGTTCCTAGAGTACTCTGACGAAAACCCTTTACGCTTGTCAAGTGGCC
The DNA here is from genome assembly GCA_030789695.1 of Scilla litardierei. NCBI lineage: Eukaryota > Viridiplantae > Streptophyta > Magnoliopsida > Asparagales > Asparagaceae > Scilla > Scilla litardierei. The sequence continues at coordinate 393,961,614 of CM061142.1, forward strand.
AAAATTTGTTGCCCTCACAAGAGGTACAAGGACAATGAGACCCATCATATGTCTATTGTTCATGTCCATTTGGTTGTGCAAGGGTTCGACCCCAACTATAAAATTTAGAGTTTCAACGGTGAAGGTGTCGTAATCGAGGAGATGTTTCTGGCAGAAGAGTGTATTGTGCATGGAGATCAACGTGCAGATGACATAGATATCATACTGGAAGATATTGGTGCTTTGACTTTTGGAGGATGATTGTAACTTCATTAAATTTAATCATTTGATGAAATTAATGGATGATAATAAGTCAGATTTATACAAAGGAAGAGCAGAGTTCACAAAGTTATCATTAATGATTAGACTTCTTCATATCCAAACCCTTAGCAGAATGACATTCACACATTTTGAGATGTTATTAGATTTTTTGAGAAGGGTAATTCCCAGAGGTAAGGAAATCATTCCAGCAACTCATTCTGAAGCGAGAAAAATCATTGATATGTTAGGGCTCGATTACAAGAAAATTGTTGTATGCCTTGATGATGGTGTTTTATATTACAAAGACAACAAGACTTAAACGAATGTTTAACATGTCATGTACAACGGTGGAAAGTAGAACAAATAATAGGGTCAACCAGTGATGGTTATGTAGTCCAAAAGAAGAAGAAGAAGACTGTGGTGAAGGTTCTCCCTTATTTCCTAATTATTCCAAGGCTGTTGAGGTTTTTCATGTCTGCTTAAAACATGCGATGGCATGCAACCGAATGTATATATGATGGAAAATTGAGGCATCCTGTTGATAGTGAGGCATGGAAGCATATCGATCATATTTATCCCGACTTCGCAAAAAAATCAAGGAATCTTAGGCTTGGTCTCGCAAGCGATGTGTTTAATCCTTTTGGAATGATGAGATTTGGCTAGTCCACCTGGCCAGTATTATTAACCCCGTATTACCTGCCATCTCATATATGTATTAAGCAACCATACATGATACCGTCACTCTTGATACCTGAGAAATACTCGCCAGAAAATGATATCGATGTTTTCCTACCTCCATTAATCGATAATCTAAAGCTTTTGTGGGAACACGGTGTGAGCACTTCTGACGCATTTACAAAGAAATTTTTTTGCATGTGGGCTATTATTTTATGGACCAGTAATGACTTTTCTGCATATGCTAATTTATTTGGTTGGTCGATGAAAGGTAGGACGATATGTCTGGTTTGCACGATATGTTCTTAGGGCAAATTCCTAAAATATATTTGTAAGTTTTACTTTTGGCAGAACAGAAGATGGTTGCCTACATGTTACAGTTATATAGACATGGTCAGTTGTTCGACGATAAAACTAAATGCATAGAATCACCAGAACATCTATGCAGAGAGGACACATTTGAAGCACATCACCCTTTGTAGAGGTGAAGTTTGGGAAGAAAAGATATAGCAAAGAGAACCTTCTTGGTATTAGAAGATGGATTTTAAAGGGAAAGGGAAAGGGAAAGGGAAAGGACAAATCCAAAACAAGAAAGCCTCGTACATCTCACATAGACTCTGACAAAGCGGATGGTAGAATACTCCCTAGCGGATGGACAAAGTTCAGTATTTTCTACCAATTGTTATATTGGAGGAGTTTGAAAATACGTCACAACTTGGACGTCAAGAACATCGAAAAGAACATTTGTGAAAATATGTTGTACACCTTGGTGTAAGACACGAACAATCTGAAAGGAGGATTAAAGGCGAGGCTTGTTTTAAAAGAACTGAAGATACGTTGAATTGCAGGCCATACAAAAGGAAAATTTCAAGTACGACCTACCAGCTTTGCGGGTCACACTTTCAAGAGATGAGATCCATATTCTTTGTGTGTTTCTCAAGTCCGTGAAAAGACCAGATGGACATACTTCAAATATATATAGATGTATGCAAGTAGATCAGATGAAGATTTTCAGATTGAAGACACATGATTATCATATCTTGCTACACTAGCTACTTCCAGTTGTATTACATCATGTCGATAAGAAACATGCAACAGTTTTGATACAATCTTGTGGGTTCTTCAAGCAGGTTTGCTCAAAGGTGATAAAAATTAGTGAGTTTGAAGAGTTAGAGCCGGGTGTTATCCTTACATTGTGCAATATGGAATTTTTTTTTCCGCCCTCATTCTTCTTGATCATGGTTCATCTTACTGTGCACCTGGCACAAGAAGCCCGCATTGTAGGGCTGGTACAATATTGGTGGATATACCTCGTTTAAATGTGTATGCTTATTCCATATAATATTGTTCTTTGCTGGAAAATTAAACGTAATTTTGATTCTTTTTATGATTTTTAAACCGCAGATTCCTAGGATTCGTGAAACAACTTATGCACAATCATGCATGTCCAGAAGGGTCAATATCCAAAAATTATACATCTAACGAGACCTTGATGTTTATCTCTCGTTATTTACGGGATGTAGGCACAAGACTAAATCATCAACCAAGAGTTACTGATGTTGTCTTCTATAATGATTGTGGAGGGGACCCATGTTTAGAAAAATTGAGCTTGACCAAGCACATACATGTGTTCTATATAATTTATCGGTGTTTGAGTCATATCACTGGTAATAAAGCCAAGTTCTTTGCTTGTGTATAATTCCTAAGTTATACTAGCTTTCTTTACTTATACCTCAGTTTTTACAGGGTAGAAGTCCAATCCAGATTGCGCACCAAAACTTTTAAGAAAAAGGTTACGGATGCACAATATAAAGAATTTCCAGTATGGTTGAAACTGAAGGTACGTGCACCGATTATTCATGTTAGTTGCATACCTATAGAAAAATTAATATCGAGAAAGTGCATATAGTAATGTGTTTGTGTATTTACCTTAAACATTGAAGAACAAATTGATCGCGATGCACAACTATCCAATGCTATTAAAAACTGTGCTAGAGAGCCTGACATCGTAGTACACTGTTATGAAGGATATTCTATCAATGATTACAGAATCAATACCAATGAAGTCGAGAAGGACCGATGCACGTAAAATAATGGAATCTTCTCCTCCTTTTTACAATTGTCATATGCAAGTGTCAAAGATCAACAACCAAAAGAAGGGAAACTTTTTTATTATGGACAGGTTGAAGACGTAATTGAGATTCTTTATGGCTATCAGAAGGAAGTGAGCCATGTGAAGTTTAAGGTTCATTGGTGTGAGCATGGAAAGATGAATGATGACTTTGGTTTCACGGTCGTTAAGCTAAAGAAGGAAATCTACATTAATGAGAAGTACATGTTTGCTGCTCAAGCAAAACAATGTTTTTAAGTGAAAGATATAATGGTAGACGATGTTTGGGTTATTCTTAGAAATCCACCGAGAGCATATGCACCGGATCAAGCGATTTCTCAAGAGGTCAATGAAGATAATGACGATGTTGTACTCTTAGCCGATGAAGTCGTGGCCGAGTTTTCAGTCGAGAAAAATAATAAAAGGACTGAAGACATTCACTGCACGGGGTATCGTAGAAGCAAAGTGCGCAAGTAGAAGAAACACCATAACCAAAGTTCTTTCATTTGCAGTTCGGACTCATTTACAAAGGGCTTCAACATCAACATCAACATAGTGAGTTTTTTTATTACCAAGTGATTCATGGTAAAAATTTACAAATTTATCCCCTTATTTGTTACTATGGATTGTGTTTTTTGCTCTCTAATACACACATTCTTAGAACATCATTGAATATTGGAGCAAAACCTTTATTTATGCACAAAACTGTTGGAAGCAACGATCTAGGAACTTGGTTTGATGATGACAAACGTGTCGGTATATCTAATGTGTGTGCTCAGTGTGTTTCAGGCTTGGCGAAATAATGTTTTCTCAGTATTTGGCGAAATTGCTATTTGCATAGCACATTGGGAGAGATGGAGCGTGTGTGCACAAAGGAGTTTGACTTGGTCAATGAAGAGCAAAGTTGGACTTGGTCAAATTGGTGATTGGATCATTTCAAATCTTTTTGAACTACACATCAAATCCCAAATTGATTGATTCAACCCAATCCCTAGCCAATTACAAATTTCCTAAGTTGGTAGTGTCCTCATCCTAGCCAAACTTATTCCTAGCCATATTCCAAATCAAATTTCCTATCTATGGTACAATGAGATAGAATCAAATCACTTTTGAAATTCCCTATTCCTATCTCTTAGGGATCCTTTCCAAAACCCTAGGCTATCCTATATAAGCAAACATCCCCTTCACAGCCAAAAGCGCGGCAATCAAAAATATTGAGGAAGGCTACGAGAATAATTCTTACGGCCATATACAAATTCTCTAAAGCATGCGGCAATACAATTAAAAATCAAGGGTGCTACACTTTTTCTTTGCGGCAGCAAACAAAAATATATTCAGAGGAGGCCATACAATTTCCAAAGTGTGCTTACGACAAAATACATGGCTCTTTTCTAATCATCAAATTCCCAAGCCCACATCTTTATAACCGCAATCTCCAAGCCATCACCTTGGGTCGACGACCCTAGTGCCAAAACTGCTGCATCCTAGAAGAACCCCGTTGCTCCGTGTGAAGGAGTCGCCGCCGGACATCGGAGTGGCCACCGCTCATCGAAGTATCGCCGTGAACGAAGCTGCTTCACCGTCGTCGTGCACCATTGGTGTTGTCCCTGAAGTTCACCGTCGAAGTGCTGAACGCCATCAAGAGAAGACCGCCTGAGATCCGAGCCATCGATCGAGGCAACGAAGCCCCGAGGAGATCGCAACGACACAGTATTCTGAAGATCCCGCCGTCACCGTTCAGAGCTTGCCATCGTGAGCTCGAAACTACAGTCGAAGACGACGCCGGAACCGGTGTTTCGCCGTCGGTGTAGAGCGCTGCTCATCGCTAAGAAGTTGCCGTCGCTAAAGAGTCCGCCGTCGTCGGAAGAAGCTGCCGCCGCCGTGAGTTGATAGCCTGAGGTACCGTTGCTGTCGAAGGCGTCGTCAAGCTCTTGATCGAGATCGCCGCAACAGTATCCCGTTCCTCATCGCCGCTGCATCATCGCCAAGGAGTCGTCGTCGAGATCTGCGAAGCCACCGTCGAACCGCTGCTATCCACGAGCTCGCTGCCGTATCGGAGAAGAAGACCGAAGACTGCATGCTTGGTTGACGCTGGAGCTTCCCCCTCGAGTCGACATAGCTGCAGTCGGCGTCTTTGGAGAAGGCGTCGTCTAGTTTGAATCGCAGCAAGTCCCACTTCACTAAGCTGAAGTCGCTCGTCGCCGACGAAGTCGAAGAAGAAGAAGTCTCCCCGCTGCTGCATGCGCTGGGAACGGAGAGAAGCGAAGGGTGACGAGTGCTAGCTGCGCATGAAATAAATCAACGGATACGATTGTGAGGAGACGATTCAACGGATGCGATTGAAGTAAGAAATCGAATTGAAATGAAAATATTTCGCTGACGTGGCTCGAAGATTATTAAGGGATTTGCTGTGCGCACCGACCAAGCTCAATTGATTTTGAACTGAGTTTCTATGTGCACCGACCGCTTTATTTTAAAGCAGTTTCTGAGCGCACAGACCGGCCTTTATTAAAGGATTGAACTGCAATTGCTTTACGCACAGACCAGTGCATATCTTGACATCCAGGAGTCGGATTGAGACACCGTTTGCGTCAGATTGGAGCTGACGACGTGCTGATTGACAGAGACGCCTACACAGACACAAACTGAGCATTTCTAAACCCTTAAACTTCTTTATTTGTGTCTTAGTGTAACGTTCTCTGTAGGGGAAACTTTTACCATTTTTCTGTGACTATTTTGGGACTTGTCTAGTTGGGACTAGACAAGTGGGACCCAGCTAGTTTGGGACTAGCTGGTAGAAAGCTTTGCTAGGATTGATAGTGAGAGGAAACACTGTGTGTGGGGTACTGAGAGTCCGGCGAGTGTAGAGGCGTAGAGGGTGCTCTGAGCGTGCTCTAACTTGTGACTTTGTACCTATTGCACTATTCAATCTAGTATTAGCTTTGGGGGCTGGAGTACGTCGTTAGGACGACCGAACCAGGGTAAATCTACTGTGTACTCTGTGTCTGCTTTTCATTACTCTGGTTGTGCTTTTATCTGTGTGTGATTTCTCGTGGGTTGCACGAGAATTTTTTATTAGCCTATTCACCCCCCCTCTAGGCTAGGATCCAGATCCAACAAGTGGTATCAGAGCCAGATTAGTAGATCTAGCCTAGGTTGACCATGGACCACATTGATAGTGCTTTTGCTGAGGGTCAGTCTATTTCCCGACCACCTAGATTTAATGGAGGAGATTATGCTTATTGGAAAAATCGTATGAAAATCTATCTTATTTCTATTGATTATAAAGCTTGGCAAATTGTTGAAAAAGGATATAAATCACCTGTTATCAAAATTGAAAATACTGAGATGCCTAAACCCGATGATAAGTGGGATGATAATGATTGGAAGCTTTATTCTTTAAATGCTAAAGCTATAAATGCTCTTATTTGTGCATTAGATAAATCTGAATTCAATCGTATCTCACATTGTCTAACTGCGCAGGAAATATGGCATACTTTGGAGGTGACGCACGAGGGAACGTCACAGGTGAAGGAGTCTAGACTTGCACTTCTGAGCACGGAATACGAGGGATTTCGCATGCTACCATCAGAGACGATATCAGAAATGTTTGCGAGGTTCACCAACATTGTCTACAAGTCTAGTTCGCTCGGTAAGCCATATTCTAGCCTTGAGCAGGTGAGGAAGATATTAAGAGCTCTGCCAAGCTCTTTCAGGCCTAAAGTCACTGCCATCCAAGAAGCGAAAGATCTGTCACAGATGAAGGTGGAGGACTTAATAGGTAATTTAATGTCCCACGAGCTTGAACTGCAAAATATTAATGAAAGGGAGAAACCTGAGGAAAAAGAGAAAGCTACCAAGCCACTTGCTCTGAAAGCTGACGAAAGTGAAGAAGAAGATGATGACATAGCGCTAATGGTTAGAAATTTCAGAAAGTTTGTCCAGACCAAGCAAGGAAGAGCAGAAATGGCACCCAGGTTTAATCGCTCTAACTTTTTTCAGTCTTCTAAGCAAAATTATGATCAGAATACTACTAATAGAATGACTTGTTTTAAATGCAAGAAAAGAGGACATCGAATGAGGGATTGCCCACATGAGACAGCTCAGGTAGCTAAAGAAAAGGGAAAATCCAAGGTGCTTACTTGGGACATGGATAGCGAAGCTGAGAGCGAGGAGGAGGAACACGAAGCCCATTCATGCATGGCATTGATGGGAATACACAATGAGGTAATTTCTGGTAGTAAAACTGAACTCCTTACTCTTTGCAAAGAAATGCAAGATAAAATAGTAGAGCTTGAATCCACTATAGATGATTATCAAAATGAGAACTTTGAAATGCAACAATCTGAATATGAAATGTCTAAAGAGATTGAGAAACTCAAAATTGATATTGCTGCTCGTGACTCTACTATTGACACTCTGAAAAAGGAAAATTCCAGTTTTAATGATGAAGCACCTTGTCTCTCTTGTCCTTCCTTGATGAATAATATTAGCATGCTTAAACTTGATTTGATTAAGCTCGAGACTGAAAAAGACTATGTTATTAGAGAGCTTAATGATAAATTCTGCATGTTGGATAATGATTTCAAAAGAAAAATGGTTGAATTTGAAAAGAAGGAAGAGGAAAACAAGAGAGCTTTTATAAGTAAATGCACATTGCTTGTGGAAGAAAATAAATTGTTAAAAACCAAAGTCTCTAATCTTGAACTTGCCATTAAGAAATTCTCTACGGGAAAACAATCGTTGGACACTATTTTAGAGAATCAATTATATGGCAATAATAGAAGATGACTTGGTTTTGGTATGAAAAACGTTGAAAAGCAAAAATTCAAGAAGTTCCACAATGTACCGTCTATTGCGAAGAACTTATGTGCAAAGTGCTTTACTTGTGATAGTGTAGGCCATACTTCATATTATTGCAAATTTAGGAACACTAATATCAAGTTTAAACAAGTGTGGGGTCCTAAAACAATATTGGCTAACACTAGTGGACCTTGTTGGATTCCAAGGTCACACTTAACACCTTTCATGTAGGTGTGATGGAGTTTTGGCGAGGAGCATTAAATTCAATGTCACATTCTTTTAGCTCCTTCGTCAAAAAGCGACGAGAAGGTATAATTTTCTATCCCTCTTTGCATTTCATTGCATACCTTCATAGACTTGTTTTGAGTGCTTGTTTTTATTTTATTTTGTGTGCTTGCATGCATGATTTTTAATATTTTTATTTCTAAAAAAATTTTGAAAAATCAAAAATAAAAAAAATGTGCTTATTGATTATCCTCTTATGTATCTCTTAAGTTGTATTGTATGAATGATCAATCTATCCCTTGTAGAAGTCAATTCATTATTGTTGTAGCTACATGAACATGATGTTATTCTTTTTAGTAGCCATGACATGTCTCATAAGTTTCAAACTTGACTTCTACACCTACATTTGCACTTTCACAATATTTGACTTTTTAGTGCTTTTGGAGATTCTTTTGAAGAATAATGGAAAGTGAATGTAGGAATGATTAATTTTCTGAAACTTCTAAGGGATATGATGTGTTTAGCCATGAATTAAAATTGAGCACAAAAGAATTGAAAAAAAAACGATATTTGCTCCGTATGAAAAATGGATACACTTCATGGCTAAAACACAACCCACGAGTATCCAACTTGTGCTACATGGGTAATCATTAGCGTTGGTGTATATACCTCGTCAAGCAATGCCACCCCACATTTAAAAGTCCTTTTAGGCTATGTTTCGGGGTTTGGTAACTTGAACTCATCTTTGATGAGGTGGGAAAAACCAATCCTAGCGATAATCATGAAAAATGGAAAATGTGGATTGATTTGGTTGATTTTTCTGAAATTGAATCTCCTCTTGCACTTGATTGTCTATATCATTTCACTTACACAAAGGTGGAAAAGTCTTGGTATGAAATTCTATGAACTTGACTTGTCTATTATTTGGGATACTCATGCAAATTGCACGCTACTTTTAATAATGGTTTATTTTTGCGTAGAATAGTTTTTGTGACTTCATTAATCCACTTTTGGTGATTACAAAGGGGGAGAAAGAAAAGAAAGATTTGTCGGTATTATTTGTTGAAGGGGGAGCTTGAGAAAAATACTTGAATAAATATTGAAGGGGGAGCTTGAGAGAAGGGGGAGCATGCTTTTATATTTCCTAAATTGTTGTGCATGCTTTACAAAGCATTACACCCTTCAACACACTTCACATACTCATTTCTATTGATCAAATCTTTTGTAGGTTTGTCATCACCAAAAGGGGGAGATTGTTGGAAGCAACGATCTAGGAACTTGGTTTGATGATGACAAACGTGTCGGTATATCTAATGTGTGTGCTCAGTGTGTTTCAGGCTTGGCGAAACAATGTTTTCTCAGTATTTGGCGAAATTGCTATTTGCATAGCACATTGGGAGAGATGGAGCGTGTGTGCACAAAGGAGTTTGACTTGGTCAATGAAGAGCAAAGTTGGACTTGGTCAAATTGGTGATTGGATCATTTCAAATCTTTTTGAACTACACATCAAATCCCAAATTGATTGATTCAACCCAATCCCTAGCCAATTACAAATTTCCTAAGTTGGTAGTGTCCTCATCCTAGCCAAACTTATTCCTAGCCATATTCCAAATCAAATTTCCTATCTATGGTACAATGAGATAGAATCAAATCACTTTTGAAATTCCCTATTCCTATCTCTTAGGGATCCTTTCCAAAACCCTAGGCTATCCTATATAAGCAAACATCCCCTTCATAGCCAAAAGCGCGGCAATCAAAAATATTGAGGAAGGCTACGAGAATAATTCTTACGGCCATATACAAATTCTCTAAAGCATGCGGCAATACAATTAAAAATCAAGGGTGCTACACTTTTTCTTTGCGGCAGCAAACAAAAATATATTCAGAGGAGGCCATACAATTTCCAAAGTGTGCTTACGGCAAAATACGTGGCTCGTTTCTAATCATCAAATTCCCAAGCCCACATCTTTATAACCGCAATCTCCAAGCCATCACCTTGGGTCGACGACCCTAGTGCCAAAACTGCTGCATCCTAGAAGAACCCCGCTGCTCCGTGTGAAGGAGTCGCCGCCGGACATCGGAGTGGCCACCGCTCATCGAAGTATCGCCGTGAACGAAGCTGCTTCACCGTCATCGTGCACCGTTGGTGTTGTCCCTGAAGTTCACCGTCGAAGTGCTGAACGCCATCAAGAGAAGACCGCCTGAGATCCGAGCCATCGATCGAGGCAACGAAGCCCCGAGGAGATCGCAACGACACAGTATTCTGAAGATCCCGCCGTCACCGTTCAGAGCTTGCCATCGTGAGCTCGAAACTGCAGTCGAAGACGACGCCGGAACCGGTGTTTCGCCGTCGGTGTAGAGCGCTGCTCATCGCTAAGAAGTTGCCGTCGCTAAAGAGTCCGCCGTCGTCGGAAGAATCCGCCGCCGTCGTGAGTTGATAGCCTGAGGTACCGTTGCTGTCGAACGCACCGTCAAGCTCTTGATCGAGATCGCCGCAACAGTATCCCGTTCCTCATCGCCGCTGCATCATCGCCAAGGAGTCGTCGTCGAGATCTGCGAAGCCGCCGTCGAACCGCTGCTGTCCACGAGCTCGCTGCTGTATCGGAGAAGAAGACCGAAGCCTGCATGCTTGGTTGATGCCGGAGCTTCCCCCTCGAGTCGACATAGCTGCAGTCGGCGTCTTTGGAGAAGGCGTCGTCTAGTTTGAATCGCAGCAAGTCCCGCTTCACTAAGCTGAAGTCGCTCGTCGCCGACGAAGTCGAAGAAGAAGAAGTCTCCCCGCTGCTGCATGCGCTGGGAACGGAGAGAAGCGAAGGGTGACGAGTGCTAGCTGCGCATGAAATAAATCAACGGATACGATTGTGAGGAGACGATTCAACGGATGCGATTGAAGTAAGAAATCGAATTGAAACGAAAATATTTCTCTGATGTGGCTCGAAGATTATTAAGGGATTTGCTGTGCGCACTGACCAAGCTCAATTGATTTTGAACTGAGTTTCTATGTGCACCGACCGCTTTATTTTAAAGCAGTTTCTGAGCGCACAGACCGGCCTTTATTAAAGGATTGAACTGCAATTGCTTTACGCACAGACCAGTGCATATCTTGACATCCAGGAGTCGGATTGAGACACTGTTTGCGTCAGATTGGAGCTGACGACGTACTGATTGACAGAGACGCCTACACGGACACAAACTGAGCATTTCTAAACCCTTAAACTTCTTTATTTGTTTCTTAGTGTAACGTTCTCTGTAGGGGAAACTTTTACCATTTTTCTGTGACTATTTTGGGACTTGTCTAGTTGGGACTAGACAAGTGGGACCCAGCTAGTTTGGGACTAGCTGGTAGAAAGCTTTGCTAGGATTGATAGTGAGAGGAAACACTGTGTGTGGAGTACTGAGAGTCCGGCGAGTGTAGAGGCGTAGAGGGTGCTCTGAGCGTGCTCTAACTTGTGACTTTGTACCTATTGCACTATTCAATCTAGTATTAGCTTTGGGGGCTGGAGTAGGTCGTTGGGACGACCGAACCAGGGTAAATCTGCTGAGTACTCTGTGTCTGCTTTTCATTACTCTGGTTGTGCTTTTATCTGCGTGAGATTTCTCGTGGGTTGCACGAGAATTTTTTATTAGCCTATTCACCCCCCCTCTAGGCTAGGATCCAGATCCAACAAAAACAACAATTTTTATGGCTTATCTTCTATTCCATTTATTTTCAGGTACAAACGAAGCCAGACGATGCAAAACAACGCTAAAATGACAAAGACTAGCCATTAATCGACTAGGCACTGTACCTAATCGACTATAAAACTCTCTGAAAAAAGCTAGTAACCAATTAGTCGACTACACCTGGGCATTAGTCAACTAATATGTGATTAGTCGACTAATTAGCAAAGGAAATTTTTGGCCGACTTACTAAGGGCATTTTGGTTATTTCTATTATTTTGAAAAGTCTACAAATGAATAGTTGAGGCTGGCACTTAGAGTTTATCTCAATTCATATCAAGCAAAAACTTCCTCCCATACTTTGAAGGCTTATTACAAGGAGAAGAAGAAGGATCTACAGAAGGAGATCTAGGAATCAATCGAAGCAAATTGGTGATAAAGTTCTGTCTTTTGTATTGAGTTTTATTTATTGTAGTAGAGAATAAAGACAATGTTTTTATTTATAAATATTGACTCTTTTCTCTCAATGCTTTAGCTAATTCTCATATGTGTTGGTTGTGATGTAGGTAGGGTTATGTGATCCTTGACGTTAATGTCTTTTCGCCCTACTTTCATGACATATTGGGTGTTTTGCTGATTTCTACATGATTCTATTTGAGTGTGATCATTATTAACATGAACATACTTAATCAAATATGACCTTGATAAGGCTTATTTGAGATATGATCCTAGAGGAAGTATAGTGACCCTAGTGGGCACATATGCTCAGAGTCTTCATGAAATCGATATTTCACTTGATTACATATGGCATTGTTTTATTAATCTTAATTGTTATATTTCTGATGTTTTCATGCCCTGACCGGATGAAATGTTGAGTTATTTAGGTTAAGCAATCGTTTCTGGCATTCTAATTTTAGATTCACACATATACCGTGAGGGTTTCGAAAGGACCATGTACTGCAAGGATACAATTGTGTGTGCATATCCAGAGGGACCCACAAGGACGGTGATCTACAGGGTTCACCTATGAATCGTGATTACAAATGCTACGAACCAATTGATTAAACAATTGAAAGACATTAATATTCATCGATTGCAAACACCTTAATGAAATCGTAATCGACATATGCTCTTCATATTGATATCCTATTATCTACTTTCCCGTAATACATTTAGGACTACTCTTAGTACTTAAAACCTTAGAAACCATTATTTCACCTTTGAAATGTCGTAGCTTTTTCATTGGATTAATTCTCTTGATAGTTGGAATTTGTGGTATTGCAGGTCAGTTTTCTTGTAGATTTGATCCTGGTCTCACCATGTATTACTTGTTCGATCTCCTATACTTAGAAGTAGTGTTCACATCTTTTGAGACGAGTCACTGATGCACCCAGAACTTACACCTAAAAGCCACCTGGCGATGTCACGATCGTCAGGCATTGTATGGTTGCTAAGTGTCGATTCTGGGTTCTATCCGCAAGCGGACGGTGTCAAATTATAGTATAAAAGATTGTCAAATCTCACAGAGAGAGTAACAGTGTATTGGGTCTCAGAATATTTCTAAATCTCAGAGAGAATTAGTAGTCGGTTGGAAGATTGTTGGTTGTTGTTGTTTGATCAATATTAGGAAACTAGGGCCTTAGGGATCACCGCTAGGACCGTCGGAGGTCGATGTTAGACTAGGGTTTCTACATTTCATTGGTTTTATGGGGTTGGTCTCTCAGCTCGTACCACTCTTATGGATTAGAACTTCGAGGTACTTTGGTGGCTCTCATTAACGCAATGACGGTAGCCGTCAATTTAGTGATATAGCTCATCGGTGGATCCCCTCAAGGCACGAGCCAGACATGGTCATGAGCCTTGATTGGATCCACTAACTCCCTAATTAAATCCTTAGGATACTTATTAAGCTAATCAATTCCACAGACCGTAGGCATGATCTCAGTACAAGTTCTCCTATGGTTTTAGCTGGATCAACCAAAGTACTCCCCTTTTATTCCTAACACAACCTAAAAATCCCGGCTTTACATCTTTTTCCTGAGATCCTAGGGCTAACCCATTAGCCTTAGATGTAAAGACTCGTATTTTCAATACATTTAATTATGTATTTAACGTATTTTCATTTTTAAAAAGTATTTTATAGTGGTTGATCAGGAGTTTTAAGTGATTTCAAAATTTTTTATAAAAATATTTTGAAGTATCAAACTAGTTAAGGTGTATTTCAGTAAGTTCGGATTTCATCAAATACCTCTAAATAATTTTGAAAAAATTTATATTCAATTATTACTGTTTTGTCTTAATGGATTAATTTTCTATACAAACATCATCAAAACGTTTTCAAACTTCTACGGTATCATTCTATGATCATTTAGGGCTCTCCACATTAATTTCGTAATTTTCTGATATCAAATCGACTTAGAACCTGCAAACCTGCAGCCTAAACGTTTTGGCCCAAAACACGTATCTCCATAGCTCAGATCATGCAATGGATCTGGTGTTCACGATTGTTTCAGAGTGTTTTCTCACTACAAAGCGTTGACCGTGGAGAACCCGGTCAACGTGGTCAAGGGGCCCGCTTTGGGTCCCTTGGGGGGCTTCGGATTGGTGCAGAAGGGGCGAGGGGAAGCCTCGGCCCTGGTTGAGACGCTCGGCCTCGGATAGACGTGCTCGGCCTCGGCTGAAAGGGGGACGAGGGGTAGCCTCAGTCGCCCGAGTAGATGCATGGCCGACGGGAGGCGAGGGGGAATTTCGGACCCGACTAAGACGCTCGGCCTTGGTAGGGCGTGCTCGGCCTCGGCGGGTTGACGGTGAGGAGAAGCCTCAATATCCAGTCGATCAAGTGGTCAGAGAGGGGCGAGGGGTAGCCTCGGCCCGTTGATCAGCTGTCCACCTGCGTAGACGAGAACGCTCGTCAGGGGGCCGGACCTTGGTTCCGGCCAAATCCCCTCCGATGCCTAAGTCAGATAGTGATCTGAGAAAGGAGGCCCGGCGGAGACGGTTCGACTCGTGAGGAGATCGTAACGGCGTCTCTCGGCGCGAGCGGGGGAGGAAGGAGATGAATTGGGGGAACGAGGTCGTTGATGGAGTACCTTAGGTTTTGTTACCTGAGATGCGGTCCCTTTCTTCGTCGTCCTCCGAGCCCTTTTGTAGAGCTCCCTGCGTGATTGCCTCTGCCCACGTTCCACGCCCGCCCTCGATCGTGCCCCATCAATCCGCCCCCTTGTCGCCGCTTTCTTCGCCATTCCAGCACCTCCCCATTACCGCCATTTAGTGGTCGCGCGTTCGGGGGAACGGTTTTCGCAGGAGTGGGTGAGTGTCCAGCGAGTTATCGGGGCCGGGTCGGATCGACATTCGAGGAGATCCCTTACAGGGCCTTTGTTGAATGGGCTTGAGGATGCAGGTGGGCCTTCGACCAGTAGTCGGGCTCCTGGGCTCGTGTCTTTTGGGGTCTCGGTCAAATAGGCGTAACAATTGCCCCCATCGGTCGAGTTGATTGGCTTCGGCCTGTTCGGCTCGGCCGATGTGACCTCTGCCGATTTTGACAAGCTCTCCAGTCGATGCCGACTCATTTATTAGTCGTCATCATGAGTTGGCCCGTTCGATGTTTTTAAGGCGCGGGTTCCGAAGCGCCGTCGGCCTTCGGATGTTGCCACGTGTAGCGGCAAGCTTATCCCTGCCGCTCGCGGAGTCGTCTCAAGTGGAAAAGCCGAGGGATTCGTGAGCCGCCATCCCGTCGCCTTTCTTCTTTGTGCTGATCCCCCTTCTGTCTGAGCTCTGCCCCATGTCATCTTCCTCTGCTATGGGTTCGGTTCGGTCGGAGCGCGATGCGGCTCCAGGTCTGGCGGGTGGCACTCCTTCGGCGATTAGTCAGCATGGGGATGATCCTTCAGGGGTTCCTTCTGAGGTCTTGGTGTGGCCTTCGTCGATCTGTGCCACCGCCATCGGGAGCATGCGCTCCTCCTACCTGCTTCCGCCCTACTCGGCTCGTGCCCCTGGGGCTGACGAGCAGATCTGCTCTCCTGGTCCCAATGAGGTCGGAATATATGAGAAGTGCTTTCACTTCGGGCTCCGTTTCCCGCTTCATCCTTTTATCGTGGAGTTCCTTCAGGCCCACAATGTGTGCTTGTGTCAATTCTGTCCCAACGCCGTCGGGATCCTCGTCGGGTTCGTTGTCGTCTGCATGCTGAAGGGTGTGGTGCCCTCTCTCCGCCTCTTTGCCCAGTTCTACCGCCTGAGCCTCCACCAATCGGGGTCGTGGATTTACATCAGCGCCCGCCCGAAGATGTCCCTGGTGCTGGGGTTGCCGAGTTCTCTGAAACGCTGGAAGGGGGAATACGTGTTCGTCACATTCCCCTCGAGCGTACACTTCCCGGCACGGTGGGTGGCGGCCGGTGCCGTTGTTCTTAATCTGGGTGAGCCGACGGTCGCTGAGAAGCAGACGGCGAGGGACATGTTGGCAATTCCTCCGAGGGAGCGCTCGATCGACTTCCTCTTTAGTGACCTCAATTTGCGTAAGACGGTGTGGCCCCTAGGTAAGCTGCTCCGAGCGTTCGCTCCTCGAGGTCGCCCAGGTTCTGCTCTGTCTCTCATTTATTCTTTGAGTGCAGGTGGGTTCCCTCTCGGTCCTTCTCCTGCCAGCGCTCTCGTGCAGGCCCCAAACCCGGATCCGCGCAGAAGGGACCATGTGTTGGCGGTCCGGAAGAAGCAGCGGGTTGTGACCGCATCCGGAGGCTCGAAGCGAAAGAAGATGTCATCTCCCTCTCTCCCCTTACAGGGATCTCCCAAGAGGCTCCGTGAAGGGGTCGAGGGGGTCGACGTTCAGCCGACTGCTGACCGACCTCATCCTGCTCCCGTTGAGGTTGCTTGGCCGTGGGCCGGCCCTTCACCTCTTCCGGACGGCTCTCTCCCTGATGCTTACAGTCGGTATCTTGGGGCGTTCCGCTCCGCTCCTGGCGAGTTCCCTTCGTCAGGGGAGGGTCTTCTTTGTCCACGCTTTCCAGTGGGTGAGAAGGAGTCGGTGTTCTCGAGCCGTGGAGCCGCCGCTCGAGTGGCCGAGAACTGTTGTCTCCCTCCCGACCAGGCGGTGTTGGATGGAGTCAGAGGTGATTGCTTGGCTACCTTCGTGATCCAGGCTGGTCAACAGGTAGTGCGTCTCTGCTTGTCCCCCCGTTCTCCAGCTGCTTTTACCATCTTACCTTCGTTGCTTTGGCACAGTTGTCCTCGGTGGGCCTCTCGATGAGGCGCCAATTCGCAGCTCTTCCCAAAGCCAAATCCGTGGCTGGGCTAGGCCCTGAGGTCCCTGGCGAGGAGGAGGAGGAAGCTGGTCAGTTGGAGGAAGCGCGGGTCCAATCCCTGAACTCTCGCATAACTGAGCTGTCCTCTGCCCTGGAGGCGGCGGATCGTGAGAGAGCCGTGGCTCTGGCCGCGAAGTCCGAGGTCGAGACACGGCTCGCCTCTCTTTTAAAAGACGTCGACGCGTCTGGAGGAGTCAAGCAGATCCCCGGCCCGGCTGCTGCCTCCGAAGCCTCGGAGCTCTCCGATCGTCTGGATGTGGCGGAGGAGCAGGCGAGGGCCCTTGCTGCCCAACTAGGAGAGAAATCCCGAGAGATCGAGAAGGAGAGGGCGGAGCACCAACGCCAGGTAGAGACCCTAGAGGCCCGGCTGCGTGGGCTCGAGGAGGTGGATCCTGCCCGGATCGCTCAGGATGCCGTGGCGGAGTATGCCACCTCCTTTGTGGAGACCGCCTTATCGGAGGCGTACGAGAAGGGCTTCGCCTGGTGCCAGTCCGAGATCCAAGAGAAGTTCCCGCTCTCGGGGATCAACTTCGAGAAACTTCGGATGTACTCTGACGCCGGACGGAGTAAGGGGGGAGACCCTAGTGAGCCTCCAGCCTGTGGCTCCCCTGGCGCCCCCGGAGAAAAATGAGGGAGGGGAATGCCCCTCGACCTCTTCGTGTATCCTCCTGTATACCTTTTTGCTTTATCTGGAAGGGAATGAATTTAATACAAATTTATTTCATAGGAAACGATACATCTATTGAAAGTACTTGCGTAAATATTCCGCATTCCAAGTGTGAGTGAGAACTCTCCCTTCCATGTCGGCTAGTCGGTAGGCTGCGGGTCCGAGGACTTCGACGACTTTGTAGGGTCCCTCCCATCTAGCCGCGAGCTTCCCTTTGCGAGCGGTATCGGTGGTGAAGCCCGCTTTCCGGAGGACCAGGTCCCCGAGGTGGAAGCTTCTCCCCCGCACCCGAGCGTTGTAGTATCGGGCCACCTTCTGCTTTTGGCGGACGATGGTTGCCAATGAATGCTCCCGTCGCTCGTCGAGGAGCTCCAGGCTGAGCCCTAGGCCCTGTGAGTTCCGGTCTTCGTCAAAGTATTTGAGGCGAAGAGATTCTTCACCCAATTCGACCGGTACCACCGCCTCGGCCCCGTAGGTGAGCATGAAGGGGGTCTCGTCAGTAGCCTCCTTGTGGGTCATCCGGTATGACCAGAGTATCCCGGGGAGCTCTTCCGGCCAGTTCCCTTCGGCGTCCTTCACTTTCTTTCGGAGGGTCTCTATGATACACTTGTTGGCCGCTTCTGCCATCCCGTTGGTTTGGGGGTGTGCTACCGAGGCAAAGAGGAGCTTGATTCCCCATTCCTCGCAAAAATCTTTAAACCCTGCTGAATCGAACTGCTTCCCGTTGTCTGTGACGATGGCCCGTGGTACTCCGAATCAGGAGATGATGGAATTCCATACGAAGCTTTTCGCTTTCTTCCACGTGATGGTTGCCAACGGCTCGGCCTCGATCCACTTGGTGAAGTAGTCCACTGCCACGATCAGGTGCTTCCACTGCCCTCGTCCTGGCTTAAACGGTCTGAGGATGTCGAGCCCCCATTTCACAAAGGGGAGGGGGCTCACGATGGGGATGAGCTCTGACGGAGGAGTCGAGATGTGGTGGGTGTACCTCTGGCATTCTTGGCATTTCTGCACGTAGCTTGTAGCATCTTTGGCCAAGGTCGGCCAGTAGTACCCCTGCCTTAAGATCTTCTGCGCGACTATCTTGCCCCCGTGGTGATTCCCGCAGATCCCGTCGTGAACCTCCCGTAGGACGTAGTCAGCTTCTTGCGGTCCGATGCATTTCAGGTATGGGAGGACGTCCGTCTTGGTCCAGCGTCTCCGGTAGAGCGTCCCCTCATGGATCACGTATCGGAGTGATTTTCTCTCCAGGGTTCGGCGCTCATCCCCATCGGCCGGCACCTCTCCGTGGGTGAGGTATCGGATGATCGGGTCCATCCAGGTGGGCTCTTGGTCGATCGCCATCACCTCGTGCTCCATCGTGCTGGGGGACGGCAGGTTCTCTACGTAGATGGTGCGTCCCAGCTCCTTTGGCGAGGACGAGGCCAGTTTTGACAACGCATCGGCCCACGCATTCTCTGATCGTGGGAGGTGTAAGACCTCCACGTCCTTGAATTTGGACATCGCCGCTCTGGCGACTGGGAGATATCTCTGCATCGCCTCCTCCCGTGCCTCGTAACTCCCTAAGAGTTGGTTGACAATGAGCTTCGAGTCACTGAGGAGGCGGACGGACTCGGCCCCGAGCTCCAGGGCCAGCCTCAGGCCGTTGATCACAGCTTCGTATTCCGCCACGTTGTTCGTGGCCGGGAACTCGAACCGCAACGCGTATTCCGTGATGTTCCACTCCGGAGATCGGATCGCAATCCCGGCCCCTCCTCCTGACTGCGTGGCCGACCCGTCCACATGAACTATCCACGCTCCTGGATCCTCTGGCTGAAAGTGGTCAGCCGAAAGAAAGGACAAGGGTTGAGCAGTTACCGTCCCTGGGCCTTCTCCCTCTGGGGGGCCATTTCCTTCCGTCGTGCATTCGTCGATGAAGTCGGCCAGGGCCTGTCCCTTGATGGCCGTGCGCGGTTTGAATCGGAGGTCGAACTCGCTCAGTTCCACTCCCCAGTTTAGAATCCTTCCCATTCGATCGAATCTCTTGAGGTTCTGCTCCAGCTGTGAGTCGGTCAGGATCAATATGGTGTGGGCCTGGAAATAGGGTCGGAGCCTTCGCGCTGAGAGGACGAGGGCGTACGCCAGTTTCTCCATGGGCGAGTATCGCACCTCCGCCCCCTTCAAGATCCGGCTCGTGTAATATACCGGCCATTGCACCCCGCCGTCCTCCCGGATCAGCACCGAACTCACAGCTTCCTCCGCGCACGCCAGGTAAAGGTTCAGCGACTCCCCTTCCCGGGGTTTGGACAGGAGAGGGGGCTGCGGAGATACTCTTTGAGGTCCCCGAACGCCCGGGAGCAGTCTTCGTCCCAGAGTATCGTCTTCCTATTGTTCGGAGGTTCCGCGATTGCTTTCCTCAGGACCTTGAAGAAGGGAAGCGATCTTTCCGCTGATTTGGAAAGGAATCGCCCCAGGGCTGCGATGCGCCCGTTCAGCCTCTGTAGCTCCTTAATCGTCGTCGGCTCGCGCATGTTAACCAGTGCCTCGATCTTGTCGGGATTAGCTTCAATACCACGATTAGTTATCATAAATCCCAAGAATTTGCCAGATCTTACCCCGAACGTGCATTTCGTGGGGTTGAGCCGAATGTGGTGTCGCCGCAACCGCTCGAAGGTCTCCCGCAAGTCGGCGATGTGGTCTTCCGGTCGCCTTGACTTGACAAGCATGTCATCGACGTAGACTTCTAGGTTCCTCCCGATCTGGGAGCTGAACACCTTGTTGACCATTCTCTGGTAGGTGGCCCCCGCGTTCTTCAAGCCAAAGGGCATCTTCTTGTAGCAGTAGGTTCCCCGGTCCGTCGTGAAGGCTGTCATCTCTTCGTCCCGGGGGTCCATCTGGACTTGATTGTACCCGGAGTAAGCGTCCATGAAGCTTAGCATCTCGTATCCCGAGGCGTTGTCCACCAGGTGGTCGATGCGCGGCAGGGGGTAGCTATCCTTGGGGCAGGCCTTGTTGAGGTCACTGAAGTCCACGCACATTCGCCACTTCCCGTTGGGCTTTTTGACCATCACCACGTTCGACAGCCACTCCGGGTACAAGACTTCTCGTATGAAGCCGGCATCGAGGAGACGCTCCACTTCCTCGGAGGCTGCCTTCATCTTCTCGCCGCCCAGGTTACGCTTCTTCTGCCTAACCGGTTTGAAGTTGGGGTCGGCGTTGATCTGGTGTACGATCACCTGGGGGTCCACGCCGGGCATGTCTTCAGGCGACCAGGCGAAGATGTCCAGGTTCGCCTCCAGGCATTCGATCAGCTGGTCCCTTAGGTCCGGGCTCAGCCCTCTCCCGATCGAGACGAACCGGCCCTCGATGTCCGTGACCGGGATTTGCTCTTGCTCCTCCGCAGGGGTGGGCCTAGGCCCACTCCTTAAGTTGAGCGCGGCCATCCGGTCAGCTAGACGATCCTCGGGACCTTCCTCCACCAGTTGATAGCAGGTATTCGGTCTCCCCGCGTCGCCTTCGACTTGCCCCATCCCCCCCGGCGTTCGGAACTAAATGGTCCGATGGAGGGTCGAGACCACCGCGCCGACGGCGTTGAGTAGGGGTCGGCCGATGATCCCATTGTATTCCGACCCGATCCCCAATACGATGAATTCCACCGCTAGGGTCACAGAGTCTGGTGTGTTTTCGAGCGTTACCGGGAGATGGATAGTGCCGATGATGGGGGTGGAGTGACCCGTGAATCTGACCATGGGACCCGAACGAGGTCGCAAGTCTTCTTTCTGCCGGCCCATCTTCTCCAGGGTTGACATAAATAGGACGTCACAGGAGCTGCCGGTGTCGACAAGCAGCCGTCGCACTAAGGTAGTGTCTATGACCACTGATACCACCAAAGCCACGTCCGAGCTGCGTGCCGTTACGGGTGCACTCGGTCTCCCAACCGGTGGGGAAGGGGAGGGCATCCCGGCCCTTTCCTCACGACTCTCCGCGCGTCGGTCCCGTGCCCATTCTTGGCAACGATGGCGGGCCCTGTCGCCCCGCGTCGGGGCCTCGCCCTTCTTTCACCGAGAGGAGGGAGGCCGCATCATCGCAGATGTGGTTTGTTTCTTTGTGGGACAGTTTTTGTTCCCACAGACGGCGCCAGATGTTTCAGAGTGTTTTCTCACTACAAAGCGTTGACCGTGGAGAACCCGGTCAACGTGGTCAAGGGGCCCGCTTTGGGTCCCTTGGGGGGCTTCGGATTGGTGCAGAAGGGGCGAGGGGAAGCCTCGGCCCTGGTTGAGATGCTCGGCCTCGGATAGACGTGCTCGGCCTCGGCTGAAAGGGGGACGAGGGGTAGCCTCAGTCGCCCGGGTAGATGCACGGCCGACGGGAGGCGAGGGGGAATTTCGGACCCGACTAAGACGCTCGGCCTTGGTAGGGCGTGCTCGGCCTCGGCGGGTTGACGGTGAGGGGAAGCCTCACTATCCAGTCGATCGAGTGGTCGGAGAGGGGCGAGGGGTAGCCTCGGCCCGTTGATCAGCTGTCCACCTGCGTAGACGAGAACGCTCGTCAGGGGGCCGGACCTTGGTTCCGGCCAAATCCCCTCCGATGCCTAAGTCAGATAGTGATCTGAGAAAGGAGGCCCGGCGGAGACGGTTCGACTCGTGAGGAGATCGTAACGGCGTCTCTCGGCGCGAGCGGGGGAGGAAGGAGATGAATTGGGGGAACGAGATCGTTAATGGAGTACCTTAGGTTTTGTTACCTGAGATGCGGTCCCTTTCTTCATCGTCCTCCGAGCCCTTTTGTAGAGCTCCCTGCGTGATTGCCTCTGCCCACGTTCCACGCCCGCCCTCGATCGTGCCCCATCAATCCGCCCCCTTGCCGCCGCTCTCTTCGCCATTCCAGCACCTCCCCATTACCGCCATTTAGTGGTCACGCGTTCGGGGGAACGGTTTTCGCAGGAGTGGGTGAGTGTCCAGCGAGTTATCGGGGCCGGGTCGGATCGACATTCGAGGAGATCCCTTACAGGGCCTTTGTTGAATGGGCTTGAGGATGCAGGTGGGCCTTCGACCAGTAGTCGGGCTCCTGGGCTCGTGTCTTTTGGGGTCTCGGTCAAATAGGCGTAACAACGATCCTCGCGACGATACTATCCCGTGGCTATGTTTTCATAATTTTTTGGACACAGGGGCAAAATTGTAAATTTCAATATTTAGTCTTTATCACTAATTACCTTTAGTCTACCCTACTTAATTTCTTTACCCTAGTCATTTTACCCTCACCTACCCCTAAAACACAAACCCACCCACGTTTAAACGTGGTGCATGCATGATGCATCTACACCCCCATATTCCACACTTAGTCTAAAGTTTCTCACCAACCTAATTAATATTTGACTTAGTATTTATTGCATACTTCAGTTTATATTAATTTTAATTACTGATTTAAACCCCGCCGCCTAATTCTTCTCTCTCCCAGGCCGTTCTCTCTTCCCTCGTTCGAAGCCCCAAACCAACCCTCTTCTTTTTGTTCTCGGCAAACCCACCCCCACCCACCCCCCCCCCTCGTTTGCATTTGTACCCTCACCCATGCAAAAACCCAGACTCACACATGCTTTATCTCTCTCTCTCTCTCTCTCTCTCTCTCTCTTGCGCGTTAATCTCTCGTTCTCCTCCAATGACCGTGCCCTTCCCCCTTGTTCTCTTCTCCGTCCAACCCACAACAACAAAGGCCGCTCCGCCTGAGACCCGCATCCCGCCTCTCACCCTCGCCGTCAACGACGACACACCGTCGGCGTCTCCGAGCAGCTCAGAACCCCACCTCCTCCGCTCCTTAGCACCCTCGAGCGCTGCTGCCCCCTGAGCTCGCCTGAAGCCCCGTCGATCCCCATTCCTCCGATGAGGCAGCCGCACCCCGACGCTGCCGAATTCACCCCCAAGACCCCCCTCGAGCTTGCCACCAAGCTGCTGCTGTGTTCACTTCGTCTGAGACACCCACCGAAGCACAGAACCACCGACGCCCTCACTTCGCCGCCCCAAGAAGACCCCGAGCCTATAACCCATCTCCGACAGCCCCCATGTCTGCCTCCGCCCTCCACCTTCATGCAACCATGGCCACCTCCCTTATCAAACTTCTCCGGCCAACTCACCTACCGTCCCTCCTCTCTTCACCTCTCTCCGACACCACCGAGATCCGAAGAGCAGCTCACTTTGAGCTCACCTTTGACCGCCGCTTCGCCCATCCGTCACCGCCACCGTAGGCTGCTACCGGCTTCGCCCAACGATGCCACACCGCCTGACCGCCTCCAGCCCCACGTCACCGACCAAGGAGCCTGCCGCCATGGCCACCAATCGAGAACCCCGACCCCATGCAGCTCGAGTGTAAGTGAAACATCGGAGGGAATGTATAGATATATACGTATAGTTATACGTATATACGCGTATAATTATATTTATTACATGGTTTAACATTCTAAAATTAATATTAAATAATATAGGAACCATGGCCAATTTGAACAGATTTTCCAAAACTCACCTGATGCTGAGTTCTGTGAGAGTTCTGTGAGAATCAGCTCATAAAACACAATAGTTGTTGTTATGCTATTGTTGCAAAGGTTCTTTAACCTCTCACCCAATTACACCCTTCTATAATTCCAAAACACATCACCATCGCACACCATTTGTCACACATATCGCATATATCACATATATCCCATGTATCCCATATATCACTGAGGCACACCACTCCCCAGGATACCCAAAAAGTACGAGTATGTCCTAGGTATTCCTGAAGAGACGAGGGTGAAGAAGAAAGAGAAGGAAGAGAGAAGAGAAATACAACAGATACCAGCATGCCACTATGCACGTAATGGGAAGTCCACGTAATGCTCCACTAATAAATAATCCATAGACATCGGAGAGGAACACAAATCATTATATTATATTAATATCAGAATACATCTTCTACAAACATCATAGCTGCACTGAGTACAAAAGTGGGACTAACAAAAAGAGAACCTCCAACCTACAAAATGAAAAGTGTCCACACGCTATACAACCCACTCCCTAGTCTAACCCTAGAAGTCCAACTGAACAAAGTCACCCGTGGTGGGCTTCATCTCTACCTCACAACTGGGAGTGCGCTCTTGAGTTAGTACCTGCTCTGACTGTACTGATAATATCCCTGAAAATATTAATTGGGCACGTCAACGCGTGACCGAGTAGAAAGTCTAACATTTCTAGGTAGGGTCCAATCTCAAAACTGGTTTACCTATCTAGTGGTCTATCTACTGATAATAAACATGTCCACATATTTAATGCATAAAATACAACAAGTCATATCATACATATGTTGGAAGGATAAACTAAGGAACAGAATTGCATTAAGGAACACATTCACAGATTAAATGGTCTTAGTCTTAGAGTTATACATTTATTTGGAAGCCCGAGTAAATTGTAGGACACTAAGGAGCTGACTTCACCCAGGGTGGGTGAATACAGTGTTACCCCAATTAGCGACACGAGCACTGTAAGGGCTTCTCGTAACTCCCCTGTTTTGGGAGTGAGTTGATGTTTCTTCTACCACATGGTGCATCATGAGTACACCCATGGGTCTCTCTAACCCTGCCCACTCCCCGTGCCGGCTGTTAGGAGTGCGAGTGAGACTCACATCCGTGTCCACTCCCTAACACCTTCATTTACATGTGCTTCCCCCAAACCCTCATCTGGAATCTCACCCATCTTTGAATGGACCGAGAATTCCATATAATCATTAACTCTCACCCCAATCTTAATTTTAAGATATCCATTCAGTGGTCTCAATTAACACTTTTCCATATTTCATTTCCATTCCAAGTTCATAGATGTCGGGAATTTCTCCATGATCATCTTCATCACTTGGACATCTCATTATGTCCATTCAGAATTTCAGTTATGAATTTCATCCGTTTCAGCATATATCACACTCCAATGATGGACCACAATTTCATATTTTTATGTTGCTCACAACACGTGTATCACTTGAAATTCAAACATAACACATGATAACTTTAGTTTGGCATAAGTTTAACATGGCATACATAATCCTTTTCATATCCACACCATCAAAATTTACTCATTTAGAACCAATATTTTCACATAAAAGAAATTAATGCATGATGATAATATCTAAAATATGGCATAATACCTAAAACATGGCATACTACAAATCTGTTTTGATTCTGGATTTTGGAAAGATCAATAAATATCAGGCATTTACAGCTATAATCATAGATAGTGCGCAATATGAAGGTTATAGGTAATTTAATGGGAATTTCATATTGTCCCAGAATGAATTATTTGGACAGTTGTGGAGGGAGCTATGGTCTGAATAATACAGAGTGGCAGAATATGCCGAAAAATGATATATAGATAATGATCAGCTATTTCAGTATAATTACAGTCAAAATATGAGTTCGGTCTCTAAATAAAAGTTGTAGAGGACTACATAAGCTTTCCAAATTATCTTGAATCATTATTTTTGGAGTCTTATACAAAAAGATATGCTAAAATGAATACACAAGAAAAAAATCTGTCATGCCCAAACAACACAGTTTGCAGATCTTTTCCAGTTCGGATTTTATTACCAAGATTATGAGATTGATACAATGTCAAACCTTAACTTGACTACAAAACAAATACTATCCATCAACCAAACTATAGCATATGAATTGATATGGATTTAAATCATATCTTAAGATTAGAATCTTCAAATTTATGATTTTTACATATATCATGCTTTGAACCAAAGTGGTGATACATAAACATGAATCTTCATTTCATTATATTATCATTCGTATGGTGAATCTTCAGAGTCAATAGGATTATCAGCATGATTTTGCTGGCCTCATCCTAGAAAGTACACTTTTGTCGAATCTAACTTTGGGAGTGATAGCTGGGCCTCAGTGTCTAAGTCAATACCATGATGCATGAAAATGTGAGTAAGAAAGTGTCCATGGTGTAGTGATAGAGTGCTGCCGTGGAACAAGTTATTTAAATAAAACTTGCCCAATTTACTTCAATATAGGCTATGAAAGCAAAGACACACTTAGCCAACGTCTTTGAAATAGCAGT
Organism: Scilla litardierei; assembly: GCA_030789695.1. Taxonomy (NCBI): domain Eukaryota; kingdom Viridiplantae; phylum Streptophyta; class Magnoliopsida; order Asparagales; family Asparagaceae; genus Scilla; species Scilla litardierei. The sequence goes on from CM061142.1 coordinate 393,988,353, forward strand.
ATAGCTTCTCGATTATTGAATAATGTTGTAGGAAAAAAATGCAAGAATTCTAGTTCAATTTTTTCTTCAAAAATGGAGACTTTGTGATTTTGAATTCTAAGCTCAAGACCTTTAGAACATAAGGTGCTAACTTTCTCATTTAAGTCTCTAGCCAACTTAGAGTTTTCAAACTCTAACTTAGCTAATTTATTATTAGCCTCTTGTAGTTCTAAAGTCCTAGTCTCTAATTTAGTTTCGTCAATGTTATCGATAATCTCTTTTAATTCCTTTTACTTAATAAAAAAAATCTTCTTTTTCATGTTTGGTAGTAGCAAGTTCATTTTCTAAAGAGCCACGAAGTTTTTTAAGCTTAATAAATTTAGGAACCATGTCATGAAAGAGATCTACTAAATATTCGTATGCTTCTTTCATAGCAGAAAACATGTATTCACTAATATGCAGACCATTTTTAAACTTATCAAGCTGTGTTTAGATTTTACCTTGTTGATTTTCCCCATGAAATATATCAGGATTCTCCTCCCCATCATCATTAGAAAGCTATTCAGCATCACTATCTCCCCGTGTATATATCATCCCTCGCTTGAAAGTCCTCTTGCTTCCATCAACTTCTTTTTTCCTTTCATTTGATCTTCAAAAGAAAGCAATCTATTTTCATGTGACCTTTCTTGTTGCATCTGCAGCATCACGGTACAATGTCATCTTCTTCATCTTCTTCATTTTTCCTAAGAGAACAACTGGTTTTCATGTGTCCCTTTTTTGCACCGAAAGCATCTTGGTTGACTAGCCTTATCTCCATTACTGTATTTTTGCTTATTGCCCCCATACAGTGCCATATTTTCTCTTGTTTCTCATCAAGTTTTTTCTGAATTTTCGCATATAGGCCTCAATCTCTGTATCCCCTGAAATTGCTGGACTACCGTCTTTAAGGTATTCACAGTATCTGCAGAAGGAGAAATAAAGGCATCAAAAATTTCATTGTCACTTGTGAATTATAAGTGATTTTGTGTGATGTGTTTGGAATATATGCCATAGTGAAGATCAAAAATTGTTAGGCATTTTAAATATTAACCACAAGCGTACATGTGTCGTAGCAAACGAGTCGAACTCAGGGAGGCAGTGGTTTGAGCACTGGTTAATCAAGAATATTAGTTAGATACGCGGGAATTTCAAGAGAGTGAGAATATATAAATAATGTATCGAATATGGAAAACACTAGGGCTAAGTATCCCCACTAATATAGATTAAACGTAGGGTGATCTAGCTTCTCAATCTATTGGAATAAAGCTGTCGATGATGTTTAAATCTTAATCCTCGTTATCTCCATGTCTAACCATGAGCGAGAACACAAAGATAGTCTGAATCTCTATCAGGACTCCGATGTCTCATCGGTAGCATTAATTTAGTAGCTCTAATAACATAGGACTGATGTCTCGTCGTAGCCTTATTATCAGAAAACCAACCCACCATTAGAGACATCAAACCAAAACACCGATTTCTCATCAGCGATTAAGGTTTTGTAGCAATCTAATGATTAAATTGATGTAAATACACATCCAAAACTATACCCTAGTAATAATCTATTAAACCGATATTTGGGACGATCAACCCATACAAATAACCTACATTAGGGTTCAACCTCACCCTATACAAAAGAACTACTCACTAATCATATGAATAACAATCTAACAATTCATATAAAGATACATCACAATAATAAAAGAGAGAATAAAGAGAAAAACAACAATATTAAAGATTAAAAAATCTCACTATGCAATTAGAGAAAAACAATAAAAAGTCTTACAATATTTATAGGAGTGCCGATTAAAATGAAGAACAAACCTAACCAAAAAATCCCCTTAAAACGATTATAGCAATATCGTATATACTTCCCCAAAACCCTAGCAGTAAATCGGGTTCGAAACTCAAAATTAACGAGCACATGACCGTGTTTCCAAGCTACACGGCCATGCGCCGCCAAGTAGCCTAGGGTTTCATCACTTTGCAAATTATGCACGGTCGTGCCATATAGCTGCACGGCAGTGTTGATTCTTCAGCAGCTCCAACAGCTCCAAGCTTACGCAAATTGTGCATGGCCGTACCATGTGGCTCACAGACGTGTCAGCTCCTTCTTCAATTTTTCTACAGCTTTCAAAAATTTGATGTGTAGATAGTTGCACGGACGTGTCACTGGATGATCTTGTTTTTCCTTGAAGCTGACACTCTTACACGGTCATGTGTTGACACTCACGACCGTGTCATCCTGTATTTGGCCATTATCTTCTTCTTTCCATCTCTGATCTTCGTCGCCTTTTCTCCCTCGCTTTCCCCATCATTCCTTTGCATCGTTTCGCATTCATCCCTGAAATATACAATATGGTCCCCAAGAGTGATATGGACAAAAATAAGTAGAATATGCATGGAAAATGGGAATAGGACATGAAAAATGCATGGATGAAGACATGTAAAAATATGCAAAATACGCACTTAACAAAATTCTCCAAGCTAAACTCTTGCTTATCCTTAAGCAAGACAAGAGACATAAATGAGAAACATGGAGAAATTATTAAGAATATCGGAAGATCACCCTCTTAAATCAACCACACTTGCAAAATAGATATACGACAAACTTAGATTTCAATTCAAGCAAGCATCACTCTATCAATTCTTCATGGCATATAACTAAAAATATTTATCACGAACATGATTTCAAGTTTAACATACATACCCATGAAAAAGTCTAAATCCGTGAAAAATTCTTCTGTTTGCTTTAGATCGACAAAAATTCAACCATTGACCTACACTCGTGAAGGCAAAAACATATCGTAGGACCTCAACTCTCAAGGGTTTGGTTAAGTCAAAGCTAGTTTTCCCTAAATCATGGATATAGACAAGCTTGATGCATGATGTATATATATATATATATATATATATATATATATATATATATATATATATATATATATATATATATATACTGTTATATTTTTCAACACATATTTTTTATATACATGGGAACTAGGTGATTCATATAACGGGATTTCGGCCAATGACTCCAAAATCAGACAGTTTTAGGGCATTAGGCCAAGATGGACCCCTTGGTCCTACTCTCTCGAATCACCTAAGACCTATTATTCCTATTTAGTGCACTCCCCCAAATCACTCCTTTCGACGCGAATCCTCAATTCTTCCTGAGGCACAGGGCCCAGGCTACCAGGTGGGACTAGGAGAACGATCACGTATTCAGTCATTTCTCTTTTTTTTTCTCTATACACATTTTTTGTTTCTTTTTAAATCATATCAATCAACACATGCCTTAGGGGTAAGTAAGCCATAAATCCAAAGCCAAATACACTCAAGCTTAGATATACTCAACACAATTGGGATAACCTAAACTCATGCATTGCAATAGTTGAACAAAAATCAATTTAGCCCTCTCGAAGACATGGAAATTGAAGTTCATACTTATTCACGGGAGTGGGTTAAAAATGAATTCATGAAGAGAAAATGAAAAAGGCATGCCATAAAGATACCTAGAACATGCATAAAGAATGTGAATATAATTAAGCGCATATATAAAATTACAAACGATAGGAATTTTCATCGAGGGATCATTTCTTCAACTTTTCAGGAAAAAAATGAGAATGCATGTATGTATGTGATACTTGAATGCATGAATGAGAAAATAGCCAAAAAAGTGCATGTATGATGCAATGTGAATGATGCAATGACATGATGATGATGATGCATGATGATGTGATGCAGGATGTGGTGGACTCCTCTCCTAGGCTAGGAGTTTAACATCTCTCCTAAGCTTAAACGATGCATTGCCCTTAATGCGTATAAGAAACGGAGTCCAGGGGAAACGAAAAATAGAGGAGGGGTATGGTCACTCCTTACCACCATCTGGTGGTGGCTGGGGAGCATCTGGGTCCATAAAGTGGACCTTGCCGATGTGCCACTAGAACATAAGGTCCATCATGTGCTCCAATATACCGAAGCGAGTTCAAAGTTTGGAGGCAAGCGTGCATATATATGGGCTCATGGGAACCAGAGGTGCCAGCTTCATCGTAGTCAGTGGTGTGTGGAGGAGTGCATGGAGGTAGTGGGGGTGGCAGGGGTGTGTCATGCATAGGCTCATTAATATCATCATGGCGCTCCTCTCCAACAAGGTCAGAAAGGAGTAACTAATTGGTGTTTACATCAACACGGGCTACATCAGGGTTAGGGAGAAGGGTGTAATCGGTGTCGTTATTCCAGTGCATCCAAGTGTATACATGATTCCCTCTAGTTTGTATCATGGATATTCAGATGAGGGTACTAAGTTCAAAGGATGTTTGGCCATCAGCTTTGGCTAAGAGCGGTGGTCTCTCAATGTGGAATTGCTCGTAGGTGGTTATGAGCGTGATAAGGTTACCGAAGAAAATTTCTCTAGTCTTAGAAGTGGCAATCTTCGTAAGCTTGGAGACGAACCATTGCGAATCGTTTAGTGACACTGCTATGGAAGTGAAACCGGTGGATGCGTCAATATGTAGGGGATGGGTCATAAACCAAAGAATTAAAAGCTCGGTACGTAGGAAAGTGCCAGAGTCCACTATATTGAGCACAGTGCAAGAAAGAATCCTATGCGCTAAGCATAGGCACAGATGGACGATAGAAAAGGCCTCGGTGGCCCGTGGATCATAGGCGTCGAATCCCGTGATGGCATGCCAGAAGGTACCATTAAATTCTTGGGGGAATATGTCGTCTATGATGGATACAACGTGTAGTTGGATACAACGATCGATGACTTTGTGTTTGATGATAATAAATGTGTGTGAACGTTTAATATGTGTGCTAAGTGTTTTCAGGAATGGCACTCTCGCGAATACTCAAAGAGAGACTACGTGAAAGTGATGGAGAATGTGCCATACATTAGCAAAGTGGGCTAAGTCAAAGATGGAGAATATGGCTACAAAAATTGGACTAAGTCAAAGATGGAAAGATAAGAAAGAAATCAGTTCAAATCCATATTTGAATTGATTCAAATCAATTGGTGCAACATTCAAATCCTAATGCCATGCAAATTGAAGACTTGGTCAAAGATGGAGACATATGGAGAATCTCATGCAAATCAAAGGTGATTAAATGAGATCCAATTCAAATCCTATAGCTACTCAAATTCAATTCCATACCCATCCATATTCAAACTCCATATCCAAAGAGATTCATTCAAATCCTAATCAACTTAGGATTCCTTCCAATCTCCATCTATTATGGGATTCTAATCGATTCTATTATACCCCATCCTCTCCTATATAAACACATATTCAAAGAGAGAGATTTTGAGTGAGAGTGAGAGAGGGCAATAAAAACACCAAGAAAAATTTGGCCATACCCTCCTCCAAGCGCAACTAGCTCAAAGCCATCCTCTGTTGGATATGGACGACATGAATACACCCATGAGGGGATGTATGAGGGTATACGGACCTCAGATGTCGCGTGCATGAAAGCGTGCGCGAAGGGAACCTTTTCTCGTGTGAAAATGACCACTCGATAAGTGGAAAAAGCCACTCGATAAGTGGAAAAAGTCACTTTATAAGTGCATAAAGGCACTTGATAAGTGAATGAAGAAGAGGATAAATGAATGTGCTAATATAGGCTAATAAGCTTATATTTAGTTATTTCCTACAATAACTACCCCTAAAGCCTATAAATAGGACCCAAGGGTAAGGCATTCATACTACACTTTCCATGCCATAAGTTTGCAAAAGGCATCTTATGTTCTTCTTCTCCCTTCCATTAAAATCCTCTTCTAAATAGAGATTTAGGTGGTGAAACTCTGCTTCGATCCTCCGTGACGAAGTACCGACCGTTGTGGCGAATCCGAGGGTGAAGTTCAGAGACTACGGTGTCGCATACGCAAGCATAAGTCTATGTTATTCGATCCTAACACCGTTGTTTTGACAGGATCCTACATTGGTATCAGAGCCATACGGGTTCGTCCGGGTCAAACCGTCGCCCCGTCGAACCGATGAACGAGGCGTTGTCTTTTTCACGAATGGGTATCCTACCATTATGGATATGGTAGGAATGCTTTGTGACGGAGAGAACGCAGCGGTTGTTCTTTTCACGTTAGGGTCTTCTGTCATTATGGATATGGCAGGAACTCTCCGTGACGGGAAGAACCTACCGTTCATATCGTCAAGCTTGCACTCTTCATGGATGCTGAGTCTCCATTCATAGGGAATGTGAACTCTCTCCATATGGAGCGTGTAGTTTGCGAACTTTAGAGTATGTTATTTCTTCATTTTGACACACGGCCATTAGAGAATAACTACTTTCTCGACGAACGGGTGCTTCATCGACGAACGGGTGCTTCATCGAAGAAGAAGATGGTGGTTATTCTCAATGGAGAAGATGACAATTTTGGTGCATGGAGTCAATGCATCCCCCCTCCCCATGCGGAGGGGGTTGTCTACAGCCAAAAACCACCAAGGCCACCCCTCCGGTGGGGTGTGCGGCCAACCCAAGGGGGTGGCCGGCCATGGCCATATGGGCCATGGCCGGCCACAGCCATGGCCGGGAGCCCTGGCCGAGGCCAGGGCCAGGCATGGTCGAGGCCAGGCCAGGGCCAGGAGGCCCTGGCCGGCCTCGGCCAGAGCCAGGGGCCGGCCTGGCCGGCCCTGGCAGGGGACAGGGCCGGCGCCCTGGCCTCGGCCAGGGCCTGGCCGGGCAGGGCCAGACCCTGGCCGGCCTCGGCCAGGGCCAGGGGGCCCTGGCCGGGGCCAGGCCAGGGCCAGGTCCCTGCCAGCCCTGGCAGAGGCCAGGGCCGGCGCCATGGCCTCAGGCCAGGGCCTGGCCAGCCCTGGCCGGGGGTCAGGGCCTGGCCAGTGGCCTGGCCGGCCCTGGCAGTGGCCAGAGCCAGGCCAAGGCCTGCTGACACTGGCCGAGGCCAGTGTCTGGCCACGACCGGCCCCGGTCTCGGCCAGTGCCAAGCCCCGGTCAAGCCCCGGTTGACCCTGTATTTGGGGGGGCTTGTTGTGTATTGATTCCCCGGATTTGGTTTTGGATGATGAGCAAACATAAATATCGTATACTAACTATTTGTGAGCGCAGTTATGGAGATCGTCGCCAAAAGAATACGTACATCAAAAGCGACATCTCAAGACTTCTCAATACGCGTGATCATGTGCCTGAAGCTTCGTTGAAGCTCAAGGAGTTTTATTGAAGTCAAGAAGAATGAAGATTGAAGCTTTGTAGACGGTTTGTCAATGTATTATTTATTGTCTTCTAGCTTCATAGTTTAGAATGTTAAGCCTTGAGTAGGACTTACATTATTATCTTCATTTCGCTCATATCTTAGAGCTAGGATTATCATAGAAGCCATTAGAAACTTTTCCGAAGCCTATCGCTTCTTCCCTCGGCTTCTAGTGCATATTAGTTGGTTCAAGAAGAGTCACCAACCGACTAGATGACGATCTAGTTGGTCGGCAACTCTACATGAACCGACTAGATGCCTTGCTAAATTCAGCTCTTTCCATGTTGATCAATTAGTCGGTCAAAGAAGGTTCACCGACCGACTAGATGACGATCTAGTCGGTCAGGAGTCCTTCTCAGACCGACTAGTTGTGTTCAGTCTTTTTCAGCCTGAGCTACTGTTTCGAGTTAGTCGGTCAAAGAACATTTGTCGACCGACTAGTTGAGAAACTAGTCGGTCAGCATTTGTTCTTAAACCGACTAAGTCTACTTGAAGTCAGCCTATTCTATTTCGACTGTTAGTCAGTCAAAGAGCATTCATCGACCGACTAGTTGTGAAACTAGTCGGTCGACAAGTCTTCTTAGACCGACTAGTTGTCTTTGCATGTACTTCGATCTTCTGGCTGTTCAACCGTTAGTCGGTCTACGTTGTATCACCGACCGACTAGTTGATGAACTAGTCGGTCAGTGATCCTTCTTTGACCGACTAGTCTGGTTCAGAATAGAGCCGTTGGAGCCTTTCTTGAAACGTTTTTCCTCTCCCTCTCTCCTCTATCCTATTTATAGTTGGAGGGGCTCTTTCATAAGTTTCAAGGCTGCCATTTTAGAGATTTGGCGAAATCTAAGAGAAGCTATTCAACTCCATTCTAAAGCTTTCTCTTCCTCACAAGAATCTCTCCCTCAACTCCTTGAGCCATTTCCTCAAGAGAGATTCTCTACATTGTGAGCCTTCCAAGCCAAGAGCTTGATCCAAAGTCACCATCATCCATCCTAGCCTTTGATCGCTGATCTTATTGGTGGAGATTCGGTTTGGTGACATTCTCTCCTCAAAATCCATCATTGCCCTAATTTGGTAAGATTTACTCAAGGCATAGGATTTTGTAGGTAAGTGTTTATTTCATTTCATTTCATTAAATTATTGTATACTCTCGGTTGTGAGAGTTTGCGTGATCCCGGGTTGTGGGATTCACAGACATCGATTGTAGGTCGATTGCACTTGTGGGGTTTCCGCAAGTGGGTTAGTGGAAAATCTTGAGTTAGGGTTTCTAACTCAAGTATCCGGACAGGATCCGGGTGGTTGGGACGTAGGATCACCAGGTACAAGTCGGGGAGACTTGGGTGGATCTGAACCCAGTAATATTGTTTTGTTTGCGTTTGCTTATTTCTTGTTGATTGTTTATTATTCCGCAATTGTCGTTTGTTCATTGCACAATAGTTAGGAATAATCTTCTTAATTATTTTAAGTACTATTCACCCCCCTCTAGTACGTGTGCAGTAGCTCTACAGGGCTTTACATTTGGTATCAGAGCCAAGGTTAAAGCTACAAGGTCAAAGCTATGACAAACAACGACTACAACGTCTTCAAGGATCGTCACGGATCGTCTTCGGTTATGGAAGGGCAATCCTCTGTCAGGCCTCCTCATTTCAACGGTACCAACTATGGGTACTGGAAATGCCGGATGGAAACCTTCCTCCGGAGCGCTTCACTTTGGAGAGCCACATTGACGGAGTATGTCGAGCCCGCCGAACAAGATTTCGTGAAGTGGACTGCCGAGGAAGTCACCGCGGAGGTAAGCAATGCCAAGGCAATGAATGCCTTGCAATGTGCGTTGGAGCCCGAAGACTTCAACAAGATATGCACATGTAAGAGTGCATATCAAGTATAGAACCAACTCCTCATCTTGCACGAAGGAACGAGCACGATAAAAGATTCTAAACTCGTTGTTGCTAACAAAGAGTTTGAGTTGTTTCACATGGAACATGGTGAAACCATGAAGGACTACTATGCTCGCTTCGTGGACATTTCCAACGAATTGGAAGCTCTTGGGAAGGTCTACACCCAAAAGGAGAAAGTCGCGAAGATTATTGACGGACTTCCCTCTTCTTGGGAAAAGCGTACCTTCGCCATCGAGGAAGGTAACGATATGAATAAATATATCGTTGTTCAATTAATGGGTACCTTGTTGTCTTACGAGGTACGCAAGGAAAGTAAGATCAAGATGAAGGAGAAGATGAAAGCGTACTTGAAGCAAGACGAGCTAAAGAAGAAGGCGATTGCATACAAGGCCGATCCATCTACCTATGATGAAGAATCGGAAGAAGAGTTGGACATGGAAGCTTTGGCCGATTTGGCAAAGAAGTTCAACCGATTCTTCCGATAAGGTAAGTTGAAAAGTAAATCAAAATTTATTTCGACTAATGCTTCTACTCCCGTGTGTTATAAATGCAACAAGCCAGGACATATCAAGCCGGATTGTCCTCTCTACAAACACAAGGAGAAGTGGAAGGCATCCAAGTACGACAAGTCGAGAAAGCACAAGAAAGGACTTGTCGACACATTCACCGATTCCGAAGAGGACTCCTCAAGTGGAGAGTCGGATGATGAACGTGTGGAGAAAGCACACACGTGCTTCATGGGAAAAGAGGAACGTGATCAAGACACTTCCTCCGATGAAAGCGAGGATGGAAGCGAGGATGAAGGCGATGAGGTAACGAACGATGAACTTAAAATAGCCAACGAACAACTTTGGAATAAGTTTTCTAATTTGGCTACTAGATTTATTAAGACTAAGAATGAACTAGATAGTCTTAAAAACTCACCTAAGCCTATCATCGTCAACAACGACACCATTGTTGAAGGGTTGAGAAATGAGATTGACCATCTCAAATCTCAACTCGAGCATGTTCATATCGAGGTTTCGGATGAACATGTGATAGAGGATTTGACGTCTCAAATCTCAACTTTGAGTATTGAGAATAAAAATCTCAAGTCACGTGTTTGTGCACTCGCATCGCAAGTGTCCACTTTGGACGCTTCTTTGCATTCTCTCACCGAGAAGCATGAGAGCACATTAGGCCGAATTCATGAATTCAACAAAGGTAAGGGCAAGTTGGATAATATCCTAAATGACTTACCTCCGGCCAATCATCACATTGGCTTGGGGTATAAGATGGGAGATTTGTCTAAATCGTCCGCCACCTTTGTTAGGCCATCTTCCGATGCTTCTACTAGTGGAAGTAAACACTTCATGGGTAGTTCTTCTACCAATGGTGCTTCCGCTAGGAACACGCCCCCATTTGGGAAGAAACCCACTTTGGGTGGACCTCCAAAGAAGGGTCATGCTTTCATGTATACCATGCCACGTAGGAACACATATCCTACCCCACATGTTAGCACATATAATGATTTCTATGCTCCGCATCCACGAGCACGTGCACACCATGTGAGACACACTCATGCACGTGTTCCACCACATTCATATGCTCATCCTCATTTTCATATGAATACTTATCATCATGCACCTTTGCATCATGTTCCTTATGCCTATCCACGACATGCATCACGTAGAAATCAACAACGCATGCATGCTCCCAATAGGACTAGGGCTCCCAAAATCTACACCATTTGGAGCCCAAAGGACACAAGCATGAAAGAAAAAAAAGTTTATATGAATTCGTATTTCATGAATGTCGTGCATAGTGATAATTATGTGGGGAAGTCTAAGTCCAATTGGACTTGGCTTCCAAAAGTCTAATTTCTTAGGACCCAATGTCCTTGGGTACCATGGAATGACATTTTACCTTTAGGTACTCAAGGATAAGAGAAGGAGCATCAAATCAAATTTTTAGCTCCATATTAAGTTTGTCTAGGTTTAATCCACCGTGGGATACCAACCCTACCAACTCCGTGATTTGCAAGGATTTTCATTCAATTGGAGTTGATGGTGCTTAAGTGATGCACCAAAGTAGGGGGAGCTGAATGTTGTAAGTATATTCTTACTTTTGATTTACATTGGTATCCATGTGTGTTAAATACGTCCATTGGTAGAATATCTACATTGGTATCATTTTCATTTAGTATACTATAGTTGCTTATGCCATTGATCTTTGATGTTCTATCTATTTTGGCATAACACTTTTGCATATTACGATTGGTATCATTTTTGCTACTTTTGCATATTTCGACGATTTTATTTTTGGTTAAATAGAATTCTTTCTATGGAAACATAGAATTGTTTTCCATGCACTCTATTTAACTAAGAATGTTGAGATTGGAAAGTATGTTCCAAAACTCAATAAGTGAACTTGATTTGTGTTTTGATGATTTCTTATTTCGATTTTCGCCTATGGCTTGGTGATTTCGTTTTTCGATTTTCATCGATGATTTTATGATTTCGTTTTACGATTTTCGACTATGGTCTCATTGGCACGTTTTGCTTTTATTCGGTATTTTACATTGGATATTCTTCATTGGTGTCATTTGGACCATGGTCGTATTCTTCGACTCCCGTGCTTTATTTTTTAGCCATTGGTTTTGTCGTTGATCTCCTCCCGCTCTTTTTGCTAATGCCAAAGGGGGGGAGATATAATAATGACAATGTGCTAATTGATGATTCAACGCAATTTACCGTGAATTTAATTTGATATGTTAGATTCAGGGGGAGTGAAGATATAAAAATGGATTTAGATCCTATATGTCAATAATTGGTTCATATTTTATATTTCCCTCATCTGCTTGATGCGTATGATTAATATTTAATACGAGACTAACGTGTCATCAATGCAGGGGAAGTAAGTAAATTTCAATTGAATCATCATTATTGATTATTATTTATGTTGGTTTGTCATCACCAAAAAGGGGGAGAATGTTGTGTATTGATTCCCCGGATTTGGTTTTGGATGATGAGTAAACATAAATATCGTATACTAACTGTTTATGAGCGCAGTTATGGAGATCGTCGCCAAAAGAATACGTACATCAAAAGCGACATCTCAAGACTTCTCAATACGCGTGATCATGTGCCTGAAGCTTCGTTGAAGCTCGAGGAGTTTTATTGAAGTCAAGAAGAATGAAGATTGAAGCTTTGTAGACGGTTCGTCAATGTATTATTTATTGTCTTCTAGCTTCATAGTTTAGAATGTTAAGCCTTGAGTAGGACTTACATTATTATCTTCATTTCGCTCATATCTTAGAGCTAGGATTATCATAGAAGCCATTAGAAACTTTCCCGAAGCCTATCGCTTCTTCCCTCGGCTTCTATTGCATATTAGTTGGTTCAAGAAGAGTCACCAACCGACTAGATGACGATCTAGTCGGTCGGCAACTCTACATGAACCGACTAGATGCCTTGCTAAATTCAGCTCTTTCCATGTTGATCAATTAGTCGGTCAAAGAAGGTTCACCGACCGACTAGATGACGATCTAGTCGGTCAGGAGTCCTTCTCAGACCGACTAGTTGTGTTCAGTCTTTTTCAGCCTGAGCTACTGTTTCGAGTTAGTCGGTCAAAGAACATTTGTCGATCGACTAGTTGAGAAACTAGTCGGTCGGTAACTCTACATGAACCGACTAGATGCCTTGCTAAATTCAGCTCTTTCCATGTTGATCAATTAGTCGGTCAAAGAAGGTTCGCCGACCGACTAGATGACGATCTAGTCGGTCAGGAGTCCTTCTCAGACTGACTAGTTGTGTTCAGTGCATGAGCTACTGTTTCGAGTTAGTCGGTCAAAGAACATTTGTCGACCGACTAGTTGAGAAACTAGTCGGTCAGCATTTGTTCTTAAACCGACTAAGTCTACTTGAATTCAGCCTATTCTATTTCGACTGTTAGTCGGTCAAAGAGCATTCACCGACCGACTAGTTGTGAAACTAGTCGGTCGACAAGTCTTCTTAGACCGACTAGTTGTCTTTGCTTGTACTTCGATCTTCTGGCTGTTCAACCGTTAGTCGGTCTACGTTGTATCACCGACCGACTAGTTGATGAACTAGTCGGTCAGTGATCCTTATTTGACCGACTAGTCTGGTTCAGAATAGAGCCATTAGAGCCTTTCTTGAAACGTTTTTCCTCTCCCTCTCTCCTCTATCCTATTTATAGTTGGAGGGGCTCTTTCATAAGTTTCAAGGCTGCCATTTTAGAGATTTGGCGAAATCTAAGAGAAGCTATTCAACTCCATTCTAAAGCTTTCTCTTCCTCACAAGAATCTCTCCCTCAACTCCTTGAGCCATTTCCTCAAGAGAGATTCTCTACATTGTGAGCCTTCCAAGCCAAGAGCTTGATCCAAAGTCACCATCATCCATCCTAGCCTTCGATCGCTGATCTTATTGGTGGAGATTCGGTTTGGTGACATTCTCTCCTCAAAATCCATCATTGCCCTAATTTGCTAAGATTTACTCAAGGCATAGGATTTTGTAGGTAAGTGTTTATTTCATTTCATTTCATTAAATTGTTGTATACTCTCGGTTGTGAGAGTTTGCGTGATCCCGGGTTGTGGGATTCACAGACATCGATTGTAGGTCGATTGCACTTGTGGGGTTTCCGCAAGTGGGTTAGTGGAAAATCTTGAGTTAGGGTTTCTAACTCAAGTATCCGGAGGGGATCCGGGTGGTTGGGACATAGGATCACCGGGTACAAGTCGGGGAGACTTGGTTGGATCCGAACCCAGTAATATTGTTTTGTTTGCATTTGCTTAATTCTTGTTGATTGTTTATTATTCCGCAATTGTCGTTTGTTCATGTCACAATAGTTAGGAATAATCTTCTTAATTATTTTAAGTACTATTTACCCCCCTCTAGTACGTGTGCAGTAGCTCCACAGGGCTTTACAGGGCTTGCATGAATGTGACATGCACGACCAGCCCATACGGGGCCGACGGCAGTCGTCTGCAGCAATATTCTCCTATAGGGGGGAGAGCGCATGGATCCATATGGGAGCCGGCGACGATGACTTGCAGAAAAATCCCCAAAAGGGGGATCCGGCCTTGGCACAGCTACGGCTCATCCCGACAATGGCCAGGGATTACCGTATATTTCACTAGTATCATAAGGGTACTAAGTTGAAATATCGCTTTTTGCATTTGAAAAATACGTTTTCAAAATACTGCAAAATACGTTTGCAAAATATTTTTTTTTTGAAAAATACGTTTTCAAAAACGCTTTTCCGCTGCGAAGTACTATAAGAGTACTATCGTTTGATAAGTGAGGGGGAAATATTGAAAGTTGTTCTAGATGGTGATTGGAATCGTAGAGACCTTTCCGATTCTAGAGCAACATCTTCAATATTTTTCGAAAGTAACTTATCAAATATAATAATATCATTCCAAGTGGGATTTTTTTCCAAGTGGGAGTGATATTAAACTAGTCTGAAATTTCACATTCAATTGATTCAGTATCTCAATGGATCATGATTCGACCAGTGGTCTTTTGGACTAGTTTGTGGGACACCTCAGCTCAGTCTGGGGGTAGTGAAACATGACCTAGCCATTTCCCTGGTCGGTCCGCTGGCCGAGACTAATGAATCATGAAAATGTATGATGACTATGTGTATAAGAATTTTTAATGCAATGTTTTTGATCAAACCTTCTGTTTTGTGTCTTTTGCAGCATTTTAAAAGTAAAATGTCTTCTGCTTCAAAGAATATCGTCGCTGAGTTAAACAGAGGTGAAAAACTCAACGGCGATAATTACAAACTATGGTCCATTAAGATACAATACGTTCTAGAGGAGCAAGAAGTGCTCAAAACTCTGAAGAACGTAATGATTGAACCCGAGTTGGGCACTACAGCCCAACACAGATGAGACAAGGAAGCTTTTGATGCTTGGTCTCGGAAGAACAAGATAGCTCGCATTACGTTATTGAGCAGTATGGCCGATGACATAATGCGCATCTTCCGAGAGCATGACCTAGCCATGGACATATGGTCCAAGCTAGAGGAGAATTTTGATGGCACATCGGTGTCCAAACTTCGTGCCTTAACTATAAGATTCGATTCACACAAGAAACGTCCAGATCATTCGATGGGGAAACATCTGCGACATATGGCGAATCTAATCTCAGAGTTAAAGGATGCAGGTCATGTGCTCACTGATGAGCAACAAATCCAAGCAGTCATACGTTCCCTACCAAATGGGTGGGACCAAATGAAGATGCATCTCACTCACAATGAGAGCATCAAGAACTTCAGCGACGTTTCGAAGCACCTCGAGTTAGAGGAAGAGCGGCTTGCGGCCGCCAAGCCAAGTGCAGAAGTGCACATGGTTGCTAGTTCCTCACACGGGGGAAAGAAACGGAAAGATCTTTCGAAGTTTACTAATGAACGTAATAAGCAACCTGAGTCTACCAAGAAACCCAATCATAAGGGTGGGCACAAGAAATGGCACAAGAAGAAAGACTTGAAGAAGATCAAGTGCTTCAAGTGCAACAAGCTCGGTCACTATGCTCGTTCGTGTACGGGTGGAGGCGACGAGGTAACTTGTAATTCTAGTTACATATGTGTTTCTAGTTCAATATTTCTTGTGGAATCTAATCCATTTTGGATAATTGATTCGGGTGCCACCGACCACATAGCAAGGGACAGACGGTCCTTCGTGGAGTATCACCGGATACCCCAAGGAACGAAGTTGATCTATGTAGGAAACAACACACATGTTGAAGTGAAAGGCGTTGGGACTTGCAAGCTAGTCTTGGACAACGGCCGCACTCTCCTACTTCATGATGTTCTCTTCGCTCCAGATATTCAAAGGAATATAATATCTGTGGTCGTGTTAATGGGTCTTGGTTATAGCTGGTTCTTTCAAAATTGTAAAGTGGACTTGTGTTGTAATAATTCCTTAATTGATACTGGGTATGTATTCAAAGGATTTATTGTATTAAAAACAATGTATGACTCTTCATTTAGTAATGAAAATTTCCTTGTTACAAATTCTTCGACTTATGAGTCTGATATAATTTATTGGCATGCAAGGCTTGGTCACATTGGACCAACACGAATGGATAGACTTGCCAAACGTGGCCTTCTATCCAATGTTTCAAAGGTTGAAATGTCGACCTGCGAACATTGCCTTGTGGGGAAATCTTGTCGCAAGCCATTTGGAACTGGCACAAGGGCCGAGGTTCCATTACAGCTCATCCATTCGGACATATGTGGTCCGATGAATGTCAAGACAAGACGCGGGAAGTCCTATTTCATCACTTTTATTGATGACTTCGCCCAATTCGGACATATCTATTTGATATCCCACAAAAGTGAAGCATTAACCTGCTTTAAAAACTATATGAGTTTAGTGGAAAATCAATTAGATCGCAAGATTAAGGTCTTACGAACCGATAGGGGCGGTGAATATCAATCAGCAAGTTTTAAGGAACTTTGTGATGAAAAGGGCATAGTTCATCAGGTAACTATGCCTTATACTCCGCAACAAAATGGTGTTGCAGAAAGGAGAAATAGGACTTTAATGGAAATGGTCCGTTCAATGATGGCGCAAGCTAACTTGCCAATCACCTTTTGGGGTGATGCATTATTGACGGCCGCTTTCATCTTGAACCGTGTACCCTCGAAATCAGTTAGCTCCACTCCTTATGAGTTGTGGAACCAAAGGTCTGCTGACTTAAACATTTTAAAACCTTGGGGATGTGCATCCTACGCACATATTTCCTCCCATAAGTATGGCAAACTTGGGCCAAGGGGAAGGAAATGTATCTTTATACGATACGCAGAAAACTCCAAAGGTTATGTTCTCATTAGTCAGGAAGACAATGGAGGTCTAATTGAATTTGAGTCGAGGGATGTCACTTTCTTGGAAAACGAGTTTCCAAGACAGGGCGAGATAAGTCAGGACTTATCTCTATTTGAGATTAATGATCAAGAAGGATTACCTCATTCGAGTGGGAGAATTCTTGGTGAAGACGAAAATACGTTTCAAACTTCACCAATGGATGATACGAATGATGCTAATCCTATTCCATACGGGAATAATGATCCAAGTGGGAGCATTTCTAACGACATTCCAAGTGGGAGTGATATTAGAATTGATCTAAATTCGAGTCAACAAGGACTTGAAAAATCTCAAATACGACGTAGTAGTCGTACAAGGTTTGCTCCTCTAAGATTTGAGGATGAATTTCCGCAAACCTTTATGACTTTACTACAAGATGATGACGAGCCTGCTACTTTCAAACAGGCCGTATCATGCCCTGCGAAAGACAAATGGATGGAAGCGATGAAGGAAGAGTTGGAATCCATGAAAGTTAACCCACTCTGGGACTTAGTTGACTTACCCAGAGGACATAGAGCTATTGGGAACAAATGGGTTCTCAAGATCAAGCATAAGGCTGATGGCTCTATAGACAGATATAAAGCTCGCCTTGTCGCGAAAGGTTTTACGCAACAGGAAGGGATAGACTACGAAGAGACTTTCTCACCTGTTGTTTGTTTTACCTCGATTCGCCTGATTCTGGCTATGGTAGCTTGGTTAGACCTCGAATTACATCAGATGGATGTAAAGACTGCCTTTCTCAATGGAGAATTGGACGAGGAGATCTATATGGAACAACCAACATGGTTTGTAAAAGAAGGAAACGAACATAAGGTTTGTAAACTTTGTAAGTCCATATATGGTCTTAAACAATCCTCGAGGCAATGGTATATACGATTTCAAGAAGTTGTCTTATCAAATGGTTTTTCCATGCTTGATGAAGACAACTGCGTATATATCAAGAGGATTAAGTGCAAGTACGTTATTATGTCTCTATATGTAGATGACATTTTAATAGCCGGAAATGACAAGGGCTTTGTGATGGATATCAAGGCTTGGCTTTCATCAGTTTTTAAGATAAAAGACATGGGAGAAGCCGCATATATCCTTGGAGTTAAGATTTCAAGGAATCGTTCGAAGAAACTTCTTTCTCTTTCACAAGAGACTTATATAAACAAAGTTTTAGAACGTTTTAATATGCAGGACTGCAAGTCCATTGATACTCCTATAAGCAAGTGCGACAATTTATGTCTGAAATCATGTCCAAAGAACCAAAAGGAAAAGGATATTATGGAAAAAGTTCCATATTCCAGTGCAGTTGGTAGTCTTATGTACGCTATGATGTGTACAAGACCGGACATCTGTTTTACCGTTGGAATGGTAAGTCGTTACCAATCCAATCCAGGGCAAGTACACTGAAAAGCGGTTAAGAGGATATTGCGGTATCTCAAAGGAACTGCAGACTATGCTTTATGCTATCAAGGAGATGCTTTGAGGCTCGAAGGTTACACTGATGCTGATTGGGCGGGTGATCTCGATGATCGACGATCGACCTCAGGATATGTTTTTCTACTCGGATCTGGTGTAATATCCTGGAGTAGCAAGAAACAATCCTGCATCGCACTTTCAACTATGGAAGCCGAGTTTGTAGCATTTAGCATGGCAGTCCAAGAGGCTGTTTGGCTTAGGAAGTTCTTAGACAGGCTAATTGATGCAAGTGACTCAGGTGTTGTACCTATACAGAGCGACAGTCAAGCTTCTATAGCCTATGTCAAAGATCCTAAATTCCATTGTAAGACCAAACACATAGATATCCGCTACAAATTTGCAAAAGACTATGATAAGACCAAGAAGGTAGACATAAGGTACATATCTATGCATGAGATGATAGCGGATCCGCTTACGAAGGCGATCCCCAGAGATGTGTTTTACAAACACTTATCATCTCAAGGATTGCGTAAGAGCTGAGTTGTACCAATGTAAATTCCCATGTCTGTAAATGATCAAATTCAATAAAAGAATAAGTTCTTTTCAACATTGCATATGAAATTTTAAGAAATGTTTGTGTACATTTTTGAAATCTCAGCTAGATTTTCTAGTATGTCGGACAGATTGAGGTTGGCTCTCTCACATGAGCAACTGCCTTTATTATATCAGACGGATAAAATGAAGATGAGACCTGTTTAAAGTCAAAATCATCAGACGGACGATTTAGAGTCATGACTTAAACAAAATGGTCGTATAAAAGATCTGCATCATATGGATGCTTACAAAAGATCTAAGAGGATTTTTAAAATCCTATCTGTCTTATGCGGGATGTGGGTCCAGAAGATTATTTGAGTAGCAAAAGGGACTCAAAATCAGACATTATGGTGTCTGATCATCATCCTTACTCCATCATTAAGACATACGCTCCCTGGAAAAGGAGTGATGTTGTAATACGTATTCATACTACGTATGCATTTTGACCATTGGGTTAGAATAGTAATTGTGTTTACTATTATGTGAGACCCAAAGACCACATGGGTCTTAACTCGTTACCCTTATGGACTCTAATTGGTTCCTTAAGATTTGACTGGGTGATTGCTATCTTAGCATGTTGCTTATGGACTATGGTTAATTCGGTCCGGCGGGGCATGTTAGAAAAGCGAGTCAAGTCAAGATCAAAAGGATCGCAAGAAGAGGAAGATTAATTTCATATTCACATTTGGACTTTAGAGATTCAAAGCTGGCCAGCCAATTGTAATCCAGATGGGATTCAATTGTTGAATATAAAGTATAAGAAATGTGAAGAAATAATCTAGGGTAAAGCATGCGTTGATCTACTCAACTTTGCACCTCGAGGGGTGTTGTGTATCTCTAACAAGTGTACAACAGCGGACTCTATGCGCATGACGGTCACACGGCCTATTTCTCGGTATGATAAACAGAAGAGTTAAAGGAAAGATGTTTCCTTACAATCCCCTCAAGTGTGAGTGGGAGATGTTGGATATGGACGACATGAATACACCCATGAGGGGATGTATGAGGGTATACGGACCTCAGATGTCGCGTGCACGAAAGCGTGCGCGAAGGGAACCTTTTCTCGTGTGAAAAGGACCACTCGATAAGTGGAAAAAGCCACTCGATAAGTGGAAAAAGTCACTTTATAAGTGCATAAAGGCACTTGATAAGTGAATGAAGAAGAGGATAAATGAATGTGCTAATATAGGCTAATAAGCTTATATTTAGTTATTTCCTACAATAACTACCCCTAAAGCCTATAAATAAGACCCAAGGGTAAGGCATTCATACTACACTTTCTATGCCATAAGTTTGCAAAAGGCATCTTATGTTCTTCTTCTCCCTTCCATTAAAATCCTCTTCTAAATAGTGATTTAGGCGGTGAAACTCTGCTTCGATCCTCCGTGACGAAGTACCGACCGTTGTGGCGAATCCGAGGGTGAAGTTCAGAGACTACGGTGCCGCATACGCAAGCGTAAGTCTATGTTATTCGATCCTAACACCGTTGTTTTGACAGGATCCTACATCCTCCTCCACATATTGCGCAACAAGCCCTAAGACGCACTTCAAAGATCTGAGAATTCCTCTCCACAAGAGCATCCAAATCAGACCTTTCTTATTTTTCAGTCGATGACGAGCTCGCGATTCCAACGAGTATTTATTCGGATTTTTTTGAGTTTGGATTGATTTACTACAATTTCTGGAAGACGGGGCAGAAACATACTTTACGCACAGACTGCTACCGAACAGAGAATTGATTTACACACAGACCAGACAGACCAGATTCGGGTTGATTTGCGCTTCGAACTTCGGAGGGCTATATCTTGAGATCCAGGCATTGGATTGAGACACCGTTTGCACCAGCATGAAGCTGACGACGCGTTGATCGACAAAGACTACAACACCGACACGAACTGAGCTTTCTAAACCCTTATTACTTTATATTCGTGAACTCGATGTATAGATCTCTGTAGGAGAAACTTTACCTTTGATACATGTTTTGGGGTCTTGTCTAGTGGGTGCTAGATAAGAAGGACTTGGCTAGTTGGGACTAGCTAATAGAAAGCTTATACTTGGATTAATTTTGTTGAACAAGATGAGTGGGGTACTGATAGCCTGGTGAGTGTAGAGACGTGGGTTCTCTAGTTATTAAGGTTGTACCTGTTACAGTATTAATCTAGTATCTGGTTTGGTGGCTGGACGTAGGTCGTGGTGACGACCGAACCAGGATAAATCTGTTGTGCATCTGTGTTTGATTATTATTTACCCTACATGTGATTATAACTGCGTGTGATATCTCGTGGATTGCACGAGAATTTTTTAGTAGCCTATTCACCCCCCCTCTAGGCTTAGATCCAGATCCAACAAGTGTTATCAGAGTTGGTTAGAGGATCTAGGCTAGATTGATCATGAATAACTCTTTTGATTGTGCTTTTGCTGAAGGTCAGTCCATATCACGACTCCCGAAATTTAATGGAGTAGATTATGCTTATTGGAAATCTAGGATGAAAATCTACTTAATATCTGTTGATTATAAAGTTTGGCACATAGTTGAAAAAGGTTATAAGCCACCTATTATTAAAGTTGAAAATATTGAAATGCTTAAACCTGAAGATAAATGGGATGATGATAATTGGAGATTATATTCTTTAAATGGTAAAGCTATTAATGCGTTTATATGCTCTCTTGATAAATCTGAATTTAATCGTATCTCAGATTGTCAAACTGCGCAGGAAATATGGCACACGCTGGAGGTGACGCATGAGGGAACGTCACAAGTGAAGTAGTCTAGACTTGCGTTGCTGAACACAGAGTACGAAAGCTTTCGCATGCTTTCATCAAAATCAATATCAGAGATGTTTGCAAGGTTCACGGACATCGTTTACAAGTCTAGCTCCCTTGGTAAGCCATACTCTAGCCTTGAGCATGTGAGGAAAATCTTAAAGGCGCTGCCAAGCTCGTTCTATCCTAAAGTCACTACCATTCAAGAAGCGAAAGATCTTTCACAAATGAGAGTGGAGGACTTGATAGGAAACTTAATGTCACACAAGCTTGAGCTGCAGAATATAGAGGCTAAAGAGAAACCAGAGGTGAAGGAAAAAGCTCCAAAACCACTAGCTCTTCATGCTAGCAAAGGTGATGACGATGATGAGTTTATTGACTTATTATATAGTTACTTTGTAGGAACATTGTGGCATCGTGATAGTCTTGGATTTTTCCAAATCTTTTTGTTTTTATGAGCCAAGAGGTATATCGTATTCGTTCCAAATCTTCTTGGTGTTGTTTATTCTGTTCAGATTTTTTTTACATGGTATTCTTTCACATATATTTGATATTATTTCTTCCCATACATATACTTTCATCTCCTGCCATGCATTGGATTTTTGTCCTGCTGTTAATCAAGCCACAACTGTGTGATAAATTTATCTAATGATTAAAAGTTATGCTAATTATATTACATGACCCACAAAATTCTTGATTCGAGTCAGAATAAAAATAGTTGATAGTATAAGGATATCGAAATGATATTCTATTTTTTGTTCTCACGTAGACATTGGAGGGCTCCTTGATTCGTATTAGCACAAGGATAAGAAACTGGCCTTTTAATATGATGAGAAATTGCCAATTCAAAATTCAAAGCCAAGTGAATCCAGCATTGATGAAAAGAACATTTCCATGGATATACATACTTACAACATGACCTGACTCGTGCATATATTTCATGGATAGCAAAATGCTCGGTGTTCTAATGAAATTGGATATATGCAAATGCCATTTTGTTTCGTTTTAGCTTTCATGCGTATTCTCAACTTCATAAATAAATGTTTATATAACTCAAATTGAGTCCATTTATTTTACATGCTAACAAATAGCTACATGGCTGAGCTTGTTGTAAGGCATGGATCATTTGGAATTGCCTTACAGGTCAGAAATGAGCTTTGCTATCATCAGTAGTTACAGAAATGCACAATCCGATTTTTTTTAACGAGTCATTTGTGTGTAATTTGACATGCATGCACTTGGTTTGGCCCTTTTATGTGGTTACGATGTCGTGAAACTAACTTACATCATGCTTGAATATTCTTCAGTAATTTAGGCAAGGTAAGGGTGAGACAGTGGCAATCAAGAAGGTTCTCCAAATATTCTCATTGAAGCAGTGCTTCTTTTCAACAACTGAGAAGGATTAGCTGTATCTTATCCTGGTACTCGAATATGTGCCTGAAACCGTCCACCGTGTTATGAAACATTACAACAAGATGAATCAGCATATGCTATTAATATATGTGAAACTATACACGTACCAGGTTAGAATGGGCTTATACTAAAAAATTTTGGAGACACTTTTTGCTTGTACTTTTTGTAAGTGAACATTGGTGCAACAATTTGTTTTTTGATTTTACTTGCCCTATTTCTAGCATTACATAGTTATGCATTGGTTGTCATGGAGATATCAACTGCAGATGTTAAACAGCCTTCCATATTCATTGCTTTTGTGTATTTCGACTTTCATGTATGAATGTTTAACTAGTCACAATTGTACATCTCCTTAATACTTAATGAGCCTCCAAAATCTGTAGTATTTATAAAGATCAACCAACATGCATATCCTATATAGTGAAATAATTGTGCATGGAGTACCACCATCTTAGCGAGTATTGTTACCATTGACCATATTGGCTGTAAATGAAGATATCCATTTCTGGTCATTTCTGGTCATCCACTTGTGACTTTGTTTGTGCTAAATGCAGGTAGAAATGAGTAGGTAAAAAAGAGTGACCGTGGGTTCAGCAGGCCAGCCCTCCCAACACTGAAATAAATGATTGCATTTGTCGGTATGCTTTGATACAGATACAGTTTAAATACTTTGCATATGTTGCTTTTGGCTCAATTCACTACTACAAAAAGGACCTTTAATAGCACACCTTTAATAGCGCTTGTCAATTATAAGCGATGTTAATTATAGGCACATATATTAGACAACGCTTCTTTTTGCAAGCGCTGTTAAAGGTCGGAGAATAGACAGCGCTTCTTTCTGCTAGCGTTGTTAAAGGTCCGACAATAGACATCGCTTATTTCTGCAAGCGCTGTGTATTAGAGACACAGATAATACACAGCGCTTGTAGAAAGAAGCGCTGTTAAAGGTCAGACAATAGACAGCGCTTTTTTCTACAAGCGCTGTTAAAGGTCCAAATAGACAGCGCTTCTTTAGAACAAGCGCTGTTAAAAGTCTCAATAGACAGCGCTTGTTTAATACAAGCGCTGTTAAAGGCCACCCTTTAGCAGCGCTTACACAAACAAGCGCTGTTAAAGGGGGGGCCTTTAACAGCGCTTGTTTATACAAGCGCTGTTAAAGGCCCCCCCTTTAACAGCGCTTGGTTGTGTAAGCGCTGCTAAAGGGTGGCATTTAATAGCGCTTGTATTAAACAAGCGCTGTTAAAGGTATTATACATTCACGGTTTCGCAATATCGATCGCTCCGAAGCCCGACTCATGTAATCGCGCAAGTAAATTCACGCAATATCGCTCCGAAGCTCCGAAGCCCTAGGGTCATGCAATCGACAACGATTACGGCCGCTGCCATCTTCGTGCGCTCCGAAGTGCCGCTGCCATCTTCATGCGCTCCGAAGCCCTATGATCGTGCGCTCGATAGCGATTATCACGGCCGCTGCCATCTTCGATTATCACTGCCGCTGCCATAATCCCTCTTCCATCTTCGTGCGCGAGTAACCCAAGTCCTATTCCCTCTTCCATCTTCGTGCACTCGAGTTTTGCTTATCGACCTGAGGTAATTTTTATGGATTTCGTTCATTTGTTTTCGTTGATTTGTTTTGCTTATCGACCATTAATGGAGGCGGATCGAAGTTTGCATCTCTCAGAGCTCGATGCCTCTCTCGATCGGAGACGCTTGCAGGCAGGTTAACGCTCGCCTTTCTCGATCGGAGACCCTAGGAGGTGGATCGAAGTTCGCCTCTCTCGATCGGAGACCCATAGAATCGGATCGACCTCCTGTCGCTTGCCAAGCTCGTTCAGAGACGCCCTGGGTTGGATCGACGTTCTGGAAGCTCGCAGAGCTCGACGCCTCTCTCGATCGGAGACGCTTCTAGGCGGATCGGCCCTCGCCTCTCTCGATCGGAGACCCTTGGAGGCGGATCGATGTTCGCCTCACTCGATCGGAGACCCTTGGGGTCGGATCGCCGCTACAGTAACTCGCCAAGTTCAACCTCCCTTCTCAGATTTTTTCAGGCTGCTGTAGCTTTCAACGACTCCGACGGCGTCGAGCAGACGTCTGATATAAGAGCACATATCTCTTGAGTCACCCCCAGATCGAAGTTCCAGAGACTCCCTCTGGTCGAACTATCCGACCGTCGAGTGAATCCCCACCATCCAGGGGATCGTCGGGCCGGAGTTCATCTCACCAAACCCTCCTCGTACTCCTTGGTCACTCCTTCGTTTGTTGATTTCCAAGGCGTTGCTTTGGACCTTTCTATGCAGGCAACCGCGATCAAGTTGATGAGGCACTCTCTGACTGGAT
Source organism: Scilla litardierei (assembly GCA_030789695.1). Taxonomy (NCBI): domain Eukaryota; kingdom Viridiplantae; phylum Streptophyta; class Magnoliopsida; order Asparagales; family Asparagaceae; genus Scilla; species Scilla litardierei. Next base: position 394,013,872 of record CM061142.1, read on the forward strand.
GACTGAGCTCGTCCACCTCAACCGAATGATCAATATGACATAGCTCAGCTCATTGCTCCGATCTGTCAGGCCCAAAAGGAGCCAAGATCAGCTAGGGATTGAGCTTGCATGGCCAAAGGTGTAGTGCCCTGGGAAGCTACTGCACATGTACTAGAGGGGGGTGAATAGTACTTTTAAATAATAAGGAGTGTTATTCCTAATTATCGTGCAATTAACAAACAACGATGCGGAATAACTACAATCAAGAAATAATGCAAACGCAAACACAATGGTTTAATGGGTTCGGATCCAACCAAGTCTCCCCGACTTGTTCCCGGTGATCCTACGTCCCAACCACCTGGATCCCTTTCGGATACTTGAGTTAGAAACCCTAACTCAAGATTTCCAATATGACCACTTGCGAAAACCTCACAAGTGCAAACGACCTACAATCGATGACCGTGAATCCCACAACCCGGGATCACGCAAAACCTCTCACAACCGAGAGTATACAATTCAAATATAACTGAAATGAAATGCTTACCAACAAAATACCTATGCCTTGAGATTTCTTACCAAATTAGGGCAAAGAGGATTTTGATGGAGGAAGAGTCACCAAACCCTAGCTTCAAGAAGATGACCAGCAATGGAAGCCTAGGGTGGAGATGGTGACCTAGAATCAAGCTTCTAGCTTGAATGGCTCACAATGGAGAGAATCTCTCTTGAGGATTTAGGACTCAAGAACTTGAGGGAGAGATTCTTGTGAGAAGAGAGAGCTTGGAAATATAGTTGATTGCTCTTCTCTTTTGATCTGAAAATATCTCCAATATGTTGCTTAACCCCTTCAAGAAATGAATCAGGATTCTATTTATAGGGGCAAGGAAAAACGAGTTCAAAAAGATCCCAACGGCTCTTTTCTGAACCAGACTAGTCGGTCAAAGAAGGATCACTGACCGACTAGTTCATCAACTAGTCGGTCGGTGATACAACGTAGACCGACTAACGGTTGAACAGCCAAAAGGTGAAGTTCCAGGCAAAGACAACTAGTCGGTTTAAGAAGACTTGCCGACCGACTAGTTTCTCAACTAGTCGGTCGGTGAATGTTCTTGGACCGACTAACGTGGAAAAGGAATAGGTTGACTTCAAGATGACTTAGTCGGTTTAAGAACAAATGCTGACCGACTAGTTTCTCAACTAGTCGGTCGGTAAACGTTCTTTGACCGACTAACTCGAAACAGTAGCTCAGGCTGAAAAAGACTGAACACAACTAGTCGGTCTAAGAAGGATTACTGACTGACTAAATCGTCATCTAGTCGGTCGGTGACTCTTCTTTGACCGACTAACTGTAGTCATAGAAAGAGCTGAATTAGAGAAGGCAAACTAGTCTGTTTAAGTAGAGTTTCCGACCGACTAGATCGTCATCTAGTCGGTTGGTGACTCTTCATGAACCAACTAACATGCACTCGAAGCCGAGGGAAGAAGCAATAGGCTTCGGGAAAGTTTCTAATGGCTTCTAAGAATATCCTAGCTCTAAGATATGAGCAAAATGAAGATTATAAAGTAAGTCCTTCTCAAGGCTTAACATTCTAATCTATGAAGCTAGAAGACTATAAAATAAATCTTACGAGCCGTCTTCAAAGCTTCAATCTTCATTCCTCTTGACTTCAATATTGCTCCTCGAGCTTCAACGAAGCTCCAGGTATACGATCACGCGTATTGAGAAGTCTTGAGACGTCGCTTTTGTTGTACGTGGTATTTTGGCGACGATCTCCATAACTGCGCTCACAAATTGTTAGTTCACGAATTATTTATGTTTGCTCATCATCCAAAACCAAATCCGGGGATTCCAATACTCAACATTCTCCCCCTTTTTGGTGATGACAAACCAACATAAATAATAATCAATAATAATGAACTAAATGAAATATACTTACTCCCCCTGCATTGATGACACATTAGTTCCATATGAAATAATAAGCACATACATCAAGCAGACGAGGAAAGTAAAAATGCAAATCCAATATTTGAGATTTAGGATTTGTAATCCATTTTTATATCTTAACTCCCCCTGAATCTAACATATCAAATTAGATTCATGGTAAAATATCATTTAGCACATGCCATTATTATGCCATTATTATATCTCTCCCCCTTTGGCATAATCCAAAAAGTGTGGGAGGAAGTCAATGATAACAAATCATGGCCAAATAATACATGAAACACGGGAGTCGAAGAATACGACCTCGGTCCAATGACACCAAAGTAAAATACCAAAACATATTAAAGGTGTGCCAAAGAGACCTTAGTCGAAAAACGAAAAATGAAGTCATCAAAATACCAATTGTAAATTCACTTATTGATAAAATGAATTTACACTCCAATATCAACTTTTATAGCTATTTTAGTGCATGGAAAACAATTCTATGTTTTCATACAACTAAAGCTATTGAATCAAAATAAATCGTCGAGCGACGAAATCAATATCAGAGACATACATAAAATGTGCACAAAGGAATGAACCAACAGAAGAGTGGTGCACATCATAGAATATCAAATGTCACAATATCGATCGAAAAAGAACATTAAGTAAAAGCACATCAAAACTAAGTGAAGTGTGCGATGAGAAGTGACAAGGTGATAAAAGTAATATGAAAATCATCATAATAACTTTTAAAAACATGTCATGCCAAAAATAGAAAAGAATTTCAAAGCATTTATGGCATTCACAATTCTATCATGCTAGGAGAAACAAAATGATACCAATGTAAAGAAATAGATTCTAACCAAGCATGCATTCAACCCTCATGGATACCAAATGTAATATTATACTTACAACATTAAGCTCCCCCTACATTGGTGCATTACCTAAGCACCATCAACTCCGTTTGAATGAAAGTCTTCGCAAATCGAGGAGTTGGTAGGGTTGGTATCCCACGGTGGATTGAACCTAGAAAACTTCATTTTGGTATCCAAAAACCCTTTTGGATCCAATGGGTTAGACAACAAATTTGAAATACGAAATTAAAATAATTGTAACCCATGAGTTAATGTAATCAAAATCAAATTTATAAACAAATGCCTTGGTACCCATAACATGATCATAAGCTCATGGTACCAAGCATTGAAAGATTAAAGGAACTAACCCTTCGGAAACCAAGTCCAAGAGGAACTTAACTTCCCAACATAATCATCATTCAAAATAACATCATTAATATATGATTTCACATAAACATTCATAGCATCATCGCTAGTGTTCTTGGGACCCCAAATAGTGTACATTTTGGGAATCCTCTTCCTAGTGGTTGCATGCACAAAAGGTTGATTTCTATGTGGTGCATGTGGCCTAGGAGCATGAGATCTAGCAATAGCATTATGATGAGCATGAGATCCATGATGTGGTGTAGCATACATACGTGGATAAGCATGAGGTGTGTATGCATGAGGATGATTATGAGAGAAGGCATTCACATGAGGATTAGATGTGTGAACATAAGCATTGGGATGTGCATGAGCATGATTACGTGCATGTGTGTGTCTCATATGAGTGTTCGCACGTGCTCGTGGGTGCGGAGCATAAAAATCATCATTAATATGAACCGGTGGAGTAGGATGTGTGTTCCTACGTGGCATAGCATGTGAGTACAAAAATGCATGACCCCTCTTTGGAGGTATACCCAAAGTGGGTTTCTTTCCAATCGGGGGTGTGTACGAAGTGGAAGCACTATTGGTAGGAGAACTACCAATGGAGTGTTTGCTCCCACTCGTCGAGGCATCGGATGTCGGCCTAACAAAGGTGGTATGCGATTTGGATGAGTCTCCCATCTTATACCCCAAGCCAATGTGGTGTTTGGCCGGAAGTAAGTCATTTAGGATATTATCCAAATGGCCCTTACCTTTATTGAAATCATTGATACGGCCTAACGTGCACTCATACTTCTCTTTGAGAGAATGCAAAGAAGCATCCAAAGTGGATACTTGCGATGTGAGTGCATAAACACGTGATTTGAGATTCTTATTCTCAATACTCAAAGTTGAGTTTTGAGACGTCAAATCCGCTATCACATGTTCATCCGAATCCTCAACAAGAACATGCTCAAGTTGAGATTAGAGGTTCTTCACCTCATTTCTCAACAAGCCATTATGAGTAAGCAAACTTGCTTTCTCATTGGCGAGTGTCTCAACAATGGTGTCATTGTTGGTGATGGTAGACTTAGGAGAGGTTTGGAGGCTAACAAGTTCATCTTTGGTCTTATTATATCTATCTACTAATTTAGTAAATTTAGACCAAATTTCTTGGTTTGCTAACCTCATTTCATCAATAGTAGGTTCTCCGCTTTCTTCCTCGCTACCATCCTCGCTTTCATCCTCGCTATCATCGAATGAGGACTTTCGATCTTTTGCCTCATTAGCCATGAAGCAAAGTTTTGCTTTCTCCACTCTTCCATCATCCGACTCTCCACTTGAGGAATCCTCTTCGGAGTCGGTGAATGTGCCAACAAGTCCTTTCTTGTATTTTCTCGACTTGTCGTACTTCGATGCTTTCCCCTTCTCCTTGTGCTTGTAGAGAGGACAATCCGGTTTGATGTGTCCTGGCTTGTTGCATTTATAACACACGGGAGTAGAAGCATTAGTCGAACTAACTTTAGATTTATTCAAAGATATACCTTCTCGGAGGAATCGATCGAACTTCCTTGCCATACGGGCAATGGATTCCATGTCCAATTCGTCTTCCGATTCTTCATCATCGGTAGATGGAGCGGCCTTGAAGGCAATCCCCTTTTTCTTTGGTTCATCTTGCTTCAAGTACGCTTTCATCTTTTCCTTCATTCGGATCTTACTATCCTTGCGTACCTCGTAAGACAACAAGGTACCCATTAGTTGTACGACGGTATATTTATTCATGTCATTACCTTCCTCGATGGCGAAGGTACGCTTTTCCCAACATGATGGAAGACCGTCGATAATCTTCGCGACTTTCTCCTTTTGGGTATAGACCTTCCCAAGAGCTTCCAAGTCGTTTGATATATCCACGAAGCGAGTGTAATATTCCTTCATGGTTTCGCCCTGCTCCATATGAAACAACTCAAATTCTTTATTAGCAACGACGAGTTTAGAATCTTTTACCGTACTCGATCCTTCGTGCAATATGAGGAGTTGGTTCCATATTTGATATGCACTCTTACATGTGCATATCTTGTTGAAGTCCTCGGGCTCCAACGCACAATTCAAGGCATTCATTGCCTTGGCATTGGCTACTTCCGCGGCGACCTCCGCGGGAGTCCACTTCGCGAAATCTTCTTCGGAAGGCTCGACATACTCCGTCATGGTGTGTCTCCATAGTGAAGCGCTCCGGAGGAAAATTTGCATCCGGCATTTCCAGTACCCGTAGTTGGTACCGTTGAAGTGTGGAGGCCTGACGGAGGATAGTCCTTCCATAACTGAAGAAGCTCCATCGCGGTTCTTGAAGACGTTGTAGTCGTTGTTCGTCATAGCTTTGAACTTTGGCTATGTGTAGCTTTGAACTTGGCTCTGATACCAATTGTAGTGCCCTGGGAAGCTACTGCACATGTACTAGAGGGGGGTGAATAGTACTTTTAAATAATAAGGAGTGTTATTCCTAATTATCGTGCAATTAACAAACAACGATGCGGAATAACTAAAATCAAGAAATAATGCAAACGCAAACACAATGGTTTAATGGGTTCGGATCCACCCAAGTCTCCCCGACTTGTTCCCGGTGATCCTACGTCCCAACCACCCGGATCCCTTCCGGATACTTGAGTTAGAAACCCTAACTCAAGATTTCCAATATGACCACTTGCGAAAACCTCACAAGTGCAAACGACCTACAATCGATGACCGTGAATCCCACAACCCGGGATCATGCAAAACCTCTCACAACCGAGAGTATACAATTCAAATATAACTGAAATGAAATGCTTACCAACAAAATACCTATGCCTTGAGATTTCTTACCAAATTAGGGCAAAGAGGATTTTGATGGAGGAAGAGTCACCAAACCCTAGCTTCAAGAAGATGACCAGCAATGGAAGCCTAGGGTGGAGATGGTGACCTAGAATCAAGCTTCTAGCTTGAATGGCTCACAATGGAGAGAATCTCTCTTGAGGATTTAGGACTCAAGAACTTGAGGGAGAGATTCTTGTGAGAAGAGAGAGCTTGGAAATAGAGTTGATTGCTCTTCTCTTTTGATCTGAAAATATCTCCAATATGTTGCTTAACCCCTTCAAGAAATGAATCAGGATTCTATTTATAGGGGCAAGGAAAAACGAGTTCAAAAAGATCCCAACGGCTCTTTTCTGAACCAGACTAGTCGGTCAAAGAAGGATCACTGACCGACTAGTTCATCAACTAGTCGGTCGGTGATACAACGTAGACCGACTAACGGTTCAACAGCCAAAAGGTGAAGTTCCAGGCAAAGACAACTAGTCGGTTTAAGAAGACTTGCCGACCAACTAGTTTCTCAACTAGTCGGTCGGTGAATGTTCTTGGACCGATTAACGTGGAAAAGGAATAGGTTGACTTCAAGATGACTTAGTCGGTTTAAGAACAAATGCTGACCGACTAGTTTCTCAACTAGTCGGTCGGTAAACGTTCTTTGACCGACTAACTCGAAACAGTAGCTCAGGCTGAAAAAGACTGAACACAACTAGTCGGTCTAAGAAGGATTACTGACTGACTAAATCGTCATCTAGTCGGTCGGTGACTCTTCTTTGACCGACTAACTGTAGTCATAGAAAGAGCTGAATTAGAGAAGGCAAACTAGTCAGTTTAAGTAGAGTTTCCGACCGACTAGATCGTCATCTAGTCAGTTGGTGACTCTTCATGAACCAACTAACATGCACTCGAAGCCGAGGGAAGAAGCAATAGGCTTCGGGAAAGTTTCTAATGGCTTCTAAGAATATCCTAGCTCTAAGATATGAGCGAAATGAAGATTATAAAGTAAGTCCTACTCAAGGCTTAACATTCTAATCTATGAAGCTAGAAGACTATAAAATAAACCTTACGAGCCGTCTTCAAAGCTTCAATCTTCATTCCTCTTGACTTCAATATTGCTCCTTGAGCTTCAACGAAGCTCCAGGTATACGATCACGCGTATTGAGAAGTCTTGAGACGTCGCTTTTGTTGTACGTGGTATTTTGGCGACGATCTCCATAACTGCGCTAACAAATTGTTAGTTCACGAATTATTTATGTTTGCTCATCATCCAAAACCAAATCCGGGGATTCCAATACTCAACAAAAGGTTGCCATCGATTGAGCTCGGTTGCTCTACAACATTGTTTCCATCACCTCAATTGATTGACACCCATTGCTCCGGCCGTCAAGATCGCGAGCGGTTCCTCCGACATTCCACAGGACCGTTTTTCTCCGGCCATCCTCAGGGTCACCAATCAACTCCTCCAACCTTCCTTTGGGACGATGGCAAATATTTCAGGATCATGTTCTATTTAGAATTTGCGGCACTGTAAATTCTCCAAGATGAAAAAAGTTTTAGCTAGATAGTGACTTCTTTAAATGCTCATATGTTGTGACACTTCAGAATAAAGTATTTGTGTTAGTAATATGATAATATCATCAACATGTTGTGTCCAAAATCTGCAGGATTTTCATGTGCAGTCAAACATGAATAAGATTTGTTGGAACGAACATGAAAAAGAAACATTCGAGATGATTTTGGTGTCAAGATTTATTTTGCCATTCTTTTTTGCTAGATTGGTTGATTTTATCATATTACCTAGTCATCATGTCTTCGAAGGCTTTTAGAAGCTTTTCAAGCTTTATGATTTTTAATATGCAGCTTTACATACATGAAAATCTGCAAGAATGAACAAACAGCCCTTTGTGTTCGAGGCAAATCTTCATTTAGTCCCAAACGAAACAAGGCAATTTTCTACAACATAGAAATGTCTGCTTGCTGGATGTGAACTTGCATTTAATATCTTTTTATTTTGTATAAATTATATATATATAGGATCTATCTTCTCCTGACGAAATATTTTTCCAAGATCTTCAAAGCCATTTGGATACAAAGAAATCATTTATTGTTGATGATCTAGAGGAAGATATGGCAAATGACGATGGGGATGAGTCTGAGGAAGAACCAGATTTGTTTGATTCAGTTTGTGCTATTTGTAAGCAATTCTGGCATTTGTTAGAAGATTTATCTTCAGTTTTCTGAAGAATATGACCTAGTAGTTGTTGGCTTGGCTCAAACTTCCTTTTGACATTACAAACAGATTACCATACTTGTGTTGAGACGGGATTGGTCTTGTCATTTTCTATTAGGTTAGACATATCGAAGCTTGCATCACTAATCCCTCCCTGGTAATGCAACAAAGTTTCCCAGGACATAGCCAATATAAGCTGGCTGTCTGCGTTCCTTTTAATCTTTTCCTTTCCAGTGTGATGTTTTCCATGCATTTGTTACAAAATTTAGTTGGTCTTCATATAAGAACTGAAATGTTGGCAATGCTACTTTAGATGAGCTTAAAATATTGACATGGATAGGTGATTATGCACTATTAGACAGAATAATAAACGGGTATATCTGTATTTTTTATGAGTGACATACACGAAATGCAGCTTTGCATTCTCATTACATCCTATGCATTTATGTCGAAAAATCATTCCATTGTTGTCTGAATGCAGCTTTGCATTCTCACGAAATGCAGCTTTTCATTCTCACTGTTGTCGTGGCACAAGATTCAGACGTGCATGGTACAGCTAACGACATTGGGAAGTTCCAGGTACATATCTTGTGTGAACCACTCCCAATGTTTTACATTTTTCATCCATTCGGTCGATATCTTCTTTACTACTTTCCTTGTGTTGATTTCCACGATTCCCATGTCTTTCAAAAACTTTTTCTTTTGGTGAGAGAATATGAGCAGATTCTGAATTTACTTGCTGGATTTGCATGTTATATGTCGAAGACATTATTTGTCAATTCATTGTTTTTTTAGTGCACGCATCAGCATGTAGCATCCTCTAGTGTACTTATTAATATGTACAAATTGAGCTTGTATGTATATTTCCAATTTGTGTGAATGCTAATTATATGGATTGTCTTCTGTTCTAGATGCATGAAAATGGTGTTTCTGTCTATAGTTCTGCATTGGAAGATCACATAGCAAGTTTGGAGGTTATGGGATCGAAGGCAATGCAAATTCTTCGAAAGATTCTACATCCCATATCCGAGTAAGCCATATGTTCAATTCCATCAGAAATACATATTATTTCTTTTCGAACAAGGAAAAGTTTGACCTGATGAAGAACCTAAGAATGATTTCTTGATAGAAGACAGAATAACATACCTGACAAAGGAAAAGGCTTCGTATTAATTATCGTCTGTCAGAAGTTGGAAGTTATTCAGTTATTTTTTTTTGAAAAATTCATTTTCAAATTGCAGTTTTTGATAAAATAGAAATCAGTTATGTATTAAAATCATTTTTTTGTTTTCATGTATTTTCTCCATCCCATTTCCACTGCTACTTTCTCATCAAACTCTGGAAGCCATCACTCCCTTCAATGTTCAATGCGGCTACCATATAAAGGAACACCCAAATTCCTCCTATTCACTGTGACCTTAATCTGCACAGTTGCATTAGTAACCTTCACTCATCTACAGCGGTAAGATCTCAAAATAGAATCATACATAAACAAAAATATATGAGAAGATTCCCGACCTTAGATGACTCCTACAATTTTATTGCCATGTAGTACAGATTCAACAAGAAATCATCCTGTACCATATATTTAATGCAGGTTTTAGTACTCCTACAAATATCTTGAAGCCTAACATAAATGAGACATATTGAACATGTGTCTGAGACTACAAAATTAAGCTGATACTTAAATGATGGAATTTATGATTTATTAATCTCGTAATATACATATTGAACATGCTTCCCTTGTAAAAAAAACAAATAAGGATCTTTTGACTGATTATTTATTAAGATTTGAAATCTTCTTTCACAATATCCCAGTTTAATGTGTTTTATTAACGCATTGAATGTTTGATTATCCATGTTATTTCTCCAAACATTGTAACCAATGTATGTTGAAATATTGAAATGTTCTTGCCACTTCATACTGACTCTATCATCACTGACCTCGTCAAGAATTTTCATATCTAATCTTTTTTTAACAAGCTTTCGGCCCGTCACTCTACCTTACACATAGGATTCCCAACATCCCTCCATTTCAATGGATAGAACAGAACAATGAACTTGTTGGACACTAATTTGTGGTCTGCAGATTTAATTTTTTTCTGAAGTAGAACAGTAGTGTGCTAGTGCATTATCTCGTCAATTCTTGTATTTTAACGGTGTTATAGATGTACTGTTGTCGTGTTTGGTTCATATTTTAGACAAAATGAGTAATGAATGATAAAACGGTCATTCCTTTTGTAGATGTCTACTAGTTTTTCTAAAACTACCAAAAAAACCATATCTTATCGTATGCAATTCAGTTATGTTTCATAATTTAGAAGGTTAGATCTCAATACACAACAGCCATTGCCCTTCCTATAAGCACGACAATTTACACCTTAATTGATAAGATTAAAATCATGCAATATGACCTCATGCCTGTGAAAAAGACCAAGCATAGAACATTGTAGTTTACAGACTACTGCAATATAAGTTCATCAGTTCTTCTAATGTCACAAGTCACAATCACAAAGGACCTAATGATGAGGACATGAAAACACACCCCATGGATACGAGTACCGGCATTGATGCGCTCGATCTAGAGAGAACGCATGTCCCTCTTCTTGTTGCGCCGGTCCCTGTAAGAGTACTGAAGGGCCTTCTCCACTCTCTCCCTCGCTATCCTTATACGAGGTAATCACTCCTACATACACACTGTAGATATACGAGGTAATCACTCTCATAGCACCAGTTCTATCACATGTTTCTAAGAATGGATGGGTGCATAACTGGAAGTTGCTTCCTTTTCGAAATAGCCATATCAGTGTTTGTAGTGATGCATGAAATTGAATTTATTTCTAAACTTAACCTTTCATGATAATCTCCATGCTACTTCTGTCAGATTATACTAGTTTTATGTTGAACAAGTTCTCTTTACAGTACGCAAACTAGTTTTCAAAGAATTATAGACAAAAGAAGAGGACTGTAGTAGTACTCAAAAGTCACATATGGCATGTTGATTGCTTAGATTACATATATTTTGTGATTTTAGCTGCCTCGCATGAGAACAAACCCAATTTATCCTTCATCAACTAACGAATTAAAGAATCCGCAGGTTTTGGTACATGGAAATGCAAGGGAATTTGAAATCATTAGTGGAACACTAATCTTGCAGGCATGAAGCTTCTCAAGGTTATGTTCGAAGTCGATTTTATCTATATTGCTTATTTCTTTGGTTCTGAGACATTGTATTATGTTGGCTTGTAGGTAATCCTCATTTTGTTAACAGAGTTTCCAGAAGGAAGGGAAATGGTGTTGCATTCTGCCCATATCGACATTGTAAAAAATGGAGGTTGCCAGCTGCAATTTATGCAGCGTTTTGTCATGTACAACTGCAAGAACATTAGCGGACTTCCACCCCTCAGGCGGCTGCCGTCGCTTAAAAAGCTTCATGTTGAAAGCCTTCCCAACTGGTGCATTTGGGCTGAGAATGAGGATTCAACCCTCCATACGCTTCGTGAGCAAATCATCAGGAACTGCGCCCATCTCCGTTACCTGCACGCCACCCTTCCGGTCCTAACGAAGCTGGAGATCGATGGATCCACGAGCCTCATCTGTCTCCCAAGCCTCCCATCTCTCCATTCCCTCAAAGTGACAGATTGTGGCAGCTGGATATGGAGCTCATTGTGCAACCAAGGCTCGCTCTCCAAGTAAAACCAAGGGCTTGTTTGGCAATGGGAGTTGAGGATTTTGTGTGGGGGTGAATAGTGATGAGAAGTTGATTGCCATTTCTTTTTGGGATGGTTGAGAGGGAGTGTTTCAATCTTGGAGAGTGATTTGGTGTTTGTCTCTGTGTTTTGTTAGAGAATGGTTGTATTAGTGAATTGGCCGGATCAAGTAACAAGTTTTTTTTAATTTAGCATATGTATTGCAAACTTATATCACTTTTGCATCGCTATGTATTGCTACAAGCATGTGACTTAATTTGTAAGACAAATATAATCCCACTTGATAAGGTTCGTTATCTATCAAGTTCGTTATCTATCAAGTTCATTATCTGTAGGTTCATATAACAAACTAAAGCGAACTAAAGTCCGCTTCTTTAGTCCACTTTTAACAGCGCTTCTTTAGTACAAGCGCTGTTAAAGGCCCCCCTTTTAACAGCGCTTGCTCTAAAGAAGCGCTGTTAAAGTCCCCCCTTTAATAGCGCTTGCACTAACAAGCGCTGTTAAAGGCCCCTCCTTTAACAGTGCTTGCACTAGCAAGCGCTGTTAAAGGGGGGCCTTTAATAGCACTTGCACTAACAAGCGCTGTTAAAGGCCCCCCTTTAACAGCGCTTGCACTAACAAGCGCTGTTAAAGGCCCCCCTTTAACAGCGCTTGCACTAACAAGCGCTGTTAAAGGGGGGCCTTTAACAGCGCTTGCACTAAAGAAGCGCTGTTAAAGGCCCCCCTTTAACAGCGCTTGCACTAAAGAAGCGCTGTTAAAGGCCCCCCTTTAACAGCGCTTGCACAAACAAGCGCTGTTAAAGGCCCCCCTTTAACAGCGCTTGCACAAACAAGCGCTGTTAAAGGCCCCCTTTAACAGCGCTTGTAAAGCGCTATTAAAACCAGCCCCCGTATAGCAGCGGCGAGATAGACAGCGCTTGTAAAGCGCTATTAAAGGCCTTATTTAAGCGCTGTTAAAAGTCCATTTTGTAGTAGTGATTCTGATAACAAGCATGCTTTTAAGAACTTTCTAGCTAAAATTCTCGTAGTGAGGAAAAATCAAATTAAATTTATTTCTTTGTAACGTAACTCTTTATTGTTCTTTTTTCTATGTATGGTTCTTGGTAATGTTTGATTTTTTCTCTTGAATTGGAATTACTTTTTAGCATATGGACAATGAGCTTTTAATGCAAATTAAATACTTTTCCAACGTGCTTATGATCTACACACTTCTCTACAAATACAGATTTAGGTGACTTAACTACGGCCCCAGTCAAGAGAAAGATGAAAATGATCTTTTCAAGACAAAGTCAAGATGGTGGCATATCATCTGCACCTACAAGAGATGAACCTGTATTATCTAGACCTCCAGTTGCACCCGTGCCAACTGCGACTGCACCGACACAGTCTGCTCGAACACAGTATGCAGACGTGCAGCTTGCACCTTCAGTTGTAGCGTCTTTTTTTGCAACTTCATCATCTAATACACCTTCATCATCTACTACACCTGCTAATGGTAAGTCACATCTTCATTTGAATGAAAGTTTCTTCATCACTTGAAATATTATATTTGTCATGTTTTAGCTACCTTATGGATTTATCACATTTTTGTTGTAGATAAGATACAGGAGGTAAAACAACGATGAAAGATGTCTGTACTTTACCAGAAGAAAAGAGAATTCATGTTATGACAAACAGCCATGATCAACCGATTTCTGAAACTACATCGTTAATAATGAACTACCTTGGCACATTAGTAAGGAGTAATGCAATAATTTCTTTTCGTGCAAAGTCATGGCACAAGGTTGATCAGCCATACAAAGATCATCTTCTTACTCTTTTAAAGGTATGTCTCTCACTTGGTCAGTGTTTATTTTGATTATAAAAACGACGAAACCATATATTGCTTGATGCGTGATATTGTTTTTGTTTTTTATTATAGAAAAATTTGAATACAACCCGAACATGGATGAATTCATTCTACAATAAACAGGTGATAAATTACGTGGTTATAGATGTGAGATGAAGCGTGATTATTATGCAAAAAACAAGCAGCCAACAGAAATTCCTGAGTATAATTGGCAAATTTGGGTTGAGAGGTGGAATGCAGAGGATATGAAGGTGATCTTTGTTATTATTTTTTGAGTTTTATTAAATTTTTTAAAATCTTCTATATGATGACTACTTTCATCTCATTAAAATTTTTAATTTCGTAACTTTTTGTAGAGAAATTTTTAATATTCTTTAGGCTTCTTTTAATTTTTAACATGGTCTCTTTTATGAAAATTTCTATTTACATGTGCAAGAGCATGGCGTTGAGCCCGGACCAATAGATTTTTTCTCTATCACTCACTCGAAAAAGGATAAAACCTTTGATCATGTTGCTGCAAATATTATTATATATATTTTATTTAAATTTCACTTGGTTTATTCTTATAATTGATTTAAGTTGATATTGACTCATTTTTTATATTGACAATAGAACACTGTTAATGATCGGGTGGATGAATTGGTTGAAGATTCAACAGACATTGAACAAGTCCATGCAGCATAAGAAACATCGCTTAATGAGGCCTTGGGAAAAGAACGACCTGGCCGTGTTCGAGGATATGGACTTGGTGTCATACGATCTAAGCTTAACAAAAGTATGCCATCAAGTTCTAGTCAAGGCGATGTATGAGTGTTGCGGATGGAGAGTGAAGTGTTGAGGATGGAGAGTGAAGTAAATTTTTATAAACAACTTACGCTTTGCTTGTGGAGAGAAATGCACCCAAATGAGCCTGAGCTTGAACCAATTCACGATCAAATGATTTCTCCCTTTGATAGCCAGGTATTTTTACATATTCTCCCAAACCCAAATGTTTTTATTTTAGGCAGCAATCTGAAACATTGCTGATTTTTTCAAAGCTTTTTCAATGGTTTTCCATTGTTTTGTTCCGGTTTGTTGCAGTTTTTGTTGTAGTTTCTGGACTTCCTTCCCTTAGCATGGATATAGTTTTTTTCACTTTTTTTTTCAAAGTTGGCTATGATACTATACATGTTGTGTGCACGATTTTTCTATTTATCAAGGGTTTCATGAATCTGTGAGAAACTAACAACGATGTTCTGACCAACTTTCATGTATCGTATTTGGAATGTCCCTCGTATGTCGGGTGCTAATACAAGTTCCTGATGTCAGTAGCAAGGTCGTCATGTAACTCAAGCGAAGGAAATTATACATCAACCAATGAAAATTGAGTAAGTTATGCATTGAGAGTATATTTTTTGATATCAAATTTTTTGCAATATTTTGATAAATGTTTTAAGAAACTTCACTTCAAAGCCAGTTCCTAGTACATTTTCCTAAGATATGTCCACTTGAAATCTGACTAGTTAAGGAGAAAATTTCTCCACAAATTTTTCTCAGAGATTAAATTGTTCTACATGTATATTCTTATTAGTTGGCCTTCCTCAGTAGAGTTAGAAAGGACAACAAGGCCAACTTGTCCTTTCAATAGCCAAGTGGCATTTTATTGTTTAATCAGAATTGAAGGTGGACTACAATAGCTGAAGTTTGGCTTAGAGATGTTACTGAAAATTTGGTCGGTATGAGTGGAATTTTCCCTGGGTTGCATGTATCAGATATTTGTGCTCTTGATGAAAATTTATTCTGAAATAAACCCAACTCATGAAGTTTCTGCTAAACATTTTCTGTACCAAAATCGAACATCCACATCCAAATCTGACATCAATGTAAAAAGGATGCAACCAATCTCGTGAATATAGAGTTCTAAACTTCACATTTCCCTAGGAAAAAGATTCTCTCAAGCTGTTGGAATTTTGGTCGTTTATTATTAACACTCTCCCACCCTTGAGTTTGAAAGAATTCTGCCAGATCAGAAAAGAGCATGTGCATGTGCTACATTTTGATATATTAAACTAAGGATAGTTTAGGGTCTTCATTTACGGGTTATTTCTAGTGTGTGTACTAGAAATAACCCCTAAATGAAGACCCTAAACTATCTATATAAGGAATATAAGCAAATTTCTTATTTAATTAGGCTAAGTCTGTAGCCAAGTAGGTAACGATAAGAGTCTGCCTGCTTGCCTGCTGTGATTACGAGAGACATGATTAAAAGCAGAGTTAAGTTGTGGAACCCGAGGGTTGTGGGTTCTTGCCAGGTGCAATTAATGTGTGGATTAAAGAGAGAGATAGCAGACATCAAACATCTGAGTAGACCGATTATGACGTTTTGATAATCTGAATCGTATATTGCACAAATGATTTTGAATATCATTTAGATAATTGGTCTTCTGTTTATTGCAAATACACACTTAAATGTATGTATATATGGTTTCTTGAAGTTTATAGTAGCAGAATCAATCAAGCAAGTAATGCTAGTGTATACTCAATACTGAACCCTTTGTCAATGCCTGCAGCAATGAAAATGCATTCAGCGTTCTATATTTCAATTTCTTGATGTAGCTGTATGCTTTGCTATTTTCAGGTGCATGATTAATGCAGGTTGACGAAACAGGTAGCGCTTCCAAGAAAAGAGAGAGAGAACTTGGAAACGCAAGCAAGCTAACATGGATAACAAGCGTGGAGAAACTGGAAGTTAGCTTCTGTCGTCGTGTATCTGACTAAATTTGCTAGGGTTTCGATGCTTATGAGCCATTTTCCTTATCCCCTTCTCCCGGCATGCATTATTGTCAGCTGAATTCAAATCTGAAGAATTTGAAGCCAACTGCTAATAGTCAGGCCCATTTTGATGAGGTTGTTGTCGAATATTTTTGGGAAGCTGATGTTAAGATTCAGATTACTTGAATACATTGTTTTATGTCAGAATCCAGAATTACATCGGAGGGTTGATCACTTGTTTTTTTATGTAGATATTAGATGTTAATTGGATACATTGTTTTAATGTCAATATTTACCTTATCGAGTACTTTTTTGGGTTCCTTTTTTCAAACTGGCAATGTCTGATCATGTTTCACCCTTATGTGTTCCTCAACGTGTTGGTGAGGAGGATGGGAAATTACATTTATTTTGTTCTATTCTTATTTCATATATTCATATGAAATTACACAAAGAAACTATGTTGCATGTGTGAGCGCTTAACTCTTTGATTTCTGCGTTTAGTAAACATAATAGTGACATTTTATTAAAACATATTTTTATTTAATATGTATCAAATGCATTTTCCAACGTTTCAAGAAAATGTCGGGGAATGTCTTGGGCATTTTCCAACGTTTCAAGAAAATGTCGGGGAATGTCTTGGGCATTTTCCAACGTTTCAAGAAAATGTCGGGGAATGTCTTGGGCATTTTCCAACATTTCATGGAAACATCAGGGAATGTCTTGGGCATTTCCCAACGTTTCAAGAAAACACCGGGGAATGTCTTGGGTATTTCCCAACGTTTCAATCAAACGCTGGGGAATGTCTTGGGCATTTCCCAACTTTCAAGCAAATGCTGGTGAATGTCTTGGCATTTTCCAACGTTTCAAAAAAACGCTGGCAAAAGTGGGCATTTCCTAACGTTTCACCAAAATGTTGGGAAAACATTTAGCAACGCCCCCTTTTCTCAACATCTTTGCGGCGTTTCATAAAACGCTGGGAAAACATTTTCCAGCGCTTCAAAAACTTTGGGACATGTTAAAAAATGCTGGGAAAAGCCATTTTTTAGTAGTGCCACATGCAGGATTGCATCTCCAGAATTCAATGTATAATTGGCAGGGTTATTGGTGGCCATGAAACTCTCCATGAGGGCATCAAGATTGGATTCTTGTGATGGGGTTAGCTCATTCTGCTAATTTTCTTCTAGGTTCTGCATGTATCACCATTTGTCCTCCATCGTGTATGAAAAGAATTACCCGTTACTCATATCGTGCACAAAACTCGCGTATGCGGCTGCAACACGATGTAGAAAATCTGAAGCAAATGGTCCTAGAGGAAACTGTAACGGCCGCTTTCCGTCCGTTCGTATTTTTGCGAGTACTTTCCTCTTTCGTATGCATATTTTTATTTGCCCTTTATTCTATCCGGAATACGCAGTGTTATGTGTCGTTGTGACCATATGGAAGAGTAGTTATTTGTGGGATTCATAGTGAACGTCATTTCACGGGTCGTTCTCGCACAAATCAGCTTTAATTGGAGAGACGTCGTGACTTTAGACTTCGACGCCGGACCTTTTTATTTTTTTGTTCATTTTCTGTGAACCTCGCACATGATCGACCATCGTACCCTCGATCCTCTCGTCGTCACGGTCGTCCCGATATTTTTTTCATAATTTTCGGACACCGATTGCTTGGCCCATCACACTAATTATCTTCAAACCCGATTAGCCCTAATCAATTTTGAATTTCAAACTTAATCCCAAGTCACGTGAGATTCTTACGTATCAACATGGGATTTCCTATAGCTACCCTCACCTTAGTTTTCCCCTCTTTGCACACCCCCTCTCTCACACCCTCTCACCTAGTCACCCAAAACATACCTCGCTTTCACACTCATTTAGCACTTTCTCATCCTTATAACAAGACACAACCGAACCCTAGAGGAACCCACGCAAACCCATCAGCTGCCGCCCCTTATCTGCGTTTTCTCCTTCTTTCTCTCGCCGCCGATGAACCACCGGCCACCCCTTTACTCCGACGATCTTCCTCTCATCTCTCTCCTCTCTCTCCTCTCGAGATCGCCTAAAAACCCAGCCCTAGCCCAGTTTTTTTTGACAGCCGGTGCCATGCCTTGTAACCCGACGGCCGGGCTGACTGCGGCCACCGCCGGCAACCAGCTCTCCTCTATCAACCTCCCCCCGACCTATTCTAACACCTGCAGCATCTCACCTCTCTTCTCTCTCTCCATCTCCTCTCTTTCTCTCCCTAAAGCCGCACAAGCCCAGATCTACCCATCGGCGAAAAATGCCCACGCCCGCCGTCTGTCCAGCCACCGCCGATGGTCACTCGCCACCAGCAGACTCCCCTCGACCCCCTCCACCTACTGCAAGTGCTATTTGCACCCTCAGGTCGCCACATCTCCACTGCGACGCAAAACAACGATCCGGTATCACAAAACTATCCATTTCACCTTCTCACGGCCGGTCGTCGCCGTGCGCAGCCACCATCAGCCACCAATCAGGCCCGAAAACCCCCTTCGACATCATCCAATCCTCGCAGCCCCCTTGCTCCTAGAAGTCCACGCACGTCGCAGATCTCGCGTGTTTTCTCCGACGTCGTAGCCGCCACCGTGTAGATTCGTTGCGCTACCCGCAACCGGAGAGATCTCGACGCTTACTCCCTATTCTCACCTTCACCTCGCTACCTGTTCTAGTCTTGTTGTGCTACCAGTGGTCGAGACATCATTGACGATGTAGATCTATCGCCATTCAGACCCGACGCCCGATCTACGATCAAACGCCGAAAAGGTTAGCCCCTAACGCGTAGTAAGAACCCACATCGTAGAGAATCTAAAACCTAATCTAAAAGTCAACAACGATAACTAAGTTTACATTTCTGCTCCTTTAAAATGTTGTTCAACCTTAGACATCGACGAATGGACTTGAATATCTGTGCACATAGGGTAGAACGTCGATTAGGCTGAAACGAATCAAAAAGTTGCGACTTTTGACTGTTAGGGTAGTCCCGCTGAATTTAGAAACAAACCCAAATAGGATTGTTAAAAAACACGATCTGACATCGCTGTTGTCCCGTTTCAGACGGACCCTCCCCGACGCGCTGCTTCGACGAGACGCTCCAGACCGACGACTCACTCGCACCGCAGGTAAGTGTTTCCACTTGCGCACTTTCAACCACGTATAAGCCATCACCCCCTTTAACTGTAAAAGTATGACTAAAGAGAACCGGACGTGAAATGATAGCGTCCGGGACCCCCCTTGATAGTTTTGACTTGACGACAAAGTCTAAGCACAAACAGCAACAACAACTGGCACCCTAGGTTCTACCTGTATGTGCGTGCGTGTGGACCCCCTAGAATGAACAACTCCTTACCAATCGTCATGTCATGAAGTGTCACAAATAGCCTCTAGGTGTTTCGGATGCTCTCCAAGCGAGAGTGATCCCTGTTACAAAAAGCCTACGGGCAATTCGGATGCTCTCCAAGCGAGAGTGATTCCTTTTACAAAAAGCCTTCGGGCGTTTTGGATGCTCTCCAAGCGAGAGTGATCCCTGTTACAAAAAGCCTACGGGCGTTTCGGATGCTCTCCAAGCGGGAGTGATCCCTGTATTGTCTTGTCTTGAGCACTCGGATTTGGGGTAGGTTTGAGCGGTCGCATAGGGAGAGGGTCTGGCCGCCCTCAAACCGTAAGGAGTGAACCCTTCGTGACACACACGGTACTTTTTTTCTTGTCATGTCCGGTCTAGTTTAGTCCCGTAGCCAGTGGCACACGCTACGGCTATTGCCTGTCATGTTTACTTTCCTGCTCAGTTTTTACTTCCATTGTAAAATTGTATAATTGTCATGTTATTGCAATTGCATGTAATCAACCAGTAAAATGGTGTTAAAATTTTTTTCACACTTGCAGTAGAGTATAACCCTTCCTTGTAGACTTTACCTGACGTACAGCTCCTTTTCTCTTGGGTGTTGTAGGTCAGGTACTGAGCTAGAGACGTAGACGAGCCAGAGCTACCCGAGGACTTGGAGCCGGAGGATGTTGACCCGAGGTACTTTCCTGAAGAGGACCAGTCCTAGAGCTACTTCCCTGTTGCTGATCCTCAGAGGTTTTTATCGTTTTCTAGTTCGAGTGCGTAGCACCGTTTTACTTTTCTACCAAGGTTGGGTGCTTGCACCATTTGTTTCCTTTCTGCAGTTGTTGCCATGATGGGCATCTTTCCTTTGTTAGACTCTTGTACTTCTGGATATCTTGATGGAATAAAATGAATGCATCCTTCTTTCAGTACTTTCTATTGTTACAAATTTTATATATGCAAGAACCTGCTTCTTTCTTGGTGTTTCTCACAGACGCTTAATGGGTCCGACCCTCACAGCTCCAACCAATGCGGACCTTAGTCACGTCTCACTTCCGTCGTTTTAGGAAGCAAGGCGTGACAGGTTTTAGTGGTGGTCCATGCAGGTCCATGCAAAAAGTTCAGAACAATTAGTGTACCACATTCATTTAATATCTAGTTTAACATGTACAAGTCTAATTTTGATTTTTCCTTGTCTTAGATGGTAGGCAGACTTAGATAGACATCCAGGTTTGACAGTCAGGCGCCTTGGTTAAGATTTAGTCATACTCGTTTTAGAATACCCTAGTAGCCTCTCACCCGACTCTGACCATGTTAGATTTCTAGAGTCCTTTTTTAGTCGTTCGCTCGGGTCCATCAACTTCGGACCCAGCAGAACGTAATCTTGATTCTCTTAGGACCCTTCCCTGAGATCTCTATTACAGCCTAGTTCATTAGGAAGTCTTAGTGCTGAGTTCTCCTGATCCTTAGACGGCCCGATAATTAGTACCACTGATTTCTAGCATCTTCCTAATCATTACACTTCTGTGTTATCGACTGTAGAATTCCATCAGGGCTTTTCATGAATCATATCCTAGGCGTATTCATCATGCGATCATATTCTTTGCCCTCGATTCACGTGATCGCTTCATGACGATTATCGTTAATTCTCCGAATCTTCCCCATTGCAAATTTTGTTTCTTCTAAAAGTATTTTCGAAATTCCTTATTAAATTCTTCGCTCGGTTTAACTTCTTTGAAAACTGCTTATTATATATTTAAATTTCTTGCTTTTCGGTTGAGTTAAAATTCTTTCTTGGATTCTGAAACCTGCTTGGTCGTAATTTTTAGTTACTATCTCGTAATCATTTTCTAACTGGTATCTTTCGTATTTCAGTTTTAAAACCTTGTTACCATTTTGATAATTCAATATATCATTTTTGTCTAAACTACGAAATTTATTTTAACCACTTATCGTACGTACTTTTAGAATATTTTTCTAAGCTAAATAGAACTTCAATTTTTTTATATATCAGTTCTATGTTCATCGTGCTCATACTTCAAAAAAATCTTTGTGTAAATCTACTTTCATTTGCAAAACAATCACTACCTCACTCTACTCTTTATTTCTTCGTATAACTCTTTTTCCGAGTTGTAAAATTTTACCAGCTGCTCGCTATATATATATATATATATATATATATATATATATATATATATATATATATATATATATATATATATATATATATATATATATATATGACAACCCAGAAAAATCCCCAACCCCCTCACCCCGCCTTCGGCTTAGGAGGGTAAGGCGAGAGCCCGGCCGAGACTATGCAAACTGGGGGGAAACCGCTGTGCCCCCAACGGCCCCCGAGTAAGTCCGAGAGGGGAGATGTAGCCACAGGGTAACAAATTCCACAACAAATTCCACAATAATTACCAAGTCAAGGCGGCCATAGCCCACGAGAGGGTGTCCCAGTGGTAAGTCATTCCACTCCAAAGCCAAGGGGTGCGAGGTAAAAAAACATATATATATATATATATATATATATATATATATATATATATATATATATATATATATATATATATATATAATACCATATTTTACACGTATCCTTCTTTCATCTATTTAATTATCTAGAGCAATATTTTTGTCCCACCCAACCAGCTATCTCCTTATCCTCATCTTATTTGAACTCGTTCTTTTCGATCTTGTTTCGTTACACTTTTGGTTTCGGTTTCCTTTCTATTGTGTATACATTAGTGCTTATATTTGCATGTGTCAACTATAGTTTAGTAGTGGGCCCAATGGTTTTTTTTGATGTCGTCGTGGTGTATGTATATAGGTAGAGTGTGTGGACCTATATGAGTGTGCTACCTTTAGGATATTAATGATTGCCTCTTGTGTCATGTATATATACTCAGTGTTACTCGTGATATATGCATGAAGTTTTATGAATGATGGTATTTATATATGTGTGGATAGCGTCATTGCAGGTAATTCCTTAGACTTAGTCATTCATATTATAGTATAGCTTATTCTTTTGGCTGCATGTGATTGTATCAAAACTTTTGTTTTCTTTTAAACCAAATCTTTGAAGTTTTGAAACTAGCCCACAAAGATCACAACCCCTTATCCTCCCTCATCCAATACCACAACTCCACACGTTCTTTTCCCACAAGTTTTTAATATATGTCTTTGGCCTTAAACATTCTTTTATTTCCCTCTTCGGAGTGTTATTTCATTGTTGTTATATTATTAGAACTGGTTATTATTGCTATAATATTTTGGTTGTGGGTAGGCATAGCGTGAGTTGAGATATGAGGTAGCGGTGATTAGTTGATTTTGAACACAAGGATATTAGATTATATTTCCTTGGATGAAATGAATGAGGTGTCCCAGATTTATTAACAATACTAATGTGTAACAGACTCAATGGGAATTCTGGATGAATGATATTATACACAGGGAGATGAGAACTTATCAGATCTAAACTTAGACGGGTGGTAGATAGGAGTGGCTATAGAGGTATAGTATGATTTAGGGTGATCATGAAATGAGTAGAGTATTTAAAGCATCAGGACTTGATTATAAAGTTGGGGTGAAGAAGACATTGGAAATAAAACGACATGTTGAGATGAATGGATAGCTATGAAGATGGATTTAATATGGTTAGGAGATTAGATAATAGGGGTAAGGATAGATGTGGCTTGATGGTTCATTGGCTATGGAGAATAAATTTATGAGTCATTATGATGAGGAATATATTGGGGACATGATGATTGTTGATTTGTAGACGGTAATGTGGATTTATAATTGAGTGCTAGGATGTGATTCTAGTTGTAGCATTATCCAGCGGAGGACGTGTAATGATGAATTATTTGAGGAACGCTGATTAGAGTTATAGGATTAGAGATCATTACGTGGTATATGGGAATTGTAGGCATATGTGCTTATAGATATTATTATTATTATTATTATAAGTGATTCCGAGGGCGGAATCATTTCTAAGGTGGGTAGAATGTAACGGTCGCTTTCCGACCGTTCATATTTTTGCGCGTACTTTCCTCTTTCGTACGCGTATTTTTCTTTGCCTTTTCTTCTATCCGGAATATGCGATATTTTGTGTCGTTTTGACCGTATGGAAGAGTAATTATTTGTGGGATTCTTAGTGAATGTCATTTCACGGGTCATTCTCCCACAATCAGCTTTGATTGGAGAGACGTCGTGACTTTAGACTTCGACGCCGGACCTTTTTATTTTTTAGTTCATTTTCTGTGAATCTCGCACGTGATCGACCACCGTACCCTCGATCCTCTCGTCGTCACGGTCGTCCCGATATTTTTTTTCATAATTTTCGGACACCGGTTACTTGGCCCATCACACTAATTATCTTCAAACCCGATTAGCCCTAATCAATTTTGAATTTAAAACTTAATCCCAAATCACACGAGATTATTACGTATCAACATGGGATTTCCTATAGCTACCCTCACCTTATTTTTCCCCTCTTTGCACACCCCCTCTCTCACACCCTCTCTCCTAGTCACCCAAAATATACCCCGCTTTCACACTCATTTAGCCCTTTCTTATCCTTCTAACAAAACACAACCGAACCCTAGAGGAACCCACACAAACCCATCAGCTGCCGACCCTTACCTGTGTTTTCTCCTTCTTTCTCTCGCCGCCGACGAGCCACCGGTCACCCGGCCCTTTACTCTGGCGATCTACCTCTCCTCTCTCTCCTCTTTACATCTCGAGATCGCCTAAAAACCCTGCCCTAGCCCAGTTTTTTTGACAGCTGGTGCCATGCCTTGTAACCCGACAGCCGGCTGACTCCGGCCACCGCCGGCAACTAGCTCCCCTCCATCAACCTCCCCCAGACCCATTCTAACACCTGTAGCCTCTCACCTCTCTTCCCTCTCTCCATCTCCTCTCTTTCTCTCCCTAAAGCCACAAAAGCCCAGATATGCCCATCACCAAAAAATGCCCACACCCGTTGTTTGTCCGACCACCACCGGCGGTCACCCACCGCCAGCAGACTCCGCTCGACCCCCTCGACCTACTGCAAGTGCCCTTTGCCCCCTCAGGTCACCACATTTCCGCTGCGACGCAAAACAGCGACCCGGTATCGCGAAACTGTCAATTTTGCCTTCTCACGGCCAACCGGCCGCCGTGCACAGCCGCCTTAGCCACCCATCAGGCCCGACAACCCCCTTCGACCTCATCCAATCCTCTGCAGCCCACTTGCTCTTAGGAGTCCTCGCACGTCGCAGATCTTGTGTGTTTTCCCCGACGTCGTCGCCGCCACCGTGTAGATTCATTGCGCTACCCACAATCGGAGAGATCTTGATGCTTACTCGCTGTTCTCACCTTCACCTCGGTGCCTGTTCTAGTCTCGCTGCACTACCAGCGGCCGAGACATCGTTGATGATGCAGATCTATCTCCGTTCAGACTCGACGTCCGATCTACGATCAAACGCCGAAAAGGTTAGCCCCTAACACGTAGTAAGAACCCACATCGTAGCGAATCTAAAACCTAATCTAAAAGTCATCAACGATAACTAAGTTTACATTTCTGCTCCTTTAAAATGTTGTTCAATCTTAGACATCGACGAACGGACTTGAATATCTGTGCACATAGAGTAGAACATCGATTAGGCTGAAACGAATCAAAAAGATGTGACTTTTCACTGTTAGGGTAGTCCCGCTGAATTTAGAAACAAACCCTAATAGGATTGATGAAAAGCGCGATCTGACATCGCCCTTGTCCCGTTTCAGACGGACCCTCGTCGACGCGCCGCTTCGACGAGACGCTCCAGACCGACAACTCACTCGCCACCGCAGGCAAGTGTTTCCACTTGTGCACTTTCGGCCACGTGTAGGCCATCACCCCTTTTTAACTGTAAAATTACGACTAAAGAGAACCGGACGTGAAATGATAGCGTCCGGGACCCCCTTGACATTTTAGACTTGACGACGAAGTCTAAGCACAAATAGCAACAACAACTGGCACCCTAGGCTCTATCTGTGTGTGCATGCGTGTGGACCCCCTATAATGAACAACTCCTTACCAATCGTTATGTCATAAAGTGTTACAAAAAAGCCTCCGGGCATTTTGGATGCTCTCCAAGCGAGAGTGATCCTTGTTACAAAAAGCCTACGTGTGTTTCGGATGCTCTCCAAGCGAGAGCGATCCCTGTTACAAAAAGCATCTGGGCGTTTCGGATGCTCTCCAAGCGAGAGTGATCCCTGTTACAAAAATCCTACGGACGTTTCAGATGCTCTCCAAGCGAGAGTGATCCCGGTATTCTCTTGTCTTGAGCACTCGGGTTTGGGGTAGGGTTGAGCGGTCGCACGGGGAGAGGGTCTGGCCGCCCTCAAGCCGTAAGGCGTGAACCCTTCGTGACACACACGGTAATTCTTGTCTTGTCCTATCCGATCTATTCTATTCCCATAGCCAGTGACACATGCTATGGCTATTACCTATCACATTTACTTTCCTGCTCAGTTTTTACTTCCTTTGTAAAATTGTATAATTGTCATGTCATTGCAACTGCATGTAATCAACCAGTAAAATGTTGTTAAAAAATTTTTCACACTTGCAGTAGAGTCTAACCCTTCCTTGCAGACTTTACCTGATGTACAGCTCCTTTTCTCTTGGGTGTTATGCGTCAGGTACTGAGCCAGAGTACGTTGACGAGCCAGAGCTACCTGAGTACTTGGAGCCGGAGGACGTTGACCCGGAATACTTTTCGGACGAGGACCAGTCCTAGAGCTGCTTCCCTGTTTCTGATCCTCAGAGGGTTTTATCGCTTTCTAGTTCGGGTAAGTAGCACCGTTTTATTTTTCTGCCTAGGTTGGGTGCTTGCACCATTAGTTTCCTTTCTGCAGTTGTTGCCATGCTGGGCATCTTTCCTTTGTTAGACTCTTGTACTTCTGGATATCTTGATGGAATAAAATGAATGCATCCTTCTTTCAGTACTTTCTGTTGTTACGAATTTTATATATGCAAGAACCTGCTTCTTTCTTGGTGTTTCTCACAGACGCTTAATGGGTCTGAGCCTCACAGCTCCGGTCCATGCGGACATTAGTCACGTCTCACTTCCGTCGTTTTGGGAAGCAGGGCATGACAGAAACCATGGTCTCGACACCCAAGTACTAAATTACTGAACCTCTCCCAAGTCTGACAATAGGCCTCCCTGTTAAATTGGGCAAAGTTTGCTATCTGATGTAGGAATGCATGTCTCCCTTGTACCTGCCATTAGTCATTATATGCGGCACTAAGTTGTTCCATATTTAACCATTGTGTCTGTGGTGTGTCAAATTGATACTCGCTATATGCTTGTCCTTGCATTTAATAATCTTCGCAACCTGATATACCTACTCCAATGTCCATTTTAATGGTTCGGTGTGAGAAGGCATCCATATAATTCGTCGTTCTTTCTCGTCTTAAATTCTCTCGTCACCTAGTATCTTGTTTCCTTACACGTAACGTGATCTCAGGACCAGAATTATTGGTTTTCCTGCTTATATAAGAGAGAGAGAGAGGGAGAGAGAGAGAGAGAGAGAGAGAGAGAGAGAGAGAGAGACTAGAATAAGATCTTCAGTAAAATGAGAAAAAAATAAATAAAAAGAAAGGGTATACTAATAAATCCAATATTAAACCAATGTCAAGCTGATTGCCTCCCCGGCAACAGTGCCAAAAACTTGTAAGGAGTTTTAAACATTAACCACAAGCGTACGAGTGTTGTAGCAAACGGATCGAACTCAGGGAGGCATTGGTTGAGCCCTGGTTAATCAAGGATCTTAGTTCGATACACATGACCTACATAGGACCATCAAGAGAGTGAGAATATATAAAGAATGTATCAAACATGGAAAGACTAGGCCTAAGTATCCCCGCTAATCCAGATTAAACAGATGGTGATATAGATTCTCAATCTATTGGAATAAAGCTGTCGATGAGGTCTAAATATCAATCCTCATTCTCTCCCTGTCTAATCATGAGCGAGAACTCGAAGCATAGTCTGAATCTCGATCAAGACTCCAATGTCTCGTCAGTAGCCCTAATTTAGTAGCTCTAATAACATAGGCACGATGTCTCATCGTAGCCTTATTATCAGAAAATCAACTCACCATTAGAGACATCAAAACAAAAACCCGATTTCTTGTCAGAGGTTAGGGTTGTGTAGCAATCTAATAATTAAATTAATGTATATGCACACCCTAAACTATACCCTAGCAATAATCTATTAGACCAATACTTGGGGCGATCAACCCATACAAATAACCTACATTAGGGGTTCAACCTCATCCTAGATAAAAGAACTACTCACTGATCATAGGAATAACAATCAAATAATTCAAATAAAGATGCATCAGAATAATAAAAGAGAGAATATAGAGAAAACAACAATATTAAAGATTAAAAAGCAAACATTTCCATTAAGAAAAACAATAAAAAGTCTTACAATATTTACAGGAGTAGCGGACCAAATTGAAGAACAAAACCTAGCCGAAAAATGCCCCTAAATGATTATACAATTCCTTATATACTGCCCCCAAGACCCTACCAGCAAATCGGGTTCGAAACTCAAAATTAATGGGCGCATGGCCGTGTTGCCAAGCTACATGGCCGTGCACCGCCAAGCAGCCTAGGGTTTCATTTCTCTGCAAATTATGCACCATAGTGCCAAGTAGCTGCATTGCTATGTTGATTCTTCAGCAGCTCCAGCAGATCCAAGCTTACACAAATTGTGCACGGCCGTGCCAAGTGGTTACACGGCCGTGTCAGTTCCTTCTTCATTCTTTCTCAACTTTTACAAATTTGATACGGACGTATAGATGGATGTACGGCCGTGTCATTGTAGGATTTCTTTTTTCTTGAAGTTGACACGCTTGCACGGCCATGCGTTGACACTTACGGCTATGTCGTCCTGTATTTGGCCCTTCCCTTCTTCTATCCATCTCCGATCTTCGTCGCCTTTTATCCTTCTCTTCTCCCCGCATTGCTTTGCATTGTTTTGAGTGCATTCATCCCTTAAAGATACAATATGTTCTCCAATAGTGTCATGAACAAAAATAAGAGGAATATGCATCGAAAATGAGAATGGGGCATGAAAAATGCATGGATGAAGGGATGTAAAAATGCGCAAAAATATACACTTAACAAATTCAACTATATTGTGAATCTAAAATGAACTCCTGCTCTAATACCAATTGAAAACCCTAAACGAAGGGTGAATAGAGTTTATGGCATAAAAATCAAACACAAGCAATCGGAGTTATGCAAATCACATATTTTAACTAAGCTAGCTCCCCACAAATACTCTGACATCTCCCTAAGGATTTAACCTTTTTTAAAACCACAAAAAGAACCCGGTCACACTTACAGGTGGTGATCAAACTGTTACAGGAATCAGTTCAGAGAATATTACTCAAAGATAGCCTATGTATGAAGCTATACAAAAATACAATCCTATGACAAAAGTTAATACTAACATATCTAATACTAAAGTAAAAAATCAGATAGATATCACCACAGCGTAGATCATCAAATTATGATTGTGTAGGCAAAACCCCTGCGTCAATTGGAGTTCTGTAGTAAAAGATATCACCACTTGAAGTTCTAGGGTTGAAACTGCAATTTTTGATTTGTTTGAAGGCTTCCTGCAAAACTCCTGCTCTCTGAAAACTTTACACGAGCCAGCTGTATAGAGATCACCCCTGGCCTGGGTCTGGCTCTCTGCTGGCCAGGGTGCTGACCTGGGTCTGGCCTGGGTCTATCACTCTGCTAGCCTGGGTGCTGACCTGGGTCTATGATCGAGAAATATGATTTGGTTGGATGCCAAGGGGGTTGGGCTATGGCTTGACTTTGCTTGTTGGCACCCTAGGTCAAACTAAGTGGATGGCTTATGGATTTGTGCTTGTGTCCTAGGATCAGTTAGGACTAGCTCGGGTGGAAGAATGGCTCATCTATGCTTGCACCGAAGAGAAACCTGTGGATGGATGACTTGCTAGGTCACGAATATTTTGCTTGCACCCGAAAGCAAGCACAAGAGGAGGCAAGGAATGGTTCACTTTAGTCTTGGACTTTCGTGTGCTTGCACCCTAGGTCAGAAGTAGGCAGGGCTCGAGCTCTGATGTGCTTCTGACCGAGGACAAGGGAGATCGGCCCTACTACTGGGCTTTGTGATGTACTTGAAAAGAAGCAGGTTGGTAGGATAAGAATGGCTAGGATGGTCTGCTTCTTGCACCCACGTAGAAGTAAGGAAGACAGGCTGGGCCCAGGATTGTCTGTGTGATGTTCCAGAGCTTCGTTTCCGCAAAATACGAATCATCATTTTCAGCAACCATTGTTTGATTCCGAAGCGATGCCCCAAGCCGCTTCTTCCAAGCTGAACTGCGTCCCAAACCGAACTGCGTCCTGAGCCGAACTGTGTCCCGAACCATACCGCATCCCAAGGCAAGAAGCATCCTTGTCACCGAGCCAACCACGCGCTTCAGAAAATTTCCCCTTGAGTGGGTCATCCGTCAAGACTTTGGAGCCGATCCGAACTCCTTCATAGTTTTGCTAGAGCCCGATAAGGAGCAATGAAGAATTAGAGAGAGAGAGAGAGAGGGAATATTAATTTAGCTTAGATCCGAGCTTGCTCATGTTTAATGGAGCTACTCGGATCAGGATCTTGGTATAGCTTTCAAGGAGGGGGGTTGGCCCCTATTTATATAGGCGGCTGACACCTCCTCTCTTCTCAATTTCCGATGTAGGACTAAACGTGTTTGGAATATTTTCTTAACACACAACATGCATTTCACAAAGGCAATGTTTGGTCAATTAAATCTCTATAACCATTGATCTCCAAGTGAGAAGTCATACATCGTTGCGAAGAGGGTTGAATGGTGAACGTGTAGGAAAAAACGTGGATTAATTCCGAGTTTGTTTGACCCTTCAAATGAACCGCCAAAGATGGCCAAAAACTGCTTTACGTACCGCCCAGCCGCTAGAACTGTTAGGGTTTCATAAACCCATGTGGGCCCACTGTGCAGGGCCCCCTATCAGCTGCGAGCATGCCATGTGGGTGCACCCGCCTGGGCGCTCTGGGCGCCCACCTGCAGCAGGTAGGCAGGTCCCACGTATAATTATGTGCCCTTTTAGTATTTTGGCTTTAATTTCCTCGTTTGGAGCCCGTTTTGGACGCCTTTGAACATAGGTTTTGACCGGGATATTCACGTCATCCATGTACACATATTATGTGTTCATCCCACATATAAAATTAGTTCTTTAAGCTTTTGTCACAAACATTTTGTGACATATTAATTCCCTTACATCCAATGCATCATCTTCCAAATTTCTACCTATTACTTGACGAAGGTATCACTCTATATGAGACCTTACAACCTGAACTTACAACAGTTGGGGCTCGAAACCCCAAATGGCAGAGACCACGAGCAGCAGGTGTTGTCCCTGTTTCGGTATCATAATTATGTGGTTAACTCATTGACAAGAGTATTGTTGGGACCACACTGACTATGTCTGTGATGAATACCGCAGTTTTAGTCCCTTCGTCAAAACTATGCCACTTAGTCGCCTATGGTATGTTCAACTGTCGGAATCGCTCGACAGTTAGTCTCCATCGATCTTTAGTCAAATAATGTTGGATTACTTCCAACATACTCTGGCCAGAGTTTTTACTAAAGGCCGAACTAACATGTGCAACAATAACTCACCATAAACGGGAGAGAGGAATCCTCTCTTAGTCATTACTCTCCTCGTATGCTTCAAGTGTCACCCAACCAAGGGACTTTCCATGGGGCTTGCCCCGAGTCTAGATCAGTGATCAAAGTGACACCGTTCACGTTCTGGTTCGTACAAATACCTTAAGTCAAATGACCAAGTTACCTATCATCACCGAGAGTTATCATTGACAGATTAGGTAATGTTAACTATTTAATAACTCTCGTTGGGTCGTTCAGTGAACTCATTCTCTAATGAGTACATGTGTCTCGTCTTCAACTTCGCCAAGTCAAACGACCATGAGATCATCATCACCACTCCATGGTGAAGACAAAAGCACAATGGTCTATCGATGTATCGATATCCTTTTCTCGAAACATCTACGATCACGAGCATTTTTAGACTTATGCTACTAATGGTCAAACACTTCTCCATGATCGAGATCTACATCTTGATACATGTTTGACCTCGTATTAAGTCTCAGGACTTTACCTAAGTTTTAATGAAGGCTACATTATTATTAACTTAGGTAAGTTCTTACCAAACAGCTTACTGTTATTTCGAACAAGATGTTTGTACACATACAAAGTGATAAATTGCCTCGAGGGCATACACATCTTCCAACACTTCCACTTGCACTCAGGCCCATTTATCCCGCTATCTCATACCACATTTACACATAAATCTCTCTAGACTTCATGTGGTTGAGCCTTTGTGAGTGAATCTGCTAAACCATCTTTTGTATAAACTTAAGGAATTCTATGTTTCTTCTAAATCACAGATTTGAATCTCATCCTAATCGTTTCCTTGGTCTCTTGGAATCCATAAAATTTGTCTTGCTTGGATCTCATCCAGCTTATCGTCCTTTACGAGAATAGTCCAAAATAGTCACTAGTCATCTGAACGGTTCATAATTGTTTCAGACAGAGTGTCAAACTGTTATGACCACTTTTTCTAAACATATGTTCCGGCTCCTTAATGCCTCACACGCCTTTTATTCTCTCCCACTGACCTTGAAAACTTTATAAGTTTGTTCTTCTAAATCATTTTTAGAAAACAGACTTTACATGCATATTTCAGTTTTCATGGTCATCATTAGCATTGACATCGAGTCTGATCCGAATAGAACTATACATAGCTGTTGGCGAGAAAGTTTCATCACAATCTGTTTATAGGAGTTCTGATGATAACCGTTCTCAACTAGTATAACTTGAAGATTTGCTTGCAGCCAAAGGGAACACTTCCTTTAGGCATGTCTTCTAAGGTCCCTACCTTATTAACATGCAATGACCTTTTTCGGATCGTATCAAGCTATTTTCAGAGTCCCTACTCTGAATGGCATCCTGGAAGTTGACTAGGCCATCATCAACTATGATGTTGTACTCGACTACTTCGTCTTATGAAGCTCAAGTAATCATATGACTTCCTAACAATTGATTTAAGGAATATCTCATTGATAAGGTCCTCACAGAACCTTATCAAGAACATAGGCATTATAATCTTGGGCTTAACCCAGAGTGAGGATTGTAATTCAGAGTCACTTGCCATGTATCTCACCATGTCTAACAGAGTGATTCATGCTCTCCAATATACCGATGTGTTGAGAGACTTGACCTGAGAGAAAATCTCATTCTCTTTTAATTACACAAGAATTACATAGCTAAGTATTCAGCTCTTCGATCCGATCAAAGCAGTTCAAATTCTTCTGTCATTGTGTTCTGTATTTTATCAGACCTGTGTTTCATCAAGAACATGTGTCGTGATAAAATAAGAATACTATATCTTGGTTAATTTAGACTTGGATTCGTATACATTTGTATGTACTAAACCACGAGTTCTCTAACTTATTCTCCCACTGTCTTACAAAAGGAGTTTTGGCCATCATACCTTTGAGACACGAGTCACAAGTGTCTTTCGACTCATAATACGAGAGGTCAACAGACCCCTCTTTATGTGACTTATCAAGCCTAGTCTCTTTGGTACGGCCTAGTATATTCTACCATAGATAGGTTTTCTGTAACTTGTGCATTTACTTATTAACTCTTAATACAATATTATTATACAAAATAATCATACCAAAACATTTCTTCTAAAGCAAAGTGACGACATTCGTCAAGTGTGATATAAGTCCCTTATGGCCTAAAGACAATTTTGTTCATTAGCCAATATGTGAGGCTATCTTTTCATTTGTATAACAATTATTTTGAAATGTTTTGGACATCAAACATGTCCCATTTTCAGTTCCTCCTACTATGCATTTTCTCATGCTAGACCAAACATTCTTTCTCAATGAATTTTCCTTAGTGCCTTCTCCTTTCTAAATCACATTTGGACATTTCATGTCCTAACACAAATATTAGCTGTGCAAGCATCACATGCATCCAAACACTTGAGCTTTATAACCTTAAGGAGACTCAACAAGTTTTTCGTCTC
This sequence comes from Scilla litardierei, assembly GCA_030789695.1. Taxonomy (NCBI): domain Eukaryota; kingdom Viridiplantae; phylum Streptophyta; class Magnoliopsida; order Asparagales; family Asparagaceae; genus Scilla; species Scilla litardierei. The sequence continues at coordinate 394,047,852 of CM061142.1, forward strand.
AAGAGCTAATTTGGATACATGGTCTTGCACCACTCTTACACTCATCTTCGAGTCAAATAGTTTGATTGAAGTTTCGAACCTTGAACCTTGCGGATTGAAACTGTTTTTCATACAACCTTAAGGAGACTCAACAAGTTGTACGGAGAAACATGCTTTGAACATCAGTATGTTCAAGCTGCTCCTGCTCATAGAGGCGAGTGTTAAGTAGCGTGCTTTTATTGTGATAGACCTAAGAGCTTAAGGAAATCATTGTCCTTAACTCAGTGCTAAGAAGGACACTTCAAGGGAAGGGTCATTGAGAATAGTTTGGTTTATCAAATATTCTTTAACCAATCATTTTGACCAATAAACTTATTTCTTATAAGGATATTATGATTTGGGTTCCACCCCGTAAAACAAAGAATTACCCTAGTTTAGCATATGTTCAAGATTTTTAAATATAGTTAAAATGGTTTTATTCAACTATATCCTCCCACTATTTTTGCAATCATCTTTAGTCATATAGATGAACTAATTTATTTATTTAATGGGAGAGGGATCCAACCACCCTGAGCTTCACAACCTTGAGGAGACTCAACAAGCTGATCGACTTTGCAGTTGGTAGATAAACTCATTATCAATCACATCACATGTGACTCCCTATTGGTGTTTACCCCTAGTCACTTACGATCTTGAGGAGACTCAACAAACCATAATGACTAGTCTAGTCGAACCCTTGTTTTCATGTCTAATATTAAATTACACTGATACTCGAGGAGACCCGACACAGTGGTTTCGGTATATACCAGACTATATCTTATGTATCATAGAGTCGGTTTCTAAAAGAGACCATGTCATAGCTTGAGGAGACTCAACAACCATGAAGGCATTTTTAGTCCCCTAATCCAAAAACCAGGATGGCCACGACTAATCTTGGAGAAGATTTTTAACGTATTTGACTAGAAGTAATCGATGGTTTCACATAATCATAATTCGCATCCTTGTGGTCCAGCGAAACATAGCCAGGGATTTGGCTAGGCCATGGTCACTATTCCCAGCCGAGCTAGGGTGATCCACAACACTAGTCAAAAACGCTAGATCGGATCATGATCCTTTAAAGATACTAATTATTTATATGTGTTACATCGACTTGAAATGGCTTCATAAAACTAGTTAATCCTTCAACCAGTTTCCTAAAAATCAAAATTATTAGGATTGGTTAATAAATTTTATTAATGACATTATCAACTATAATGATTTTTAGGGTGCTATCCTAATCCCGTATTATGGATTTAAAATTCAAGTTACAACAATTTAAATCATAGCCTTTTCAAAATTATTATTAGAACAATTAAAATAATAATTATTGGTGAGGGTTACCCTATTCAAGTATTATGAGTTTAATTTGTCGCAACAATTTTTAAATCATATCATGTCCATCAAAAAATTATCTTATAATTTTCAGAAAGTTTTTAATGGCCAACCTAATAGTTTTTCTAGTATTATCATATAATGAACAAGAAATAATATAACCATTTAAACTATCAACTAAACATTTTATCTCACAAAATTTTAGCTAAACATGCAACTTTAAAATTATCTCATAAATTTAAGTTATATAAAAAATCAATTATCATCATATAATAATTTGAGATCTAATTTTAAAATATCACATGATTTTAAAATAGATCATGATTTTAAAATAGATCTAATTTACAAAACCCAGTTTTTTGAAAATAAAACCATCACATGGGGAGCAACTATAGCTTTATAAAAAACCTACATCTCATGGAGAAACATGTTGCATCATATACACGTTATAATTGCAAAACCGTAGCTCAAGTAAACTGGCTTTGATACCACTGAAGGGTATCAGGGTCCTTAGGGTTATGAAATCAACGTCCGGCCTAAGTCGGGTGGATGACGAAAGCATAAAAGCAGCGAAAAACATATCTTAAAACAGTTTTAAGAAAAGCCCTAAAGGAATAAAATCGAGCCAGAATCTCTACTATCCCGGGGTTGGGTCTGACCAACCCATAAAGATAGATCTATTAAACTATTGTAATTATAAACACATGTAAATTAAACTACATTCCCGTAACTTCGTTTCTGCAAAATACGAAGCGTCATTTTAGCAACCATTCTTTGATTCTGAAGCGATGCCCAGAGCCGCTTCTCCCAAGCCAAACCACGTCCCAAACTGAACCGCGTCCCAAGACAAACAGTATCTCTAACCGAACCGCATCCCAAGGCAAGCAACACCCTTGTCGTCGAGCCAACCACGCGCTCCAGAAAGTTTCACCTTGAGTGGATCCTCTGTTAAAACTTCAGATCCGATCCAAACTCCTTCATAGCTTTGCCAGAGCCAGAGCATGAGCAATGAAGAATTAGGGGGAGAGAGAGGAAATATTAATTTAGCTTAGATCCGAGCTTGCTCACGTTTAATGTAGCTAATCGGACCAGGAGCATGGTTCAGCTTTCAAGGAGGGGTTTGGCCCTATTTATATAGGTGGCTGACCCCTCCTCTCTTCTCAATTTTCGATGTGGGACTAAACACGTTTGGAGAATTTTCTTAACACACAACATGCATTTCACAAAGTCAATGTTTGGTCAATTAAATCTCTACAACCATTGATCTCCAAGTGTGATGTCATACATCGTTGCGAAGAGCATTGAATGGTGAACGCATAAGAAAAAGCTTGGATCAATTCCAAGTTCGTTTGACCTTCATACGAAGACCCAAAGATGGCCAAAAACCGCTTTATGCACCGCCCAGCCGCCAGAACTATTAAAGTTTCATAAACCCATGTGGGCCCCCCGTGTGTGCCCACTGTCAGCTACAGGTGCACCATGTGGGCGTGCCTGCCTGTAGCAGGTGGGCAGGTCCCGCCCGCCCTCCTGCCCGACAGGCCCGGGCACCCACGGGTGTGGGCGCTCGCCCACCTGGGTGGGCACGTGCGTCTCATGTGCCTGTCCAGGTGGGAGCAGGTCTAGCCCGTGGGTTGGGTGCATGTAGGTGCGGGGACCCGACCTACAATGCCCTAAATGGGCCCTTTTAGTATTTTGTCTTTAATTTCCTTGTTTAGACCTCGTTTTGGACACCGTTTGAACCTGGTTTTGACCGGGACATTCCCGTCATCTAGGTACACATCTTATGTGTTCATCCCATATGTAAAATTAGTTCTTTAAGCTTTTGTCACAAAAATTTAGTGACGTATTAATTCCCTTGCATCTAATGCATCATCTCCCTAATTTCTACCTATTACTTGACGAAAGTCTCACTCTGTGTGAGACCCTACAGCCTGACCCTACTACAGGTGGGGCTCGAAACCTAAGATGGTAGAGACCACGTATAGCATGTGCCATCCCTGTTTCGGTATCATAATTATGTTGTTAACTCATTAACATGAGTATTGTTGAGACCACCATGAATGTCTTCGTGATGAATAATACAGTTTTAGTCCCTTCGTCAAAACTATGCCACTTAGTCAAGCCTAGGGTATGATCAACTGTCAACCCCAATAGCTCAAAAACAGTTCGTCTCCATCGATATTTAGTCAAACAATATTGGACTACTTCCAACATACTCTAGCCAGAGTTTATACAAAAGACCAAACTAACACGTTCAATGTTAAACATTTGATAACTCTCGTTGGGTCATTCGGTGAACTCATTCTCTAATAAGCACATGTGTCTTTTCTGCGACTTTGCCAAGTCAAACGACTATGAGATCATCGTCACTACTCCACGGTGAAGACAAAGACACAATGGTCTATCCGATGTATCGATATCCTTTTCTCGAAACATCTACGACCACGAACATTTTTAGACTTATGCTACTAACAGTCAAACACTTCTCCATGATCGAGATCTGCATCTTGATACATGTTTGACCTTGCATTAATTCTTAGGACTTTATCTAAGTTCTAATGAAGGCTACATTATTATTAACTTAGGTAAGTTCTTACCAAACAACTTATTGTTATTTCGAACGCGATGTTTGTACATATACAAAGGGATAACTTGCCTCGAGGGCATACCCATCTTCCAACACTCACACAGAGTGGAACCTTTATCAAGTAATAGATAGAACTAGAGAGATAGTGCATATGATGCATGTGAATTAATAATGTCACAAATGGTTTGCAACATAGGCCCAAGAATAATATAATGTGGGATTAAAGCATAATTTGCAAAAAGATTTAAATATGTCACAAAATGTTTGCAAGCATATTTATATAATAAAGGCGTAGAAAATGGTTATAGTGGGTTTGGAATTGTCTTGGTTAAAAACCTTGTTCAAACGGTTCCGAAAACGGATCAAAAAGAACCTAGAATCAGCCAATAAATGCCCAAAAGGTCAGAACTGTGCTTTGGCCCAGTTTTTGCCAAAGAAGAGGGGTGGTGCTTCGTAGTATAAAGTGTATATTTATGCCCCCTGTATAGCCCCATTTTGTGCTAAGAATCATGCTTAATCATGATCTCTTAAGTATATGGCCACTTTATGTTTCATATTAGGGCTTTTTACCATTCTATGCACAAAATATCATCATATGGACCACTTTCTCCTCCTCCTATTTTTCAAGTACTCCTGGGAGTCTTGGAAATTTTTCGAAATTTTCTGGGATTTTTCTGAGATTTCTGGGTATTTTTCTGGGATTTTATGGATGAGAAAAAGGCATTTAAATGGGGGAAAAAGATTTTTTGGGGCGCTGCGTGGCGCAATCACGCGGCACCACGCCATGCCATCTGACGGTCTCCCGCCACTGTTGGGCAGGGGAAATGAGCGGGGCACGTGCAAAGCGTGTGCCCCCTTTAAATTGCAGCGGGCGGCGCCCGCTGGTGCGTGTCGGGCACCGCCCGACCCGGCTGCTACAAAGGGGCATGGGTGTTAAGCTGGAGTGGGCGAATGTGGGTTCGGGTGCCCAACGCCCGACCCGCAAGCCCAAATCAGACCCAAATGGGGTTTCTTTGCCCTATTTTGTGTTTTGGGGGATTTCCAGCGAGCGGATTCGGGCGTTTCCATTGGGGGCAAAAACAACCCCTTTTTCTTCCACAAAGGCTAGGACAAGGGTTTGGAGGCCATTGGAGCTTGGTGAAGCTTGGAGGTGGTGCAAGAAAGGGGAAGCTAGGGCTCTATCCTTGTTATTGGTGATCTCTTCCCCTCTTCTTGTAACATTTAGCTCTAGTGTTTTGTATTTCAATATTTGAATGGTTGCTGGATGAGAGTGAGAATCATTGAATAATTATTTGATCAATAGTTTTTAATGAAGCTTGGTGTGTTCATTTTGCATGATTATCACTTTGTTTTCATTATGAAGGCCTAGAGCCATTTGTGTGTGGATTTGGGATTAATTAGGGTTTGTGTGTTGATTAGTAAATGTTCATCTCTAGTATTTAATTAATTTAGCATGCCTTGAAATAGATGCTAGATAGTGTTGATTGATGGGATTGCGCCACATATTTCATTGAGTCGTGCATTACTCTTGGTGGGCCGTAGAATGGTGGTGTACATTAAGGGTCACATCTACGTGCACGATCCTTGCATTCTATTGACATGGATGCAAGGATCGATTCACGAGCTTATGTTAGAGATTTTCACCAATTAATCAACACATCAATGAATCGTGCATTACCCTTGGTGGGGCCGTAGAACGTCGGTTTGCATTAAAAGCATTACATATGTGCACAACCCTTGCATATCATGAAATGGATGTGAGGGTTGATTCATTTAGAATGAACCTGTTGCTAATCAACTCATAACCTCAATGACATCCTACCCCACACACTCTTCCTTGCTTGCCTAGCCTCATCACTTTGGTCTCCACTCTACCTGCCTTCGGGTTGTCTCGACAGCATCATTACCCACTTCACCTCACCACACATGTTAGTTTAGTTGGTTGTACTAACACCTTTAGCTTTCCTTAGATGATTGAGCTTGTGATTGTGAAACGACTCGTCCCTGTGGATTCGACCCTGTACTCACCGGGTTTGTACTGCAATTGACACTCATAAACTTGAGAGAAGAACGTGTGCATCCTATTTGGATTGTGCACGTCCTTGAGTCAATCAGCTGGGCTAGCCTAGCCTGCTGCGGGCTAGGCTAGCCAGCCAGTTGTGGACGTGCAGGACCAGACCGCCTGCTATGAGTGGGCATGGGCTGTCCTGACCGCTCAATCGGATGGAGCTTGCCTGTCCGCTGCGGGTGGGTGGGGCCCATAAGGGGCCCACAGTTAGGGTTCTGAACCCAACTTTTGTGGTGGGGTTTTGGTCAACTTTGAGGCGATGTTTGAGGGGGCTAACAACCTCAGAATTGAGCGTCTCCTATGTGTTCACCGTTCAATACTCTTCGATTTGATATATGATATCGCTTCCGAAGTTCAACGGTTAGAAATAAATAATTCGTTAAAGTTTGGCCTTTATGAAAGGCAAACTTGTAATTAATTATTTCTCTAAATTGTTTAGTCCCACATCGGTTATTTTGAGAAGAGGAGGCGTGAGCTCCCTATATAAATAGGGGCCTATCCCCCTCCTAGAAACTCACACCAAGCTCCAGATCCGAGTAGCTCCATTAAATGTGAGCAAGTCCAGATGCAAGCTTAAATAATTATTCCATATTTCTCCCTTTTTCTTCTTTGCTCCTGCTCGGGCTCTAGCAAAGGTACAAAAGAGTTCGGATCGGATCCGAAGTCTTGACGATGGATCCACTCAAGGTGAAACTTTTTAGAGCACATGGTTGGCTTGGCGACAAGGGGATTGCTCGCCTCGGGATGCGGTTCGGCTCAGGAGATGTGGCTCAGCCCCAAAGCGTGGCATTGGTTCGTGGGATCTACGCTTTGCTAACGTGCAAGGCAAAGGTTAGTAATTTTTATTTATGCGTTTTAATTACAGTTAATTTTTATAGATCTATATTTAGGTGTTGGTCAGATCCACCCCGGGATAGTAGAGATTCTGGCTAGGTTTTAATTCCTTAGAGCTTACTTAAAACTGTTTTAAGTTGTTTTTTGCTACTTTATTTCCTTTCGTCATTTGCCCGACTTAGGCCGGATGTCGAATTTGAGCCCTAAGGGTCGCTGAAAACCCTTTAGGATCTGCTTACTGTTGAGCCCGAGGAGAGATACTTGCAGGGCTCAGTTGACTTGCTTGATGTTTTCTTCGGTGCTAATGAGAAGATGGCCGCCTAGCATGGATGAGGAGTTAGGGTGGTCGGCTTACTTGATTGAGCTTTGAGAAGAGGGGGCCAGCCAACTAGTTTGCATGCTATGGTTTTGTTTAAAAAGGGAGGCCAGCCCCTTGATCATGCTTTCTAGGAGAGGGAGGCCGGCCTTGCTTCCTGCTAGGGATTTGATGAGAGATCAACTAAGGTTGGATCTCTGAGGAGAGGGTCGGCTTGCATAGGTGATGAGGAAGCTTATGAAACCAAAGTCGTTTTTAAACCTGAACTATTATGCCCACATAAATTTGTATTGCACATGAACTCATGTAGCCAACTTGAATTTGTGTTGCACTTGCACATGAACTTTAGTAGTTGACTTGAATTTGTATTGCATATGAATTTGAATGTATATTTCTAATGAACTCTTGTAGCCACCTTTAACTCTTGGAAAAGTTCCAATTGCCCATGAACTCTTGTAGCTAACTTGAACTCTAGGACAAATTCCAATTCCATATGAACTCACATGAACTCTTCTACCTTATGCTTTGACTTTCTAGAGGATTTTGACTAAAACAAAATTACCAAATTGTTACGTCACATTCTTCTTGATTTTTGGCTATGATTTTGAAGCTTTTCTCCTTGAAGAAATTATGACGATGTCTTTTGGCCATGGAATTTGATCTTTGAGCATCTTAAGGCAAATTAAACGTGCTGAAGTTACGAAATTGCACTTTGGTTATGTTAGCCCTTAACAAACACATTAATAGCCATGTGACTTGTTTGTCATCATAAAAATCAAAGTGTGACCTAATTAGTTTTCTAACTAGACCAACAAGAACAATAGATTAACTTTTTGTTTGAGGTTGAGAAGAGGATGGTTATGAAGAAGATCTCTTCTTCTTGGGGGGTAGGTCCCCAAGGTCATTTATTCAGTTTGATTTTTTAAAAAAAACTATGTGCAAGTGATCTATCATAACTATTACATATGAAAATAAAAGATGATGCAATGCTAAAAAATTAAACTACTATGCAATGAGATGTGGTAAGATATACCTAACCAAGACGAAAATCAACTATAAATCCTTTGAAAATCCTTCAAATCTGAATCAATTGAGGTTGATGTAGTGAAGAGAGTAGGGGATTTTTGGATTTTGGCTCAAGGGTGCGAAAAAGAAGATTTAGCGTTTGTTTTTAGGGGTTTGAGATGAAGAGAAGTAATCTTGGCCATAGATGGGTCTAAGTTAGAAGAACCTATTAAGAAACATGTATGAGTCATAACAGCACAAATTAAACCCACAAACCCTTCAGAAATAAAAACAGATCGGGTTCTGGAAGTAGAAAACAAGCCTGGAGTCGACTTCGAACAACATAGGAGTCTACTCCTATCCTGAAATAGGCAAGGTCAATAAAATCTCAATCTAAAACATATCCAAACTCATCCAAGCCAATTCCTAGGGTTTCTAAACTATCCTACTTGTGTGAACAAACAAAGCACACTCATACAAGTTAATTAACCATATAAATGTGAGATACCAATAGTTATGTTAGAGAATCCCAATTAGGTTTGTCATAAGCTATTATGACTTTTCCATCTTTTATGTATCTGTAATTAGGTGAACATCTTGTTTAAATTCAGTTACCTAGTCACTAATCAATTTTTGATTTAAGCCTTTTGTGGTCCAAATTTTAATTATTTTTCCTTTATTAGAATTTGCATTGTTAGAAGTAGTCTTTCTTACACTAGTTTATTTAGGATAACTTTTAGAGGTCCTTGAGTTACTAGTGTTAGCATTGGTGTTGTACCCAAATTCATTTTATCATTTTTTTTATTATCTGGGATATTATTAAATTTTCTAGGTGTTCTTTTCCTTTAGTAAATCTTGAAACATTATTGTGTAAATCATTATACTTAACTTTAATTGATTCTACTTACCTAAGTTTTCTATCCAAATATTCAAGATTTTAGAATCGTCAATGTGTCTTTTATTATCCAATTTTAAACGTTTGTTCTCATCCATAATCTTTTTGTTTTCTTTTTCTACTTCCTTATTAATGAGAGTTAATTCTTCAGGAGTCTCATTTAATTTAATCAATTCTGATTTTAACCTAGTAGTTTATTAATCAACTACAATTTTTAAGTCAATATAATTTTTATGAATATTTTCTAGCTTATTATACTCCCGAAGTAATTTCTCAGGAAAAACACCCTAGTGGGGGTTGTGTGAATAGGGTGTATGGCACGAATAAAAAATTATCACAATATCAGAAATATGCAAGCAAATCACATATTTTTTATGTAGTGGCTCCCCACCTATACTCTGACCTCTCCTTGAGGATTTATCCCTTTTGTTACCAAAAGGAAAACTTGATCACACTTGCAGGTGGTGATCATACCGTACAAGAATAACACAAGGAATTATACGCCCATTGATAGCCTTTGAATGAAGCTATTCAAAAATACAACTCATGCTAAAAATAATGAAAATCGATTTAATACAGAGATTAAAATCCAAATAATATCACCTAGCGTATAACACGAAGTTTTGATCGTCCTAGCAAAACAGTTAGTCAATCTGAGCAAAGTGGAGAAAGTTATGTACTTTACAGCATCGTCCGTAGAACTCATTCTTCTTCTCCTTCTTATTGAAGCATTTGATATTTGATGAGAGTGGAGGAAAAATTCAGCTATAGCTTGGATGATGATCTCTTTGTTTGGCTGACTAGAAGATTTTTCCAAAGGGAGGGCCTCTCTGTATTTATATGAGAATAAAGCTCTTCAAATAGGATTCCAATTTCTCTTCAAATAGAACTCTAATTCTTCAATTGAAACTTCCCAATATTCAATAATAATTCACTTTGATTTGAATATCTTCCTATAATTGGAACCCCATATGGGCTTCAACATCAATGAGAACGCCTAGCCATCATAGAAATTCAGATCTGGAAGTTTTACTGGGCAAACTGGTCAAATTTAGGCAAGTCTGGCTTTCGGCATATGTGGCACGGCCGTGTTGCAAGTTGCACGATCGTGCCAAAGGAACAGTTACTTGTTCAGGGTTTTTGCATCATGTGGCACGGCTGAGCGGCAAGCTTCACGACTATGTTGGCATTGTGCAGGAAATAACCATCTCTTTTGTGTGCTTTGCACGGCCGTGCCAGCTGGGCACATGGCCATGTCGGCTCATGCAAAAAATCTCAAAGTTATTGTTTGATTTGCTAGACCTTGTTCGCTCCCGCACGGCCTTACCACTTTGGCACTTGTATGTTTGATACATATGATATGCCCGCATAGCCGTGCTTATTTGGCACAGCCGTGCCAAGCCATGTTTTGCATATTTTAGCTCCGTTTGACTTAAAACTCATTAAATAAACTTATTAGTACCATATGACTTGTTTAGCATCATCAAAATTTAGTTTTGACCTTAGTTAGTGAGCTAACTTAGATCAATAATCTCCATCTTTTTGATGATAGCAAGCAAGTATAGGAAAATTGAGATAAATAAATAATGAGCAATTCAAAGAGTGCACAAGGTTATGAATATGATACAATACTCCCCTTATCTATGTGCTCTCCATAAATAAATGTGACAAGACAAGCCCCCTTAAATCCGTGCATCTTAAATTTTTTATCTCTCCCCATTTTGTCATCATGCAAAATGTATGGGTATGCATATTTCTAACTCTCTCATGCTTCCCCTAAATTCATGCATCAATTTTCTATTTCTCTCCCGCTTTTGACATCAATAGAAAAGGATAATCATGAGCAAGAAAATATCATAAACATCATAGAAATTGTTAAGCAAGAGACATGAAACAAAATTAACATATCGAAGAAACATGAAATTGATAAAGACACTTTCATATCAATGTGTACCCCCCCCCCCCCCCCTCGCACAAACTCAAAATATGCACAACATCACGAGTCATCGAACAAATAACTTTCGTGAATCATTGGAACATGCTTAGAGAACCAAAAAATCAAACCCATAAATTGTCTTAAATGTTGTGAACGGTTATTTAACCGTAGTTGGTTGAGATTATGGGATATCCTAGAGATAGGCCCATATCATTGTAGCCCATATTTGTATTCTCCCATATTGCCTATAAATAAAGAGCTGATGGCTCCTCCCCCAGTAGTTGATTCATAACACGTTATCAGCACGAGACTCTAGAAAAAAATTTCTTTCCACAAATTTTTTTTTGTTCGTTACGAAGGCGAAGGCGGAAGGGGACGGGAGATCCACGCGCCCGGTGCAAGGCTTCCTCAATCGAGCGACGTCATCCGTGTAGGGCTTCGTTCAACCATCGCTATATCCAGAGGACGGATATAGAGGTAAAATAACTAAAAACAATGTTTTTAATCATACGTATGATTGTTCTTCCCCTAAATCTCGCAAGATCGATGTGGGGTTTTTGCTAATCGCCCAAAACGACAAATTTCATCGCCAAAAAATCATATTTTTAATATGATCCCCACACGTAACTTGTGTTACATAGGGTCTTACCCCTACCCAGGCATTGCCGGCGGCTTCACCGCCAGCCGCCACCCACCCGTAATACGCTGCGTGCCGCCTCCGTCTGAAGCGGGGGGCCACCGCCCCGCGCCCCAACCCAAACCCCCCCGCCTGTTGTGGGGGGGCTACCGGTTTATGCACCCAGCCACCCCCCCCGCCAGCAGCGATGGGTTGCTACTGTCGTCACCCGAAGGGGTGGTTCACGCCCCTGCCACCCGCCTGAAGCGGGGGGCGGCCTATGTCACCACCCGTAGGGCATTTTCATGCCACTGCCCTCCCCCCGGTGCCTGAAGCATGGGGCACCCTCTGTCACTGCCCGTAGGGCAGTTCGCCCCCAGACCCCCGCCTGAAGCGGGGGGGGGGGGCACAGTCACCGCCTGATGGGCGGCTTTCCCCGCCTAAGGGGCGGCGCCGCCACAAACCCCCCTGAAGGGGGGCTCCTCCGGTGCTACAGTGAGGGGCGGCGGTGGCTAACCCTAGCCGTCGCCCCTCAACAATAATGGGCCTGAAGCCCTTTTAAAAAAATATAAATAAATTCAGACTGCGGGCCTGAAGCCCGCAGGAACGCTGCGGGCTTCAGGCCCGCAGACCACTTTTCCACAAAAAACAGATTGTGACTGCGGGCCTGAAGCCCGCAGCGTGGCTGTGGGCTTCAGGCCCACAGACCATATTTCAAAAAAATATTGGGAAAGGGGAAAATTACTATTAAGGGGCTAAAAATAAGCTTTAAAAGGCTTATTGTATCCAAATTTAATTTAAAAAGGGCGTTTAATGGCCTATAAATTCGTGAAAAATCACGGTACATTATGGGGCAATTATCGGGCATATAATGGTTTATTGGGGACTTTTGGGGGTTATTTGGGATGATTTAAAAGGAAAACCATTTTCCTTCTGTAACGAAAATGTCAATTTTGGGCTCTTATTCAATTTGACCGATTAAACCCACTTACTATACAACTCTTGCATCGTAATGATTTTTTCTGTAAAAATAATCTTTACATGCTTTACATCACTAGCAAAATCTGTGGATATTATATGCGTGGTTGTGTATTATATTTAAAACTTAATAATTAGGAAGATCCTGCGACCGCTCTGTCGTTAGTCACCTAACCTAACGGTGTATGACGTTGCCCAGTGGTCCAATAATTATTAAGTGATTAAATGTCTTATCCTCATGCGAATATAACTGCCTGCGATGTCTGTGAATGAAAATGTTGATGAGCACAATATTTCTGCATGAATGGCTAAATGTGGTTTTTGGCTCGGCTGTTTAAGTCACACAGTTTATTTCCCGCACTTTTCTTTTATTTTTGAGAGAAATTATATTGAGGAATTTACGTAAATGTCAAAGAAAGAAGACCAACTTCCATGGAGACGGATGCCACATTTGTAGCTGGAGATATCATATGGGACCCACGGGGTTTCCAAAGTTCTATTTTCCTTTTAAAGCTGCAAATTGTATAATTTGGACTGTATGGACTTTGGACGTTTTCTTATGGGACTGGCCGATCCACGCATTTAGCTTTTCATTAAATATTGCCTCCGCATGAAAATGTTTTCTTTGATTAAAATATTAATTCATGCATATTTGTGCTATGCTAGATAAATGGCTAAAATTGCAAGCGTTGATTTCGAAGTGCTGGATGCATCAGGTAGAAACTTTCTAAGCTGGCAGCTAGATGTAAAGTTTCACCTGCGAACAAAGTTCCTCATTGCTGTTGTAACAGAAAAAGAAAATGTTAGCGATATAGAAAAGGCTCAAGCCATTATCTATATTCGCCGCCATGTGGACAAGACCATTACCTATATTCACCACCATGTGGACAAGACCTTAAAGGCTGAGTACCTTACGGTCGAAGATCCACTTGAGCTATGGACCGTCCTTGAGGATAGGTATAAACATCAGAGAGATGTTATACTCCCAAGGTCGAGATATGAGTGGGAGAACTTGAGACTGCATGACTTCAAGTCCATTGCTGAGTACAACTCAGCACTCTTTAGCATCACCTCACGCCTGAAGTTGTGTGGTGAGAAAGTCTCAGAAGATCGCATGCTGGAAAAGACGTATACGTCTTTCCATGAAAAGATGTGATACTCTTGCAGCAAATACCGTGAACGCAAGTTCACCAAGTATTCTGAGCTGCTGTCATGTTTACTCATGACCGAGCAAAATAGAGAGCTTCTTCTCGCCACTCACAATATGCACCCTCCTGGCACTGCCCCCACCAGAAGCTCCCCATTCCTCTTCCTCCAAAAAGAAGAGAGACAATAAAAGAAAAGAAAGACCGCAGAAAGGGGGACAACAAAAAAGAGCAAAGGGCCATGCACAACAGCGACGACAGAATGAAGGGAAGCGCAAGTTCACCTAGCGCATGAATGACAACAAGAAAAATGATGCACCCCACCCAAGAGGGATTAGGAAGACCAGTGCCACAGCTGTGGCATGAAAGACCACTGGTACAGAGTGTACAGGACCCCTCTGCATCTCCAGGAGCTTTATAAACAAAGCAAGAAAAAGAATGCTGAATAAAACCTGGTGGCTGCGAACAATGCAGTCAAGTTCACATCAAAAGACTTCGAATCAGATGACATGCTTGATTAGCCTACTTTATTTATCTTAGCATTTTATTAAGAACAATCTATTTTATGAGAGCTATTATGTAATTTGATTTCTTTTGAATAAAAATTAGTTTTTCTGAATGCAAATGTTTACTCATCTTTTTAGATGGGATGCTCTCATGACTGCTTGGTAGACAGTGCTTCGACACATACGATCCTTCAGCACAAATACTATTTTCATAGCATTACACCGTATAAGAGCCATGTAAATACCATTTCAGGGCCATCTGATATAATTGAATGTTCTGGGAATGCAACCTTGTTGCTTCCCAAAGGAACAGAAATTAGAATTAAAGATGCATTATACTCTCCGAATTCCAAGCAAAACTTACTAAGTTTCAAAGATATCCGTCTAAACGGATTCCACTTGGAAGCAGCAATGTAAAAGAAAATGAATTACTGTATGTAACGTCTCAAGAAAATGGATTTAAAACCATACTTGAACGTTTTGAGAGCCTCTCCTCGGGCCTCTACCATACAAAGATTCGGATTGAGGAAGCAAATCTGACGGAGCACCTGAAGTGCCCGACATCAGTCAAATTTCTACTTTGGCATGATCGACTTGGCCACCCTGGATCTGTGATGATGCAACGCATCTTATCACAATCCTACATGCATAACCTGAAGAACCAGAAGATTCTTCAGTAGGGAGAATCTCCTTGTGTACCCTGCTTCAGGGGTAAATTAATAACAAGGCCATCACCACTTAAAGTGGATATTAAGTCTCATAGCTTCCTCGAAAGAATACACGGAGACATATGTGGACCTATCCACCCCCTAGTGGGCCTTTCCGGTACTTCATGATACTGATTGATGCATCTTCGAAATACTCGTATGTATGTCTACTTTCAACCCGCAACTTAGCTTTCCCAAAGCTCTTGGCATAAATAATAAAGTTGCAGGCGCATTTTCCAAACAACCAAATAAATAAAATACGTCTGGATAATGCGGGGGAATTTACCTCTCAGTCATTTCAAGAATATTTCCAGGCAACAGGAATAGAAATTGAACATCCGGTGCCACATGTTCACACCCAGAACGGGCTAGTAAAGTCACTAATTAAAAGACTCCAATGGATTGCACGTCCATTGCTAATGAAATCCCAGTTGCTGGTGGATGCATGGGGACATGCAATTCTACATGCTGCATCACTAATAAAAATAAGACCCTCAGGAGGTCAGAGTCTCTCTCCAATGCAACTTGCATATGGAACGCCGTCGAACATTTCTCATTTGAGAATCTTCGGCTGCGTAGTTTATATCCCCATTGCTCCACCCCAGAGGACCAAGATGGGCCCTCAACTCGCCTAGGTATTTATGTAGGGTTTGACTCACCCTCCATTATAAGATACATAGAACCCCAAACATGGGACGCTTTTAAGGCACGTCTTGAAGACTCTGACTTTGATGAGACATATTTCCCAAAATAGGCCTAGACATTGAAAAGTCTAGCGCGAAGCAAATGTTAACGTGGGATACAAAAAGTCTGACCCACTACTATCCGGTAACAAAACAATGTGATGATGAGATCCTGAAGATCTTACACATCCAGAACACAGTTCATAGATTACCAGACTCGTTTACTGACAACCAGAAGATTGTCAGATCACACATACCTGCTGCAAACACTCCAGCTAGGATTGACATCTGACGTGCCCGCTTTGTGCGTGTCAGATGTGTGCAATAAATGATTGGGGGCATGAGATTTAAATATTTATAACCGCAAGCGCACTGTGTTGTAGAGTGGCTTGGGGGTCGAACTCAGGGAGGCATGGTTGTGCTTGTGTCAGAAAGGACCGGATTCACCCCATGGGTGAGCTAGCCCGAATCGGTAGATGGGTTGTCACAGAAAATAGAATGCGAGGGATAAACGATATAAAGGGAAACCCGGGACTTTGGTTTCCACCCTATCGTGTGATTCTCGCCAACACGGCCTACGGGTAGGAAAACGATCGGAATTAGGGTCTAATGTGAGACGTTGCCTCTAAGAGTGATACCGGCGTCCCATGGGCCCGATATTCCGGTCGGTGCCTAGGATGATATGCCGGACAACCCGGGTTCGGTCAGTGGGCATTCCTATGTCCATTAACACTGACCGACTCTGGGAGAACTAAGCTCACAACGATAACTCCCAACATCTCATCTTGCCGCGTCCGCGCGCTAGGATTCGACGTCTACGCTAAGGGCGTGAGCTATGGCTAGGGAGTCAACCGCCAAGTTTATTCTCCCTTGGCCCAACGGTCAAATGCGGTCTTTTTCCCGCCGATGACAATGAAACACCCCGCGTAACTGATAGATTCCTAATCCCTATCGATTTCCTAGTTCTATGGACGCATCGGGGAGAACCCACGAAGGGGTTTCCACCAAAATCCCAGATTTGGGAACTACTCACACATATTTACTAAAAAGCAATCTAAATCAAAATCGACCGTTAAAAACATGATCAGGCGATTGAAAAGTAGTAAGAGCAATGCAAATAACACTATATTAAAGTTTGGTAAAGATCAGACAACTTACAAATATCTAGAAAATTACAGCCGTCAAGAGAGAGAAAAACAGCAAAATAACAACTCTCTCGTTTCTGGAAACCTAGGGTCTGTATTTATAGACAACGACATCACCTGATCGGGTGAAGAATCACCCGATCGGGTGACCTGCTGCGAACTTCGGTAGCAATCTTCAGCATTTCACCCGGTCAGGCGACACTGTCGGTTGATAGAAGCTGCTCGTCGTTTGGATCTTGATCGTCGTCGGGTGAACCAATCGGTTGATAAATCAACCGATCGGTTGGAGTTATTGCCCAAAAAGACAGAGACTTGCGATATTCTGGCACGGTCAGCCGGCCGTCGGGTGAGCTCTCCAGGTCATCTTCTTCGGGGAAACGGCTACTGGTGAACCGATCGGGTGAAGTTCACCCGATCGGTTGAATTTCAGCTTCAATTTCCAGAGAGAACAGTCGGTTGAACCGGTCGGTGACCCGGTCGGTTGACACTTTCGTTGCTTCAGCGGCTGACCGGGTCGTGTACGCGTGCATCACCCGATCGGTTGGCTGTGTCCAACCGATCGGTTGGCTGTGTCCAACCGATCGGTTGGCTGTGTCCAACCGATCAGGTGGGGGCTGAAAGATAGAGATCTTCATCGTTTGGCCCCTGGATCACGCGTGACTCCTCCCATTGCTCCGGGGACTTATGATATCGTCATTAAACATCCCCTACGCTGGCAAACTCCTGCAAATACGTAAAAACATGGAGAAGTGAAAGAAAACAAGAAAATACAAGAAAACGGATACGAGACGGAGGAAAATAACGGAAAAACACAAAAGAAAACGTGCGTGAATATATGAAATATAAACGCACGTCAAAATCCCCCAAGCTGAACCCTTCCTCATCCTCGAGGAAGATGAGTGAGAGTAGGAGCTCGGAGGGAGAAAATAGAGAGGAAGAGAGAAAAAGAGAACTCTAAATCCTAAATCGCCCGTCAGGGCCAAAAAAATCAAAAACGACACACCAAGCAAGCAAACACCAAATCACATCACTAACCAAGAAATACGAATCCAGACAAGTGCCGTGGGCCCACGCGGTGAAGCGCGAGTGAGCGTGGTCGTGTGCTAGCAGACGGTGTCGCTATCTACATTGTGCTATAAACTCCATATACACAAATCCAAGAAATGACCCAAATATCGATTCGATTCGGAATAAGCGATGAATATATAGCTCAAGCATGCATGATAAGAGTATGAGAATAGAAACGTATCATGTGTCAGGGACTCCACAGCTTGGGACTCGGGCATCACCACACTATCGCCTATGTAATGCTAGAAATTCCCTATTTCAAGTGTTTTCGAAAGCGATGGGGGTTGAGATGATGTGGAGTAGAACACTCGGTACAAATTCTCGGCGGGTAGGAAAATATTCACACACATTTTTTGGGTTTTGGATATATGTATTTTTTTGGCTTTTTGGCTATACATTTTCTTTTCTTTTTTTTCTTTTCTTTTCTCTTTTTTTGGATTTTTGGATCTTGGGACATATACACGTGTGTACTCTCCCAAGTGGGAGAACGGTACATGACGAGGGGATTTGCACCAAGTAAAATAAAAAAGAAATCGGATTCTAAACACTTGGGCAAGGGAAATGTCTCGCTGATCAGAGCATAGGCTAAAACGTGTTATCCTAGTCCTAACTGTGGAATCCCGACACATGCGAAATGAAGCATACGATATATGTATATTCACGCATACAGAAGCAGATAAGAGAGGCAAATACCGCATATTCAAATCAAAGCATGATAATCTAGAGGTCATTCCTGGACAGGTATATAAAACACAATCACAAAGTAGAAGCACACCGAACTCTAGTCACGACACACGACTCACAATAAGGCTAAGTGGACCCACGATGCATGAAATGCAAGAGGACTCGACTTTCTAGGGTTAGTGAATGTGATTATCAAAGCCAAGCTAAGTGTGTGAGTGATTTTTGTGGCGATTCATCATAGGGTTCTTCTCTAGGAGAAAGAGATAAAAAAGAAAAGAAAAAGAAAAACACGATGGAAAACGACTCAAATAACGAAGAAAAAGAGACAAATGACGCATGAAGTGCGTCTCTCCCAAGATGAAACTTGCATTGCCCTCAATTTAATAGAACTAAATACGGGAGGGCAATGAAAATAGGGGGGAATACACACAAACACGAAAAGACACGAAAGACAAGAAAATCACACAAACGAAAGCTGAAAAGAAGAATAAAAATAAAAATCACACGACAGCACACAGAAAATAAACAGAAAATAACATATATAATAATAGAAAATCACACGACACAACATATATAACAAGCACACACAGAAAACATCACACGACACCACACAGAAAAATTGACTTCCCCCAAGCTAGACGTGACAATGCTAGCGATAAGATGTGATCGTGAAAATGCAGAGATATGCAAAGGGGAGGTCAATCGGAGTCGCTTGCGGTAGAATGGTGAGGAGATGGAGAGGAGGGTGGTGAATAATGGTAGAAGGAATCCTCCGAGGATGAAGGAGAGGGTGTGTGAATAGGAGAAGGAGGATCAACAGGCAGGACTACCAAAGGATCGAGATTTATCGGTGGATCGTGGTGGATGATGGTGGCACGAGGTGGACCGACACACGGGTGCCAATCGGGAGGATCAATGGGTGGGAAGTGTGTAGGATCCTGCCAAAACAGAGTTAGGATCGATAAATGAAGTTGAGACTTACGCTTGCGTATGCGGCACGGTAGTCACAGAACTTCGCCTTCGGATTCGCCACGACGGATCGAGTCTTCTCACGAACGGAGTAAGGCTACTAAATCCACAATCTAAATCTCTACTTTTAGATTAAGAACTTGGATAAAGAGAGAGGAATGATTTCGGCAGAGCTTCGCTAGAATGAAATGCATGCAAGAATGCCATGCAAAATTATAAGGAAATGGCTAACCCTTGGGTCTTATTTATAGCCCCCAAGGTAGTTATTTTAGGAGTAATTGTTCCTTTGGAACAATTTAACTAAGGTGTACCATCGTACATGGCATATTATAAGCTTAACTTGTACCATATGCATGGTACAACATAAGCTTAAGATATTACCCCTTTATTAGCCATATGTCGCATGCACTTATGCACATATAATGCGACTTTCCCATCAATCTAGAGATCCTCTCCGCAAGGGAACATATTCCCTTTGCACACGACTTCGTGTATGCGACGTTCGAGGTCCGTATTCCCTCGTACATCCCCCACAAGGGTGTACAAACGTCTTCCATATCCAACATCTCCCACTCACACTTGAGGGGATTGTAAGAGAACGTCTTTCTCTTAGTTCTTTCATCTATCATACCGAGAAATAGACCGTGCGACTGTCATGTGCGTAGAGTCTGTTGTTGTGCACTTGTTAGAGATACACAACGACCTCGAAGGTGCAAAGTTGAGTAGTTCAACGCATGCTTTACCCTAGATTATTTCTTCACATTTCTTATACTTTATATTCAACAATTGAATCCCATCTGGATCACAATTGGCTGGCCAGCTTTGAATCATTAAAGTCCAAATGTGAATATGAAATCAATCTTCCTCTTCTTACGAACCTTCTGATCTTGACTTGATTCGCTTTTCTAACGTGCCCTGCCGAGCCGAATTATCATAGCCTATTAGCAACACGCTAAGATAGCGATCATCTCGTCAAATCTAAAGGAACCAATTGGAGTCCTTGAGGGTAAGAGTTAAGGCCCATATGGCCTTTGAGTCTCACATAATAGCAAACACTATTGCTACTAACTCAGTGGTCGAAATGCATACATGGTATGAACACGTATTACAACATCGCTCCTTTCCCAGGGAGTGTATGTCTCAATGATGTTGTAAGGATGATGATCAGACACCATAATGTCTGACTTTGAGTCCCTTATTCTACTCAAATAATCCTTTGGACTCACATCCCGCATTTAGACAGATAGGATTTCAAAAAAAATCCTTTTATATCTTTTGTAAGCATCCATATGATGCAGATCTTTCATGCGACCATTTTGTTTAAGTCATTACTCTTAAATCATCCGTCTGATGATTTTGACTTCAAACAGGTCTCATCTCTATTCCATCCGTCTGATAGAATAAGGCGGTTGCTCATGTGAGAGAGCCAACCTCAATCTGTCCGACATACTAGAATTCAGCTGAGATTTCAAAAATGTACACAAACATTTCTTAAGAAATTCATATGCAATGTTTGAAAAAAGAACTTATTCTTTTATTAATTTTGATCATTTACAAACATGGGAATTTACATTGGTACAACTCAGCTCTTACGCAATCCTTGAGATGATAAGTGTTTGTAAAATACATCTCTGGGGATAGCCTTCGTAAGCGGATCCGCTATCATCTCATGCGTAGATATGTACCTTATGTCTACCTTCTTGGTCTTATCATAGTCTTTTGCAAATTTGTAGCGGATATCTATGTGTTTGGTCTTACAATGGAATTTCGGATCTTTGACATAGGCTATAGATGCTTGACTGTCGCTGTGTATGGGTACAGCACCTGAGTCACTTGCATTAATTAGCCTGTCTAAGAACTTCCTAAGCCAAACAGCCTCTTGGACTGCCATGCTAAATGCTACAAACTCGGCTTCCATGGTTGAAAGTGCGATGCAGGATTGTTTCTTGCTACTCCAGGATATTGCACCAGATCCGAGTAGAAAAACTTATCCTGAGGTCGATCGTCGCTCATCGAGATCACCCGCCCAATCAGCATCAGTGTAGCCTTCGAGCCTCAAGGCATCTCCTTGATAGCATAAAGCAAAGTCTACAGTTCCTTTGAGATACCGCATTATCCTCTTAACCGCTTTCCAGTGTACTTGCACTGGGTTGGATTGGTAACGACTTACCATTCCAACGGCAAAACAGATGTCCGGTCTTGTACACATCATAGCGTACATTAGACTACCAACTGCACTGGAATATGGAACTTTTTCCATAATCTCCTTCTCTTTTTGGTTCTTCGGACATGATTTCAGACATAAATTGTCGCACTTGCTTATTGGAGTATCAATGGACTTGCAGTCATGCATATTAAAACGTTCTAGAACCTTCTTTATATAAGTCTCCTGTGAAAGAGAAAGAAGTTTCTTTGAACGATTCCTTGAAATCTTAACTCTAAGGATATATGCGGCTTCTCACATGTCTTTCATCTCAAAAACTGATGAAAGCCAAGCCTTGATATCCATTACAAAGCCCTTGTCATTTCCGGCTATTAAAATGTCATCTACATATAGAGACATAATAACATACTTGTTCTTATTCCTCTTGATATATACACAGTTATCTTCATCAAGCATGGAAAATCCATTTGATAAGACAACCTCATGAAATCGTATATACCATTGCCTCGAGGATTGTTTAAGACCATATATGGATTTAAGAAGTTTACAAACCTTATGTTCGTTTCCTTCTTTTACAAACCCTGTTGGTTGTTCCATATAGATCTCCTCGTCCAATTCTCCATTGAGAAAGACAGTCTTTACATCCATTTGATGTAATTCGAGGTCTAAGCAAGCTACCATTGCCAGAATCAGGCGAATTGAGGTAAAACGAACAACAGGTGAGAAGGTCTCTTCGTAGTCTATCCCTTCCTGTTGCGTAAAACCTTTCGCGACAAGGCGAGCTTTATATCTGTCAATAGAGCCATCAGCCTTATGCTTGATCTTGAGAACCCATTTGTTCCCAATAGCTCTACGTCCTCTGGGTAAGTCAACTAAGTCCCAGACTTGGTTAACTTTCATGGATTCTAACTCCTCTTGCATCGCTTCCATCCATTTGTCTTTAGCAGGGCAAGATACAGCCTGTTTGAAAGTAGCAGGCTCGTCATCTTCTTGTAGTAAAGTCATAAAGGTTTGCAGAAATTCATCCTCAAATCTTAGAGGAGCCAACCTTGTACGACTACTACGTCGTATTTGAGATTCTTCAAGTCCTTGTTGACTTGAGTTTAGATCAATTCTAATATCACTCCCACTTGGAATGTCGTTAGAATTGCTCCCACTTGGATCATTATTCCCGTATGGAATAGGATAATCGTCATTCGTATAATCCATTGGTGAAGGTTGAAACGTATTTTCGTTTTCACCAAGAATTCTCCCACTCGAATGAGGTAATCCTTCTTGATCATAAATCTCAAATAGAGATAAGTCCTGACTTATCTCGCCCTGTCTTGGAAACTCGTTTTCCAAGAAAGTGACATCCCTCGACTCAAACTCAATTAGCCCACCATTGTCTTCCTGACTAACAAAAACATAACCTTTGGAGTTTTCTGCGTATCGTATAAAGATACATTTCCTTCCCCTTGGCCCAAGTTTGCCATACTTATGGGAGGAAATATGTGCGTAGGATGCACAACCCCAAGGTTTCAAAATGTTTAAGTCAGGAGACCTTTGGTTCCACAACTCATAAGGAGTGGAGCTAACTGATTTCGAGGATACGCGGTTTAAAATGAAAGCGGCCGTCAATAATGCATCACCCCAAAAGGTGATTGGCAAGTTAGCTTGCACCATCATTGAACGGACCATTTCCATTAAAGCCCTATTTCTCCTTTCTGCAACACCGTTTTATTGAGGAGTATAAGGCATAGTTACCTGATGTACTATGCCTTTTTCATCACAAAGTTCCTTAAACCTTTTGATTGATATTCACCGCCCCTATCGGTTCGCAAGACCTTAATCTTGCGATCTAATTGATTCTCCACTAAACTCATATAGTTTTTAAAGCAAGCCAAAGCTTCACTTTTGTGGGATATCAAATAGATACGTCCGAATCGGGTGAAATCATCAATAAAAGTGATGAAATAGGACTTTCCGCGTCTTGTCTTGACATTCATCGGACCACATATGTCCGAATGGATAAGCTGTAATGGAACCTCGGCCCTTGTGCCGGTTCCAAACGGCTTGCGACAAGATTTCCCCACAAGGCAATGTTCGCAGGTCGACATTTCAACCTTTGAAACATTGGATAGAAGGCCACGTTTGGCAAGTCTATCCATACGCGTTGGTCCAATATGACCAAGCCTTGCGTGCCAACAAATCACATCAGACTCATAAGTCTTAGAATTTGCAATAAGGAAATTTTCATTACATGAGGAATCATACATTGTACTCATTACAATAAATCCTTTAAATACAAACCCAGTACCAATAAGAGTATTATTACAACTTAAGTCCACATTACAATCATGAAAAAACCAGTTATAGCCGAGACCCATTAATACGACCATAGAAATTATATTCCTTCGAATATCTGGAGCGAAGAGGACATCATGAAGTAGGAGAGTGCGGCCGTTGTCAAAGACTAGCTTGCAAGTCCCAACGCCTTTCACTTCAACACGTGTGTTGTTTCCTACATAGATCCACTTCGTTCCTTGGGGTATCCGGTGATACTCCACGAAGGACCGTCTGTCCCTTGCTATGTGGTCGGTGGCACCTGAATCAATTATCCAAAATGGATTAGATTCCACAAGAAATATTGAACTAGAAACACATATGTAACTAGTATATTTACAAGTTACCTCGTCGCCTCCACTCGTACACGAACGAGCATAGTGACCGAGCTTGTTGCACTTGAAGCACTTGATCCTCTTCAAGTCTTTCTTCTTGTGCCATTTCTTGTGCCCACCCTTATGTTTGGGTTTCTTGGTAGACTCAGGTTGCTTATTACGTTCATTAGTGAACTTCGAACGATCTTTCCGTTTCTTTCCCCCGTGTGAGGAACTAGCAACCATGTGCACTTCTGCACTTGGCTTGGCAGCCGCAAGCCGCTCTTCCTCTAATTCGAGGTGCTTGGAAACATCGCTGAAGGTCTTGATGCTCTCATTGTGAGTGAGATGCATCTTCATTTGATCCCACCCATTTGGTAGGGAACGTATAACTGCTTGGATTTGTTGCTCATCAGTGAGCACATGACCTGCGTCCTTTAACTCCGAGATAAGGTTCGCCATATGTCGCAGATGTTTCCCCATGGAATGATCTGGACGTTTCTTATATGTATCGAACCTTATAGTTAAGGCGCGAAGTTTGGACACCGATGTGCCACCGAACTTCTCCTCTAGCTTGGACCATATGTCCATGGCTAGGTCATGTTCTCGGAAGATGCGCATTATGTCATCAGCCATACTGCTTAATAACGTAATGCGCGCTATCTTGTTCTTCCGAGACCAAGCATCAAAAGCTTCCTTGTCTCGTCGGTGTTGGGCCGTAGTGCCCAACTCGGGTTCAATCATAACGTTCTTTAGAGTTTCGAGCACTTCTTGCTCCTCTAGAACGTATTGTATCTTGATGGACCAAAGTTTGTAATTATCGCCGTAGAGTTTTTCACCTCTGTTTAACTCAGCGACGATATTCTTTGAAGCGGAAGACATTTTACTTTTAAAATGCTGCAAAAGACATAAATCAAAGGTTTGATCAAAAAATTGCATTTAAAATTCTTAAAATACAATTCTCATTTGAAGTGATAGTAGAATATCCTATTTGGATAGTTCTAATTTCAACTCCCACTTGGAATGATATTTATAATTTGATAAGTTACTTTCGAAAAATATTGAAGATGTTACTCTAGAATCGGAAAGGTCACTATGTTTCCAATCACCATCTAGAGTAACTTTCAATATTTCTCCCTCACTTTATCAAATGTTAGTACTCTTATAGTACTTCGCAGCGGAAAAGTGTTTTTGAAAACGTATTTTTCAAAACGTTTGAAAAACGTATTTTTCAAAAAAAAATGTATATTTCATCTTAGTACCCTTATGATACTAGTGAAACATTCGGCACTTCCTGACCATTTGTCGGGAATGAGCCGTAGCCGTGCCAAGGTCGGATCCCCCTTTTGGGATTTTTCTGCAAACTATCGTCGCCGGCTCCCGTATGGATCCAGGCGTTTCCCCCCATATGAGAGAATTTTGATGCAGACGACTGTCGTTTGGCCCCGTATG
Source organism: Scilla litardierei (assembly GCA_030789695.1). Lineage (NCBI taxonomy): Eukaryota > Viridiplantae > Streptophyta > Magnoliopsida > Asparagales > Asparagaceae > Scilla > Scilla litardierei. The sequence continues at coordinate 394,073,599 of CM061142.1, forward strand.
GGCTAGTCGGCACGTTCATATTCGACCAAGGCCTTTTGCCGAATTGGTCGACCAAAACACCCGAATTGGTCGACCAATGATAATGGTCTGAAATTTCTCCGGCCAGGGCCTCTGCCCTGGCCGAGGCTGGCCAAGGGCCGGCCAGGGCCTCTGCCCTGACCAGCCAGGGGTCCTGGCCCCTCGGCCAGGTCCTCTGCCCTGGCCGAGGTCGGCCAAGGCCGGCCAGACCCTGGCCGAGGCCAGGGCGTCGGCCCTGGCCTCTGACAGAGCAGGCCAGGCCCTGGCCTCTGCCAGGGCCGGTCGGTCAGTCCGGCCTGGCCATGGCCGGCCACTGCCGGCCTGGCCATGGCCGGCCATGGCTTGGCCATGGTCGGTCATGGCCAAGGCCATTTTGGCCTTGGCCGGCCATGGCCCTTTGGCCATGGCCAGCCTCCCCTTGTGTGGGGTGGCCGCACACCCCCGCCGGAGGGGGGTTGCCGCGGTGGTTATTGGCCGTAGCCAACCCCCTCCGCATGGGGAGGGGGGTGCATGGCCTTCATAACCCATTTGGCCATGGTGCACATGCACTAAAATTCATCTTCCCTGATGGGAATAACCACCACCTTCTTCTCCGGTGAAGCACCCGTTCGTCGAGGAAGTAGTTGTCCTCCAATGGCCGTGTGCCAAAAAATTGAACACACTTCAAAAATTCGTAAACTACACGCTCCACATGAAGAGAGCGCCCATTCCCTATGAATGGAGACTCAGCATCCATGAAGAGAGCGAGTTTGACGATATGAACGGTCGGTTCTTCCCGTCACGGAGAGTTCCTGCCATATCCGTAATGACAGAAGACCCTAACGTGAAAAGAACAACCGCTGCGTTCTCTCCGTCACGAAGCGTTCCTACCATATCCATAATGGTAGGATACTCATTCGTGAAAAAGACAACGACTCGTTCATAGTTTTGACGGGGCGACGGTCTGACCGGAGCGAATCCGTATGGCTCTGATACCAATGTAGGATCCTGCCAAAACAGAGTTAGGATCGATAAATGAAGTTGAGACTTACGCTTGCGTATGCAGCATGGTAGTCACAGAACTTCGCCTTCGGATTCGCCACGACAGATCGAGTCTTCTCACGAACGGAGTAAGGCTACTAAATCCACAATCTAAATCTCTACTTTTAGATTAAGAACTTGGATAAAGAGAGAGGAAGGATTTTGGCAGAGCTTCGCTAGAATGAAATGCATGCAAGAATGCCATGCAAAAGTGTAAGGAAATGGCTAACCCTTGGGTCTTATTTATAGCCCCCAAGGTAGTTATTTTAGGAGTAATTGTTCCTTTGGAACAATTTAACTAAAGTGTACCATCGTACATGGCATATTATAAGCTTAAGTTGTACCATATGCATGGTACAACATAAGCTTAAGATATTACCCCTTTATTAGCCATATGTCGCATGCACTTATGCACATATAATGCGACTTTCCTATTAATCTAGAGATCCTCTCCGCAAGGGAACATATTCCCTTTGCACACGACTTCGTGTACGCGACGTTCGAGGTCCGTATTCCCTCGTACATCCCCCACAAGGGTGTACAAACGTCTTCCATATCCAACAAAGTGAACAAGTGTAGCGTACCAAGGATCAGGGTAGAACTCCCATGGTAGGTGTGTAAGGCGTAAGGGGAAGCGCTCCGGAGACGAGGGTAGGAGGATGGCAAAAGGGGTACAGGCAGGACTATAGAGGTAGGCTGCACGATCCTCCCCAAAAGGAGTAAGCATACCGATAGAGATCAAGTAGTCGCGATCGATACGGCTACGTCCCGGGACAATAGGGAGGTCGGGCGGCATCCTCAAGACACAACTGACAATAAGAGTGACAATACCCCCCACAGCAGATAGAGCCAGAAGCTGCGTGGCTAACGGATAAGATCTCGTAGATGATCCAATGAGCGGTGTTTAAGGGCAAAGGGATATTGCCATGAATCTGGTCATGGGACATGGCATAAAGAAAGAGCAGCTCATCCCTAGACACCGTGGATACATCTACACGAGCGAAAATGGTGTTGGCAAGGAAGCAATGGGCGAAGCGGTAGCAAGGGTGTATGACGTAGGAGGCGAGGGCTACCGCTGGAAAGGTGGTATATCGGGTGAATCGTTGCCAAGCACCATCGGCCCGAAAGTGAGAAAAGATGTCAGATCGATCATGAGTTGAGCATTCAACATGGCGATCGGGGTGAGGAAAGTATAGAATGTCGTTAAGCATGTTGAAGCTCATGGAAAAATCACAATTGAAGGCTCGGAAGGTGAAACCATGATCGGACACTTCGAGAGAACTGAGGAACTCTAGTGTGAGATTCCTGTGTGTATTGGCGTGGGTCCGCAGAAGATAATCGCAACCTATGAAGCAAAAAAGTGCACAGACGCCCCTAAATAGTCCAAGAGATTGTAGGGTGGGGAAGTCGGCGAAAAGAGTAGGTCGCATAGGGCGATGAAGAAGGGCTTGTAAGCGATCGGATTGCTCTTCAGACGAAGGGTTTATGTCGAGGAAAGAAGGGGAAAAGGGACCATATAGGGGATGTCTGCGTGACGATGAGGCAGTCTCCTTTCCCTTCCCAGACATGGTGACGGCATAGGGAAGAATGATGGAGCGGGTTATGGTTTCTATGAAGATGATGAAGCAGATAAGGTGTGCAAACACAAATTCAAGACATTGCATAAAATGAAAGAAATGTGAAGAGTGGAGAGGGGTTACCCATTAACGTTGTAAGATCAAGCACCCGAAAGATCCCACGCAATATAAAGAAGCGATTTGGGAAGCCGCCGCTCGTTGATCCGTCAAGAATCGAAATCTTCGAAAATTTGGGGGTTAGGGTTAGGGTTTGGACGTTTGATGAGTGAATGTTGTTGATGGGGAGGGTGGTGATGGTGGGGAAGTATGGAAATGAGTGAGGATAAGGATTTAGGGGCAGTGGGGTAGATGAAGGAGATTGATTCGGCAGATGGAAGAGGAGAGACGCGAGTTTGGGAGTTTGGGGGTCGGGTGGTTAAAGTCATGCGTAGGGGAGATATTTATAGGGGCGAAAGAGAACCGATCGGGTGAGTTTTCACCCGATCGGTTGGGTAAGTTCGAAATTTTTTCCTTCGGTCAACAGCTACAGGTGAACCGATCGGGTGAGTTTTCACCCGACGGTTGACCGCTTCCAAAATTTTCCCGAGATTCTGCGACTTTTCACCCGGTTAATCACACGACCGCAGCTTCACTCAACCGATCGGTTGATATATCCCCACAAATTTCCCGAGAACTCAGCCCTCCTCACACGGTCGACCACCCGGTCTCAGCATGCTTCACCCGCCCGGTTCACTGGAGAGCAGATACGGGCCATCGTCTGATACGTCTCACCCGATCGGTTGATTGGTCACCCGATCGGGTGGGGGCTTGTTTCCTGCAAAAATTCACGAATGGCCTAAGTTTCTCGACGGATAATCCCGCGGCAGAATTTGATTATTAAAATAGAAGAAAAAACAAGATAATGAAAGTCCTAAAACGAAAATAAAGGTTTAGAGCATGGGTTGCCTCCTATGAAGCGTTTTTGTTTAACATCGTTTACTCGACGCCTCATTTGGTGATCAATTAGGATCCGGAGGGTTTGAGGAAGAGTCGTCGGTTGTTGAGAATTCAACCGGAGAGAATGCCGGTTCTCCCATCGCATAGTGTTTAAGGCGCTGCCCGTTGACTTTGAATGGCTCATCTCTTCCCATTATCTCGATAGCCCCATGCGGGAAGACCTTGGTGACGCGGAAAGGTCCCGACCACCTTGACTTGAGCTTTCCAGGAAAAAACTTCAGCCTCGAGTTGAATAGGATAACTAAGTCTCCTTCCTTGAATTCCCTCTTCAGGATGCGCTTATCGTGCCACCACTTAAGCCTCTCCTTGTAGATCCGGGCATTTTCATAAGCATTGATCCGGATCTCGTCGAGCTCGTTAAGTTGTAACTGCCGGTGCCCTCCAACCTCTTTGGCGTCAAAGTTTAGGTTCTTGATTACCCAAAATACCTTATGTTCCAATTCCACGGGCAGATGGCATGCCTTCCCGTAGACAAGCCGGTAGGGGGTTGTGCCGATCGGAGTTTTAAATGCCGTCCTGTAAGCCCAAAGCGCGTCAGGAAGTTTTGATGACCAATCCTTCCTAGAGTTGGCCACCGTCTTTTCCAGTATGCTCTTGATCTCCCGGTTAGAAACTTCCACCTGGCCGCTAGTCTGCGGGTGGTAGGCACTTCCCACCAGGTGTTGTACCCCGTACTTTTTCAAGAGAGCTTCGAATTTCTTCTCTATAAAGTGGCTCCCTCCATCACTAATCAGGACTCGAGGTACACCGAACCACGGGAAGATGTTGTTTTGAAAGAACTTGGCGACCACTCGAGAATCATTGGTTGGACTGGCTATCGCTTCAACCCACTTCGATACGTAATCCACGGCTACCAAGATATACTGGTTCCCAGAGGAGGAAGGGAACGGTCCCATGAAGTCCACCCCCCACACATCGAAGATCTCTACCTCTAAGATGTAGTGCTGAGGCATCTCGTTCCTCTTGGAGATGTTCCCCGTCCTTTGGCATTTGTCGCAGGCTTGGACATAAGCATGTGTGTCTTTAAAGAGGATTGGCCAGTAGAATCCGCTCTGGAGAATTTTCGCAGTCGTCTTATAGGTGCTCGCGTGCCCTCCACATTGCTGATCATGGCAATGGGAAATTATGGAGGTAGCTTCAGTTTCAGGGATGCACCTTCGTATTACCCCATCATTGCAGGTTTTGTACAGATGGGGGTCGTCCCAATAAAATTTGCGGACCTCATGGAAGAATTTCTTCTTCTGCTGGTAGCTCACGTTGTGGGGGACGATGGCACACGCCAGATAATTTGCGATGTCGACGTACCAAGGGGTCCAAGCGGAAGAGACGGAGAAGAGATGCTCATTAGGGAGTGAATCATCAACCGGAGTAGCATTCAAATCGAGGGTTGACATTCTGGACAGGTGATCGGTGACGACATTCTCTGCCCCCTTCTTGTCTCTGATTTCCAGGTCAAATTCCTGGAGGAGGAGAATCCATCTAATGAGCCGCGGCTTAGCCTCCTTCTTGCTCAATAGGTGTTTGAGAGCCGCGTGATCTGTGTGCATGATCACCTTAGCACCAACGAGATATTGCCGGAACTTGTCCATGGCGTAGATGACAGCTAGCAATTCTTTTTTCGTGGTAGTATAATTTCTTTGGGCAGCGTCAAGGGTCTTGCTCGTATAATATATAACATGCAGATTTTTATCCTTCCTCTGCCCCAAGACAGCACTGGCATAATCACTAGCGTCGCACATTAGCTCGAAGGGTAGATTCCAGTCCGGCGGCTATATCACGGGCGCGGAAATCAAAGCTTGATTCAGAAGGCGGAAGGCTTCCATACACTCCTCGTCGAAGATGAAAGGCGCGTCCTTCACTAGGAGTTGGGTCAGCGGCCTGGAAATCTTGGAGAAGTCTTTTATGAAGCGGCGGTAAAATCCCGCATGCCCTAAAAAACCACAGACTCCTCGAAGATAAAGCGGTGGCGGAAGCTTTTCAATCACCTCAACTTTTGCCTTATCAACTTCAATTCCCCTCGAAGAGATGACGTGTCCCAGCACAACTCCATCTTGGACCATGAAATGGCATTTCTCCCAATTCATAACTAGTCCCTTTTCTTGACACCTCTCCATGACTTTAGTTAGATTGCTGAGGCATGAGTCAAACTCAGTTCCATAGACGGAAAAATCGTCCAAGAAAACCTCCATGATATCCTGGGAGTAGTCAGAGAAGATAGCAGACATTAGTCTTTGGAATGTAGCCAGGGCGTTACAAAGTCCAAACGGCATTCTTCTATAGGTATATGTCCCAAATAGACAAGTGAAAGTCGGCTTCTCCTGGTCATCGTTATGAATAGGGATTTGAAGGAATCCGAAGTACCTGTCCATGAAACAGAAGTAGTTGTGCTTCGCCAGCCTCTCAAGCATCTGATCAATGAAATGGAGAGGGTAGTGATCCTTCCTCATGGCCTTGTTCAGCTTTCTATAGTCAATGCACATCCGGTACCCTGTGACGGTCCTCGTAGGTATGAGCTCGTTTTTCTCGTTGTGAACCACCGTCATTCCTCCTTTCTTGGGTACGACGTGCACCGGGCTAACCCAGTGACTATTGGAGATATGGTATATGATACCCGCATGTAGAAGCCTAACAATCTCCTTTTTGACTACCTCCATCATTATGGGATTTAGCCTCCGCTGCGGCTCAATCGAGGAGGCTTGCTCATCCTCAAGCAGTATCCTGTATGAGCAGAGGCCTAAGCTAACTCCCTCTAAATCTTCAATTGCATACCCGAAAACACTCTTAAACCTTTATAAAACACCAAGAAGTTTGGTCATCTGGTCTTCAGGCAGCGAGGAGTTCACTATGACCGCCAGGGTCGAGCCCGTCCCCAAATATTCATACTTTAGTCTCGGGGCAACTCTTTCATTTCAACTTCATGAGGTCCCGACGCATATTTCTCAAGCTGAGCATCCTCTAGTGAAAGGATTTCTTCATGGATCTCTTGGAAGACAGTATCCGGAACTCCACTCCCAGCCGTGGTTCTGCGTGGCGAAGCCTCGCAAGGTATCGTGGGGGCAACCGAGGAAGGCGTAGGGTCTTCCTCAAGCTCATAATAATTATCTGGGAAGAAGACTTCGACGTGAAAACAGGTTTCAATAGTCGATGGTTCCCCACCATTGCTTCCAGCTTCCTCATTGTCCCAAGATCCGGGACGCTCGATAAAAGTCTGCAAGGAATAGACCGGCCCCTGTCCAATGCAACCGACAGGCTCTGCCTGGTGGTTCTCCTGACCAGACTCCATGAACAATTCCTCTCCCCCGAACTCGGAACTGGGGATGTCGATATACGCCACATCATCAGGAGGAAGAAGAGTTTTCGTGACTGGATCCTGCTGCATATCATGATACCTCCTCTGATTTTCCACAGCGGCAGATAGAAGGGATAGAATATTCGAAGCATTTAGGGATTCTGCCAAACTTTGTGCCAAACAGCGGATGTGGTGCGAATGATCCCAGATATCGCCCGAAATGGCATACAACATCCTCGTCATGGAGCAGAAAACCTATAAGAAAGGAGAGAAAGAGAACTGCACAGATAGCAAACACGTCAAAAGCACGGGTTGCATAAACGGGAGGCGAATGTAGCGATAGCAGCACGGCGACTCAGTCAATCAGTTCTATACAACTGATATTTACAATATGTGCAAGTAAAATCAAAAAGTGTAGAATGCGAAAATTATCGCGAGATAGAGATGAGAGCTAGACTCAAGGGTTCATTAGATCCTAAAATAACAAGCACGTTGCCTCCCCGACAACGGCGCCATAAATCTTGACGTCCCCGCTTTATGCATGTCAGATGTGTGCAATATATGATTGGGGGCGTGAGATTTAAATATTTATAACCGCAAGCGCACGGTGTTGTAGAGTGGCTTGGGGGTCGAACTCAGGGAGGCATGGTTGTGCTTGTGTCAGAAAGGACCGGATTCACCCCATGGGTGAGCTAGCCCGAATCGGTAGATGGGTTGTCACGGAAAATAGAATGCGAGGGATAAACGATATAAAGGGAACCCCGGGACTTCGGTTTCCACCCTATCGTGTGATTCTCGCCAACACGGCCTACGGGTAGAAAAACGATCGGAATTAGGGTCTAATGGTGAGACGTTGCCTCTAAGAGTGATACCGACGTCCCATGGGCCCAATATTCCAGTCGGTGCCCAGGATGATACGTCGGACTACCCGGGTTCGGTCAGTGGGCATTCACATGTCCATTAACACTGACCGACTCTGGGAGCACTAAGCTCGCAACGATAACTCCCAACATCTCATCCTGCCGCTCCCGCGCGCTAGGATTCGACGTCTACGCTAAGGGCGTGAGCTATGGCTAGGGAGTCAACCGCCAAATTTATTCCCCCTTGGCCCAACGGTCAAAGGCGGTCTTTTTCCCGCTGATGACAATGAAACACCCTGCGTAACCAATAGATTCCTAATCCCTATCGATTTCCTAGTCCTATGGATGTGTCGGGGAGATCCCACGAAGGGGTTTTCACCAAAATCCCAGATTTGGGAACTACTCACACATATTTACTAAAAAGCAATCTAAATCAAAATCGACCATTAAAAACATGATCAGGCAATTGAAAAGTAGTAAGAGCAATGCAAATAACACTATATTAAAGTTTGGTAAAGATCAGACAACTTACAAATATCTAGAAAATTACATCCGTCAAGAGAGAGAAAAACAGCAAAATAACAACTCTCTCGTTTCTGGAAACCTAGGGTCTGTATTTATAGAAAACGACATCACCCGATCGGGTGAAGAATCACCCGATCGGGTGACCTGCTGCGAACTTCGGCAGCAATCTTCAGCATTTCACCCAGTCAGGCGACACGGTCGGTTGATGGAAGCTGCTCGTCGTTTGGATCTTGATCGTCGTCGGGTGAACTTATCGGTTGATAAATCAACCGATCAGTTGGAGTTGTTGCCCAAAAAGACAGAGACTTGCGATATTCTGGCACGGTCAGCCGGCCGTCGGGTGAGCTCTCCGGGTCATCTTCTTCAGGAAAACGGCTACAGGTGAACCGATCGGGTGAAGTTCCCCCGATCGGTTTAGTTTCAGCTTCAATTTCCAGAGAGAACAGTCGGTTGAACCGGTCGGCGACCCGATCGGTTGACACTTTCGTTACTTCAGCGACTGACCGGGTCGTGTACGCGTGCATCACACGATCGGTTGGATGTGTCCAACCGATTGGGTGGGGGCTGAAAGATAGAGATCTTCGTCGTTTGGCCCCTTGGATCACGCGTGACTCCTCCCGTTGCTCCGGGGACTTATGATATCGTCGTTAAACGTCCCCTACACTGGCAAAATCCTGCAAATATGTAAAAACACGGAGAAGTGAAAGAAAACAAGAAAATACGAGAAAACAGATACGAGACGAGGAAAATAACGGAAAAACACAAAAGAAAACGTGCATGAATATATGAAATATAAACGCACGTCAACATCCCAAATGATGGATGCAATCCACCAGCAGCAGAAGTGGCTGCACCTCAACAGAAAAGAGGCAGACCACCAGGCTCCAAGGATCAAAATCCAAGAAAAAGAAAAATATTCGAAGACCTTGGGACGATACCCCCATAGAGAAACGAGCTCGTGTCCATACCCTCTTCCTTCCCAGAATCCACTACAGAGAAACTGCCAGAAGAAACTGAAATATCATTAAATTATGTACGTACAGGGAAGGTATTGGACAGAAAGAGTACAGACGTCGACGATGACTTCGCGTTTCACATTGCTATTCACGTCGTCGGAAGCGACGATGATTATGATCCACATTCCGTTGCTGAATGCAAACGTAGAAATGACTGGCCAAAGTAGAATCAGGCAATAGAAGTCGAGCTGGACTCGCTTCAGAAACGCAAAGTCTTTGGGCAAAGGGTCCAGACACCTACCTATGTCAAACCTGTGGGATACAAATGGGTATTCGTAAGAAAAAGAAATGAAAATAATAAGATCGCACACTACAAAGCTAGACTTGAAGCACAAAGATTTTTCCAAAGACCGGGTATTGACTATGACGAAACATACTCCCCGGTCATGGATGCGATCACTTTCAGATTCCTGATAAGCTTAATAGCAAAGGAACGCCTAGGTATGCAGCAAATGGATGTTGTGACTGCATATCTATATGGTAATCTCGACAAGGAGATATACATGAAACTTCCTGACGGCTTTTCAATACCTGCTGAAATAAAAGATAGACCTCGGGATGTCTACTCTGTTAAGCTACATAGATCATTGTATGGTCTCAAACAATCAGGAAGAATGTGGTATAACAGACTCAGTGAATTCCTTGATCAATAAGGATTCACAAACAATGAAGTCTGCCCATGTATCTTCATAAGAATAAAGGGAAAAGGATTCGTAATAATTGCTGTCTACGTAGACGATCTAAATCTCATTGGATCTCCTAAAGAGATCGCCGAGATATCTGTAAGCCTAACAAAAGAATTTGAAATGAAAGACCTAGGCAAAACGAAATTCTGCCTTAGCTTATAGATTGAACATCTAAAAGATGGAATCCTTTTCCATCAAACCATATACACGAAGAAAATGTTGCAAAGATTCCATATGGACCAATGTCATCCACTAAGTATACCTATGGTGGTACGATCTCTGGATGCACATAAAGACCCCTTCCAGCCGCTGGAAGAGGGGGAGGATATACTTGGTCCAGAAGTCCCTTATCTGAGTGCCATCGGAGCACTACTATAACTGGCAAACTGCACGCATCCCGACATAGCGTTCGCAGTAAATTTTCTAGCCAGATATAGTGCAGCGCCCACGCAGTGCCACTGGACCGGGGTTAAGCACCTTCTGCGCTACCTCCAAGGGTCTACAGATTTGGGACTCTTCTACAAAAATGGAATGTCCTCTACACTTGCTGGTTATGCTGATGCAGGTTACTTGTCTGATCCCCACAAAGCAAAGTCACAGACTAGGTACGCATTTACCTACGGAGGGACAGCCATTTCCTGTAGATCCATCAAGAAAACCTTGACGGCAACCTCATCCAATCACTCAGAGATCATTGCCATCCATGAAGCGAGCAAAGAATGCGTATGGCTACGCTTAGTGGTCCACCACATCCTGTCTACGACCGGGCAAATCTCCCCAACTCAGGATCCTGAAGTATCCACCTAATGTGAGACTCTTCTATGCTCAAAATCCTGAAGTATTCACGAGCAGAGTCCACACCTATGGCTGGATAAGGGGGAGTGTTGTGAACGGTTATTTAACCGTAGTTGGTTTGAGATTCTGGGCTATCCTAGAGATATACCCATATCGTTGTAGCCCATATTTGTATTCTCCCCTATTTTCTATAAATAAAGAGCTGGGGGGTCCTCCCCCAGTAGTTGATTCATAACATTAAACAAATTTTTCTTTATTCATCTCTTTGGAATAACTATTAAGCATGATGTAGGGAGACAACCAACATAGGATACTATGATATTAAATTTCGGGTCCTTTGGAGTTAAGGGTGATAAGTAGTTACTTCATGTACCACAATCATGCACATTGCTCAACACACCCTCGAAATCCTGTTACTAGCCGTCGGTATCAAAAATATTTTCGTTCTATTTTTTGTTCAATTTTCTTTGGCCCATTTTTCCTATATACTTTATTTTTTCCTTTCCTTTTTCTTTTTCTATATTGTTGTCTCAGAATAGTGACGCATGAAGGAATCTATATATTCGACTTCTATTACTTAATTCATCCAAAAAGAATAATATGTATATAAGTGTAAAGATAGTCAAAAGAGTTCAATATTTTAGAGCCTAAAATCATCCAACAATTTTCCATAAGTTATATGACTATATCAACTCAAAAAAAATTTAAACAGTTAAGCAAGCTAAGAATGAACAATCAATTATGCACAATTTAAGGATGGGAATTACTTATCAATATAAAATGTCATCATCAAAATCATATTTAATGTTTCTAAGAATTCTAAAAAATTCATTTCAAAAAGCTCTTCATGGTTTAAATAACATTAATGACATACATTTATGAATATCCAAACAATGATATCAATGACTAACATATGCTCATGCAAACGATGAATAGTCCTTGATGTCATGCTCCAATAGAAATCTCCCGACGCATCAAATATGTCATACAAGATAATCAATAATTTCTTTACATCCATTTGCTCAAAGCAACGCCTATTTTTGCCAAGAGGACATATTCTATCACCCGAATCTCAATGATACACCTGCAAAAAAAGATGTACCTTTTGGTATCCATGTTTAGATCCGGAAGTATTAGCAGATGATTTGCTTTGCTTTATTTGATGTCTCGGAACAAATATAAAATTCTCAGGATAAATACGAGCAAAGCAATCATGTATGATATGTCCCTTCATATTAGAATAAAAACATGTAACAGTAGAGTGGTTAGAACTAGAAGATGACATGTTCACATAATATATGCTAGATGGACAGCTTATGTATCTATAAAATCTCTTTTCCATGGGTTCCCTAGGCTTTTTAGAAGGTTGCTTCTTTTTAAACCCTAGGGTATGTTTGTTAGAATGAATGTTTAGACTATCTAACATCTCATTAAAACTCTCTTGATTACTGGTGAATTGTTTTATTATGTTGCTAACATTTTGATTTTCTTTCTCTAGTTCTTTAATCTGATCTTCATAATTTTTCTATTTTTTACTCTCTTTAATTTACAAGAATTTTATTCCTTTAATCAAATTTGATTTCTCTTTTTCGAGTTTTTCAATTTTTTCTTCATAAGTAGAGACTTTAGAATTTAAGGATATAATTTTCTCATTTAATTCTTTAGCTAAATTTGAATTTTCACGCTCTAACTTAGCAAATTTTTTATTAGCTTCCTTTAATTCTAAAGTCCTAGACTCTAATTCAGTTTCATTAATATTGTCTATAATTTCTTTTAATTCTTTCCATTTTATGAACAACTTTTCTTTTTCATGTTCGGTACTACCAAGTTGGTCTTCTAAAGATTCACAACGTCTTTCAAGCTTAATATACTTAGGGTCATATCTTGAAAGAGATCTACTAAATATTCATAAGCTTCTTCCATAGCAGCGAACATGTTATCACTAAATTCAAGACCATCTCTATGAAATATAGAGTTAGATTTTACCTTTTCGCTTCCCACCATGAAACATATGTTGTTGCCATTTTTCCCATCATCTTCTGAAGGTAGCTCCTTTGCATCGCTATCGCCCCATGTGACTGCATCCCTTGCCTATGCATCCTCTTGCCTTTATTAACTTCTTTTTTCTTTCCTTTGTTTTTCAGAAGATGGCAATCAACTTTTATTTGACCTTTCTTGTTGCAATTAAAGCATCACAGTACAAATTCCTCTTCTTCATCTATTTCCTTTTTCCATTTGCTTCTAGTCAACTTCTTGTTGTTTTGTAGGAAATTTTTAAAGCTGTCTGCAAAACGATCGATTTGTTTATTATTTGAATCATTTATTGACTCATCATCAAACCTGGATGATTTGAAGGCCAAATTCTTTTCATTTTTCTCCTCCTTCTCAGATTTCTCCTCCTTCTTTTGTACACTTTCATTGACCATCTTCAATTGTACTTCATATGCCATTAATTTTCTCATTAGTTATTCAAAAGTGATATTCGCCAAATCTGTAACGGCCGGTATTTTTAGGTATGTTTAATTGCGTGTGCTTGTAATTTTACTTCCGATTGTCTGATTATTTTTATCCGTAGAGTCGACGCGAGCGCGTCTAAATTTTTCACCGTAGTTTAATAGTTATTATAGTTAATTTAACTTACTAATTACTTTAACTAATTTATTTTACTAATTACCAATAATTTTTAATCTACCATTAATTACTTTGGTTAATTAATTAGTTATTTCCTCCCACGTTTTTCACATCTCAGCCAGTTACATTTCCCTAACCTCCCATCATTAATACTAAGTTTGATTTACGTTCTAACACGTCTCTTTCACTTACAAAAATTATTCCTCCTCTTAAATAAACACCTAATCAACTTATCTATCTAACCTAATCCTTGACTAAATCCTTCCCCGATTAATGAACTCTGTCTCCCTGCATCTTCCTCCTTCAAGGTTAATAACCCAGCATCTCCCCTCCCGATCATCAATCTCCCCTCTCCCAAAATCAGAACAATCCATTCACCGTTTCATCGTCTATCCCTCTTTCAATTTCAAACAACAACCGAAAACCAAAAATCGATCCCATTTCATCATCCTCTTTCATCCCAAAATCAAAAAAAATTATAAATCAGAAATTGAGAGAAGGATTAGCAGAAATCAGATCTGATTTCCAGATCTGAAAACAACAATTCGTTATCCCCTTGCCCTAGCTCATGGCCGTCGCTCCACCACCACGAGCCACCGGCCACCCTTCCCTAGTCGTCGTCCTCGTGCCGCCCGAGCCCCGTACATCGCCATCCCCTCGCACGCGCCATCACCCAGGCCTCTGCGCCGCCCCCAGCCCCCCTAGCCGCCGCCGTACGCCCGAACGCCGACCCGTGCTGTCACGCCCCGCTTCCCAAAGCTGGAGGCGAGACGTGAAAAGGTCCGCACGAGAGTGGAGCTGTGAAGCCCCAAACCCGATAAGCGTCAATAAAACATAAGCAGGTCCCTGTAACCACAAACAGAACAACAATAATAACATAAGGAGAGACAGAAATAAAATCTCATATCTCATAATTTGTCCAACATGAAAATTAAGTTCAACATCCAGAAAAGTCACCAGGCTAAAAGAAAGAGTCTAAAGGCCCAGAACAAGGCCAACAAAAGGGACAACATAACAAAGTATAGGTGCTACGCACCGACAACAAAACAGTCTAAAACAAAAGGGGAAAGCTCAACGAAGACACTAGGACTGGTCCCCAGTGTCCACGTACTCCTCGCCAAACACAGGCTCAGGCTCGGCGTCAGCAAACACCTCGTCCTCAACAATGAACTCAAGCTCAGGATCTAACATGTGTCACCCAAAAGAGTAAAGGGGCACATGTCAGCAAGTCTAAAAAGACTTGGGCAAGGAAACTGAAAAGGAAGGCAAACTAACAACCTAGCAGTTATAGTATGCATGACATGGCAGTTATGGTATGAGTGCACAAGTAAGACATGGTGAAACCACAAGTACAAGAGAACAATTTATCAGGACAAGTCAAGAGTAGCCAAGCTACTAACAATCTCAATCTTTTCACTAGTCACGTTTCCAGTTGTTTGTAGATGTTTACGCCTTACAGCTGAACGGTTTGGCATTCATGCTGATTGGCCGCTTAACGCTACCCCAGAACCCAGAGTTTACGCCTTACCACTGCAGTTGCTGATCGGGCAGACTCCCAGTTGATTGGCCGCTTAACTCTTACCCCCAATACCCACATGTGAACGAACCAGGGTCCCTGTACACGAGCTCAGTAAATGAGCCAGGGTTGCCCCGCACAAGAGCTCGTTTCCTGGATCATAACCAAGTGCGTATTTCATTTGGCATAGGGGTGCACCTAGCCTCAATCATTTCACAAGATGTAGCGAAGCTACGCAATCACGGAAACACTTAAAGAATGCAATGACATGATAACTAATTTGCGTACCGTTAATGGAAATTAAACATGACATGGTAGTTGTGCAACATGATGAATGTCGGATCTAGCTTCGTTGTCAAGCTAGTTCCTAAAATTACGCCTAGGCGAGTATCATTTCGTCGCCTAGTCTCTTTTACGCCTACAACAAGCAAATGGCCTAAGACATGGCCCAAAACCCTAAGTGGCAAGTTTCACTTGCCTAGCACCGAGGATGACGATCAACAAGGGTTCGTCTCACGGACGCTAATCTACGGGGAAGTCTCTGTTATGGAGAAACAATCATCAAAACAACATCATCTCATTAGGGTTTCACAAAAACACAACGGGTTATGAAAACATTAAGAGATCGATTATTACCGTATCGGAAGCGGAAGAATGATGCCGAGCAAGCACGGCAACGGAAGAAACGCTCCAGGGAACCTAGGGTTCAGATCTGGAAAGGATGGGGAAAATTTGGAGATATGGGGTTTTGGGAGATTTTGGGGGTTGGAGATGACCTAGGGCATGGTGGTTAGACCAAAATGGAGTGGGAAACTCCAAGGAAGGAAGGAATGGCTTGGGGAAATGTTGGAGAGTGATTTGGGGAAGAAAGGGGCTCAGGAGAATGAAAGAGGGGTGAAAGAAATTGTGGGTGGGGTTTAAATAGGGAGTGCTGGCAGCTGCCCAGAAATTAGGGTTTCTGGGGTCATTAGTCGGTCAAAGAAGAGTGGCTGACCGACTAGTTTAGCAACTAGTCGGTCGGTCGATTAACTGTGACCAACTAATGTTGGAAGCAACGATCTAGGATCTTGGTTTGATGATGACAAACGTGTCGGTATATCTAATGTGTGTGCTTAGTGCGTTTCAGGCTTGGCTACACAATATACTTTCGATATTTGGCGGAATTGCTATTCGTATAGCATATTGGGAAAGAGGGAGTGTGTGTGCACAAAGAAGTTTGACTTGACCAATAGGGATCAAAGTTGGGCTTGGTCCAACATGAAGAGATGGAGCAAAATCCTATTTGGTTATCGGAATATATCATATGGCTATTCAAACTTACTCCTAGTAAAATTCAAATTCACAATTTGTATTTTCAATCTCAATTGCCATGGAGATAAAATTCTAAATTCGTATTTCCAATCCTATTCAAATCGTACTTGATTTCCCATTCAAAGATGGCCTCAAATCTTTCCTAAATACTAGGGATTCTATCTTTGACAATTCATCTCCTATACTCTATATAAGCCATCCCCTTAACCCTAATGTTGGTGCGCGGCATACACAAAAATAGCTATGGCCAAAACACAACAAAGGAAAAAAAACCGGCCTAAAACCCTAGTCTTCATCATCTCATTGCCGAAATCCTACTTTGCCAAAACTCCTATTGTCGCAAGCTAGGGGTCCTAATTCACCAAGTTGCAAAGCCCCACAAACCCAAAAACAAACACCTTGCAGCCGCAACCTGAGTTCATCCTCAACACCAAAAGGCCACACAAAGCTCCGTAGCCAAAAGCATCTTGCCGTAACAAGCCACGCTGCTGCAACATCCACGCAAAAGAAAGGGGCTACAAATTTCGTGCGGCAATCAAAAAAATTGAACGGAGGCTTCACATCATATTGAGGCAACACAATAATCAACAAGAGCAGAGTCAGCCATATCGAGAAGAGATCGCCGAAGACAAAGCTCGCATAGCCATCGCTGTCGACGCTGCTACACGCTGCACGCCCGACCCAAAGCTCGCCGTGACAACGAACACCTCCGATCGAACTCAGGCCATCCTCTCGCCGTGCACAAAACCGTTCGTCGCTGCTGCTCTCATCATAGATCGCCGTAAGGAGAAGCCTGTCACCGTCGCCGCCAACAAAAGTGCTCCGCTGCCGTCACTCGAGTTGAAGTACCTCGGTCAGGCATTTTATCGAACACAGTGCGTGCAACGCCGTATCACCATTCCCTGAAGCACGTCGCCTTTGACTAGCGCGTTGAAGGAGTAGCAAACACCACTGCACATCGGAGCTTTCAGCCGCTGTCGATGCCGCCATCGCCGTGAACGAGCCCCTGAGACATTCTTGTCGTCCACTCCGGAGTAGTTGAAGTCGACGTTGTCTTAGCCCATCCATCGGAGAAGTGCCGCTGCTTTACCCACCGTTGTCTGCTGCTTGTGAAGAAGGAGGGATCGAAGAAGACGCTCGGGGACATCAAAAATCGCCGTGAAGAAGGGATCCCCTGTCGCCCTGAGAGCAATCTCCGTGCGAAAGAAGGAAATTTTATAACGCTGACGTGGCCAGGGGAAATATTATTTGGGGATTGTTGTGTGTACCGACCAAATTTATAAAGGATTGAACTAGTCTGCTTTACGCACCGACGGCTTAATTTAAGGGAGTTGCTGAGCGCACAGACTGAGGATTTGTAAAGGATTGAACTGAAATTGCTTTACGCACAGACCAGTGCATATCTTGACATCCAGGAGTCGGATTGAGATACTGTTTGCGTCAGATTGGAGCTGACAACATGCTGATTGACAGAGACGCCTACACAGACACAAACTGAGCATTTCTAAACTCTAAACTCCTTTATTTGTGTCTTAGTGTAACGTTCTCTGTAGGGGAAACTTTAACCATTTTTATGACTATTTTGGGACTTGTCTAGTTGGGACTAGACAAGAGGGACCCAGCTAGTTTGGGACTAGCTGGTAGAAAGCTTTGCTAGGATTGATAGTGAGAGGAAACACTGTGTGTGGGGTACTGAGAGTCCGGCGAGTGTAGAGACGTAGAGGGTGCTCTGAGCGTGCTCTAACTTGTGACTTTGTACCTATTGCACTATTCAATCTAGTATTAGCTTTGGGGGCTGGAGTAGGTCGTTGGGACGACCGAACCAGGGTAAATCTGATGTGTACTCTGTGTCTGCTTTTCAATACTCTGGTTGTGCTTTTAACTGCGTGTGATTTCTCGTGGGTTGCACGAGAATTTTTTCTTAGCCTATTCACCCCCCCTCTAGGCTAGGATCCAGATCCAACAAGTGGTATCGCAGCAGGTTTTTAGGATCTAGCCTAGTTTGACCATGGACCACATTGATAGTGCTTTTGCTGAGGGTCAGTCTATTTCCCGACCACCTAGATTTAATGGAGTAGACTATGCTTATTGGAAAAATCGTATGAGAATCTACTTGATTTCTATTGATTATAAAGCTTGGCAAATTGTTGAAAAAGGCTATAAATCACCTGTTATTAAAATTGAAAATACTGAAATGCCTAAACCTGATGATAAGTGGGATGATAGTGATTGGAAGCTTTATTCTCTTAATGCTAAAGCTATGAATGCTCTTATTTGTGCATTAGATAAATCTGAATTCAATCATATCTCACATTGTCTAACTGCGCAGGAAATATGGCATACTTTGGAGGTGACGCACGAGGGAACGTCACAGGTTAAGGAATCTAGACTTGCACTTCTGAGCACGGAATACGAGGGATTTCGCATGCTACCGTCAGAGACCATATCAGAAATGTTTGCGAGGTTCACCAACATTGTCTACAAGTCTAGTTCGCTCGGTAAGCCATATTCTAGCCTTGAGCAGGTGAGGAAGATATTAAGAGCTCTGCCAAGCTCTTTCAGGCATAAAGTTACTGCCATCCAAGAAGCGAAATATTTGTCACAGATGAGGGTGGAGGACTTAATAGGTAATTTAATGTCCCACGAGCTTGAATTGCAAAATATTGATGAAAGGGAGAAACCTGAGGAAAAAGAGAAAGCTACCAAGCCACTTGCTCTGAAAGCTGACGAAAGTGAAGATGATGATGATGACATAGCGCTAATGGTTAGAAATTTCAGAAAGTTTGTCCAGACCAAGCAAGGAAGAGCAGAAATGGCACCCAGGTTTAATCGCTCTAACTTTTTTCAGTCTTCTAAGCAAAATTATGATCAGAATACTACTAATAGAATGACTTGTTTTAAATGCAAGAAAAGAGGACATCGAATGAGGGATTGCCCACATGAGACAGCTCAGGTAGCTAAAGAAAAGGGAAAATCCAAGGTGCTTACTTGGGACATGGATAGCGAAGCTGAGAGTGAGGAGGAGGAACACGAAGCCCATTCATGCATCGCATTGATGGGAATACACAATGAGGTAACTTCTGGTAGTAAAACTGAACTCCTTACTCTTTGTAAAGAAATGCAAGATAAAATAGTAGAGCTTGAATCCACTATAGATGATTATCAAAATGAGAACTTTGAAATGCAACAATCTGAATATGAAATGTCTAAAGAGATTGAAAAACTCAAAATTGATATTGTTGCACGTGACTCTACTATTGATACACTGAAAAAGGAAAAATCCAGTTTTAATGATGAAGCACCTTGTCTCTCTTGCCCTTCCTTGATGAATAATATTAGCATGCTTAAACTTGATTTGATTAAGCTCGAAACTGAAAAAGACTATGTTATTAGAGAGCTTAATGATAAATTCTGCATGATGGATAATGATTTTAAAAGAAAAATGGTTGAATTTGAAAAGAAGGAAGAGGAAAACAAGAGAGCTTTTATAAGTAAATGCACATTGCTTGTGGAAGAGAATAAATTGTTGAAATCCAAAGTCTCTAATCTTGAATTGGCCATTAAGAAATTCTCTATGGGAAAACAATCGTTGGATAATATTTTAGAGAATCAATTATATGGCAATAATAGAAGAGGACTTGGATTTGGTTTGAAAAATGCCGAAAAGTCAAAATTCAAGAAATTCCACAATGCACCTTCTATTGCAAAGAACTTATATGCAAAGTGCTTTACTTGTGATAGTGTAGGCCACACTTCATATTATTGTAAATTTAGGAACACAAACATCAAGTTTAAACAAGTGTGGGTTCCTAAAACTATATTGGCTAACACTAGTGGACCTTGTTGGATTCCAAGGTCACACTTAACACCTTTCATGTAGGTGTGATGGAGATTTGGCGGGGAGTAATTAATTGGAAGCTTCATTCTTTTAGCTCCTTAGCCAAATAGCGACGAGAAGGTATAATTTACTATCCCTCTTTGCATTTCATTGCATACCTTCATAGATTGTTGTGTGTGCTTGATTTATTTTGCTTTGTGTGCTTGCTTGGATGATTTTTTAATGTTTTATTTCAAAAAAAAATTGAAAAATAAAAAAAAACAAAAAATTGCTTATTGAATCCTCTTATGAATCTCTTGAGTGATATTGTATGAATGATCAATTCTATCCCTTGTAGAAGTCAATTCATTATTGTTGTAGCTACATGAACATGATGTTATTCTTTTTAGTAGCCATGACATGTCTCATAAGTTTCAAACTTGACTTCTACACCTACATTTGCACTTTCACGATATTTGACTTTTTAGTGCTTTTGAAGATTCTTTTGAAGATTCTTTTGAAGAATAATGGAAAGTGAATGTAGGAATGATTAATTTTTGAAATATCTAAGGGATATGATGTGTTTAGCCATGAATTAAAATTGAGCAAAGAAAATTGCAAATAAAAAAATTATATGAAAATTGCTCCGTATGAAAAATGGATACACTTCATGGCTAATACACAACCCACGAGTATCCAACTTGTGCTAAATGGGTAATCATTAGCGTTGGTGTATTTAACTCGTCAAGCAATGCCACCCCACATTTAAAAGTCCTTTTAGGCCATGTTTCGGGGTTCGGTAACTTGAACTCATCTTTGATGAGGTGGGAAAAATCAATCCTAGTGATATTCATGAAAATTGGAAAATGTGGATTGGTTTGGTTGATTTTCTGAAATTGAATCTCCTCTTGTACTTTATTGTCTATATCACTACACTTACACAAAGGTGGGAAGTCGTGTTATGGAATTCTATGAGCTTGTATTGTCTATTTTTTGGAAAAATCATGCAAATTGCACACTACATTTAATAATGGTTTATTTTTGCATGGAATATTTTTGTGACTTCATTAATCCACTTTTGGTGATTAAAAAGGGGGAGAAAGAAAAGAAAGATTTGTCGGTTTGTTGAAGGTGATTTGTCGGTATTATTTGTTGAAGGGGGAGCTTGAGAGAAGGGGGAGCATGCTATTGTATTTGTTATAAGTCTGTGCATGCCATGTTGTAGTGCTTGAATATTCATCTCATGATCCATATTGCAATACACCCTTCAACACACTTCACACACTCATTTCTATTGATCAAATCTTTTATGGGTTTGTCATCACCAAAAGGGGGAGATTGTTGGAAGCAACGATCTAGGATCTTGGTTTGATGATGACAAACGTGTCGGTATATCTAATGTGTGTGCTTAGTGCGTTTCAGGCTTGGCTACACAATACACTTTCGATATTTGGCGGAATTGCTATTCGTATAGCATATTGGGAAAGAGGGAGTGTGTGTGCACAAAGAAGTTTGACTTGGCCAATAGGGATCAAAGTTGGGCTTGGTCCAACATGAAGAGATGGAGCAAAATCCTATTTGGTTATCGGAATATATCATATGGCTATTCAAACTTACTCCTAGTAAAATTCAAATTCACAATTTGTATTTTCAATCTCAATTGCCATGGAGATAAAATTCTAAATTCGTATTTCCAATCCTATTCAAATCGTACTTGATTTCCCATTCAAAGACGGCCTCAAATCTTTCCTAAATACTAGGGATTCTATCTTTGACAATTCATCTCCTATACTCTATATAAGCCATCCCCTTAATCCTAATGTTGGTGCGCGGCATACACAAAAATAGCTACGGCCAAAACACAACAAAGGAAAAAAAACCGGCCTAAAACCCTAGTCTTCATCATCTCATTGCCGAAATCCTACTTTGCCAAAACTCCTATTGCCGCAAGCTAGGGGTCCTAATTCACCAAGTTGCAAAGCCCCACAAACCCAAAAACAAACACCTTGCAGCCGCAACCTGAGTTCATCCTCAACACCAAAAGGACACACAAAGCTCTGTAGCCAAAAGCATCTTGCCGTAACAAGCCACGCTGCTGCAACATCCACGCAAAAGAAAGGGGCTACAAATTTCGTGCGGCAATCAAAAGAATTGAACGGAGGCTTCACATCATATTGAGGCAACACAATAATCAACAAGAGCAGAGTCAGCCATATAGAGAAGAGATCGCCGGAGACAAAGCTCACATAGCCATCGCTGTCGACGCTGCTACACGCTGCACGCCCGACCCAAAGCTCGCCGTGACAACGAACACCTCCGATCGAACTCAGGCCATCCTCTCGCCGTGCACAAAACCGTTCGTCGCTGCTTCTCTCATCAAAGATCGCCGTAAGGAGAAGCCTGTCACCGTCGCCGCCAACAAAAGTGCTCCGCTGCCGTCACTCGAGTTGAAGTACCTCGGTCAGGCATTTTATCGAACACAGTGCGTGCAACTCCGTATCACCATTCCCTGAAGCACGTCGCCTTCGACTAGCGCGTTGAAGGACCACTGCACATCGAAGCTTTCAGCCGCTGTCGAAGCCGCCATCGCCGTGAACGAGCCCCTGAGACATTCTTGTCGTCCACTCCGGAGTAGTTGAAGTCGACGTTGTCTTAGCCCATCCATCGGAGAAGCGCCGCTGCTTTACCCACCGTTGTCTGTTGCTTGTGAAGAAGGAGGGATCGAAGAAGACGCTCGGGGACATCAAACATCGCCGTGAAGAAGGGATCCCTTGTCGCCCTGAGAGCAATCTCCGTGCGAAAGAAGGAAATTTTATAACGCTGACGTGGCTAGGGGAAATATTATTTGGGGATTGCTGTGCGTACCGACCAAATTTATAAAGGATTGAACTAGTTTGCTTTACGCACCGACGGCTTAATTTAAGGGAGTTGCTGAGCGCACAGACTGAGGATTTGTAAAGGATTGAACTGAAATTGCTTTACACACAGACCAGTGCATATCTTGACATCCAGGAGTCGGATTGAGATACCGTTTGCGTCAGATTGGAGCTGACAACATGCTGATTGACAGAGACGCCTACACAGACACAAACTGAGCATTTCTAAACTCTAAACTCCTTTATTTGTGTCTTAGTGTAACGTTCTCTGTAGGGGAAACTTTTACCATTTTTTGTGACTATTTTGGGACTTGTCTAGTTGGGACTAGACAAGAGGGACCCAGCTAGTTTGGGACTAGCTGGTAGAAAGCTTTGCTAGGATTGATAGTGAGAGGAAACACTGTGTGTGGGGTACTAAGAGTCCGGCGAGTGTAGAGACATAGAGGGTGCTCTGAGCGTGCTCTAACTTGTGACTTTGTACCTATTGCACTATTCAATCTAGTATTAGCTTTGGGGGCTGGAGTAGGTCGTTGGGACGACCGAACCAGGGTAAATCTGCTGTGTACTCTGTGTCTGCTTTTCAATACTCTGGTTGTGCTTTTAACTGCGTATGATTTCTCGTGGGTTGCACGAGAATTTTTTCTTAGCCTATTCCCCCCCCTCTAGGCTAGGATCCAAATCCAACAACTAACACCAAGCAGCGAAAATAGGGAAAAAACCTAGGTAATGAATTAGTCGGTCTGTGAAGGCCCGTCGACCGACTAGTTTGCAACCTAGTCGGTTGGTGAGTGTTCATGGACCGACTAACGATAAACATTAACTTAGGTGAAATCTACTGACAGAAACTAGTCGGTCTGAGAGCAAGTTCTGACCAACTAGTTTCACATCTAGTCGGTCGGTGATCGTTCTTAGACCGACTAAAAATAAACAGTAACTCGTGTACAATTAACAAAGCCCACTAGTCGGTCCATGAAGGTTTGCCGACCGACTAAATCGTCATCTAGTCGGTCGGTTCTCCTTCTTGTACCGGCTAACGTGCACAAAAAGTTCCGAAATGGAGCGCGAAGCTCCGGGATCGATTCCTAAGACTCCTAGGCTTGATCTAACAATAAGATATGACCGATATGAAGCCCGTCACGAATGACTTACTCCGAAATCGACGATTCTAAAGAAGAAGCTAGAAAATCGCGACGAAACGACCGAAAACGAAAGCTACGGAGACGAAAACCACACAAGAGGAGAAAATCCACCAAAACATATAATATAATATAATAAATCCAGATACATGAAAACCAGTCGTTACACCCGCCGTGCTGCCTAGCGTCGCTCCAGGCCGGCCCCCGCCTCATGCCGCCCTCCAGGCCGCCGTGCTCCCCTAACGCTGTCGCCCTTGTTCCCCCACCGAGCGCCCCTGCAAACGAAAAAACGAAAAAAAAACGAGAAGATGCAAAAGACATGACGAGAGAGATAAAGAGAGTGTAGGTGAGTTATTAAAAGTAGTTAGTTAATATATTAAGTTATGTTTAAAGTTTAAGTTATGTTTTTTTATTAAAGTTTATCATATAATTTAATAAGTTATAAACTTAAGTTATGAGTTAAGTTATATTTTTAAAGTTGGTATTTTAGTAAGATATGATAACTTATTAAATAAGTTAGTAAATTAAGTTAAGTTTTAAAATAAGTTTAAGTTATTTTTAATAAGTTTTAAAGGTTAGTTATTTAATAAGCCTAAGTTTTTTAATATAAGTTCTAATAGAAGTTATAGTATAATGTTAAGTTTTAATAGCATGTTATCAGTAGTTGGTTATAAGTTAGTTAATGTAACGTGCCATCTTAGCATATTATTTTGTGTAGCTGACTCACTTGTAACTTGTGAAACCAGGTACCCCTACCGCTAGTCAAAACGCGCCTTCCACTACGAGGCGAATCGGTAACTCATCGTACCCTAGCTCTGGGGTTTAAAAACAATATTGATGCATGCCAAAAATTAGTTTTTTTATTAGCAAAGTGTTTCACTTGAATAGTTAGCTAAATTCGATAAGTTGCATAGTATCGTGATTGCACCGTACCGTAAATTGAATTGGACTCTGTGACATGCTAAACCGAAAGATGTAATTGGAAAAGTGAGAATAGCAATTGACTCATAAATGGTAAGTACAGTAACCTGCACACACACATTGAGTTTTTGGGGTAACTTATAATTGTGGAAGTGCGGGAGCGACCAAACCGATCTGCAGTGAATAGTACCGTTTTGATTAACCCGTATCGTTTTGTGGAATAGTACCGTTTTGATTGTACCGTATCGTTTTGTTGTTACCCGGGATATCAGGTGGACTCTTGGTTGCATATCGTACTTCCCCTTTATAAGTCACATAGGATCCGGCACAACTAAAAACCTCGTAACTGGTCATTTTTAAATATTGTTTATTGCTGACAGAATTGAAATTGTTGTAAATCTGTTATGTTACTTTTCTGCCCTATTGTATGCACTTTACTTCTTGTATCTTTAGATTGACATGCTAGTTTTACCATGCTTGTTTATTGTTTTAAATATCATGCTAGAGATACTTTGATTTACGTCTGATCCTGGCGACCCTTCTTTTTGTGGTGGTCTCGCCAGATACAGCACATGTTGAAGAGTTGCAACAGGGACTGCAGACGCTGAGTTTGCTGTAAATTTTGACCAGGAGGACGCTGGTTACTAAGTGTGAGTGTGAGAGTGTTTTTATTACATGTATCAAAATGGCTTGCTTGGTGTGTATTTGTACTTCGAGTTGTATTTCCTTTCATGTACGCTGCTGGTTTGTAATAAGGTTTATACCACTTCCATGTATGAGTATTTTTGTGTATTTCTGCAACAGAGCCTGTATTGACTTCATTGGTGCCTAACAGGACTTGCGCATGTTCCAAACAGTAACGGGCCCCGAGAGCGGGTCGTTACAGGTTTTGGTGGCCCATGCAGGTCGGCGCTAAATACCACATGATCAGTATAGGAAGTTCAGAATATGCCGTATAAAATACTCAGAGGAACTGATCAAACCTTATGAAACGCATGTAGGCAATGGAAAGGAACACTTCAAGAAGTGAGGATAGTGCGTTTGGATCCGGGATCAATCAGCCGAATGGGGGTCCCAACAAGAATGATGCTAGTAATAGAGCCAACACCGGTCCGAACACGACAGCATTTTTGACCGCACCATTGTCTGCAGAAGATTGCATGCGGGGCATGTATGCCCTTCATCAGCAACTTGGACAGGCTTTGGAGCAGGCTTTCCTTAGAGAGCAAAAAGCTGGCCCGAGTGCTTATCACTTTCGAGGGATGGACTGTTTGGGGACTTTCCATGCCACCATCAACTATAGTCGAAGGAGGGTAGTCTTCGAGATTCCTGATCATCCAAAGTTTGAGTTCATTAGTGGAAGCAGATCGGTAGGCCCAGTGGAGTACAGAGCCAGTTCGGTCGAAGCAGTAGCAGCCACAATGGAAGCTGAGCCTGAGATACCAGAAGTAGTTCGAGAGTTCTTGGATGTGTTTCCAGACGACCTTACAGGTTTGCCTCCGGATCGCACTCTCAAAATTGCCATTAAACTAATGCCAGGAGCTCAACCAATATCTAGGGGACCATATCGTTTAGCACCATCTGAGCTAGAAGAATTGCGGCCCAACTAGATGAGCTTCTGAAGAAGGGATGGATACAACCCAGTGTATCTCCCTGGGGATCTCCTATATTGCTGGTGAAGAAGAAAGATGGATCCCTTCGTATGTGCGTTGACTACCGTGAGCTGAACAAAGTCACCGTGAAGAACAAGTACCCTCTACCGCGCATCGACGATCTTTTCGACCAGCTTGGTGGATCAAGCATCTATTCGAAGCTAGATCTGAGGACAGGGTACCATCAAGTGAAGGTGAAAGACGAAGATGTTCCCAAGACTACATTCAGGACCAGATACGGACATTATGAGTACTTAGTAATGCCATTTGGTGTGACCAATGCACCCGCGGCATTTATGAGTCTCATGAACCAAGTATTGTATGAATACTTGGACAAGTTCGTAGTAGTCTATATCGACGACATTCTTTTTACTCGAAGAATGCTGTGGAGCATGCAGAGCATCTCAGGAAGGTTCTCGAGACCCTGAGGAGACACCAGCTTTATGCCAACCTTAGCAAGTGCGAGTTCTGGCTGAACAAGGTGGAATTTCTAGGCCACATAGTATCCGGAGAAGGGATTGCTGTTGATCATGGAAAAGTATCTGCTGTTCAAAACTGGCCAGTTCCCCGAACGGTGACCGAGATTCGAAGTTTCTTGGGACTCGCTGGCTACTACCGGAGGTTTATCAAAGACTTCTCGAAGATCCCAGGAGCCTTGACGCGGTTGACAAGAAAGGATGTGGTGTTTGTTTGGTCGAAAGCATGTGAGGATGCTTTCCAGAAGCTGAAGAAGAGATTGACGATTGCACCTGTTTTGATAATTCCAGACCGATCAGGAGGATTTGAAGTAATTTGTGATGCATCCGGTAAATGACTTGGATGTGTGCTACATCAACACGGTCGAGTCGTAGCATATGCATCTAGGCAGTTGAAAATCCATGAGAAGAACTACCCCACTCATGATCTTGAGTTGGCGGCAGTGATTTTTGTATTGAAGATTTGGAGGCATTTCCTATTAGGAGAGCACATGAAGGTGTTCTCAGATCATAAGAGTCTGAAGTATCTCTTCACTCAGAAGGAGCTCAACATGCGTCAGAGACGATGGATAGAGTTCATGGCGGAGTATAACATTGACCTTCAGTACCATCCTAGAAAAGTCAATGTCGTACCCGATGCATTGAGTCGTCTACCAGAGGTGATGACCCTTACGACTCAGTGGAGGTTGCAGCAAGAGATCCGGGACATGGGTATAGAAGTGGTTCTACCAGGGATGACTGCATCTTTGATGGGCATGCATATCCAGTCGACCTTGGTAGAGAGGATCAAGAATGCTCAGATGGATGATGAGAAGCTGCGGAAGATCAAAGATCAGGTGATAGCCGGCCAGAGGCCATAGTTTAAGATTCATGCATATGGATCCTTGAGGTTTGAAGACAGGATCTGTGTACAGTCTGGCACCATCAGAGAGGAGCTATTGGAGGAAGCTCATAGTTCTCCATACTCCATACATCCTGGAGGTACCAAGCTGTATAAGGATCTGCGACAACATTACTGGTGGCATGGCATGAAGAGAAGCATCGCACGGAGCGTAGCGAAGTGTATTGTGTGCCAACAGGTGAAGGCTGAACATCAGAGGCTACCGGTTATTACAGCCCTTGCCTATTCCGGAGTGAAAGTGGCAACACATCATGATGGACTTCGTGACTGGTCTACCCAAGAGTACAAAGCAGAATGACGCTATCTGGGTGATCGTAGACCAATTGACCAAGACCGCGCACTTCATTCCTTTAAGAGTAGGCCAGTGTATAGAAGTGTTGGCCAAGAAGTACATGGAAGATATTATGAAGCTGCATGGAGTTCCTATCAGCATTATCTCGGACAGAGACACCAGATTCACATCTCGTTTCTGGAGGAGCCTCCAGGAGAGCTTGGGGACTTACTTGAGTTTTAGTACGGATTACCATCCGCAGACAGATGGCCAGTCAGAGCGTACTATTCAGATACTTGAAGACATGTTGCGGGCATGTATGCTGGACTTCAAAGGATCATAGGAAGACCATCTCCATTTGGTGGAGTTTGCATACAACAACAGCTACCAGTCTAGCATTGGTATGGCACCTTTTACGGCACTGTATGGGAGGAAGTGTCGATCCCCCTTGAGCTGTGATAATGTAGGAGATCAAGAGTTGGTTGGTCCTGAGCTAATCACAGAAGCCGTGGATGTGGTTCGAACCATCAGAGAGAAGCTGAAGCTGGCACATGACACGTACAAGCATTGGGCGGATGCAAAACGTCGACATCTAGAGTTTCAGCCTGGAGATCATGTTTTTCTGAAGATCTCGCCCAACCGAGGAATGATTCGTTTTGGGCAGAGAGGAAAGCTTAGTCCTCGATTCATTGGACCTTTCGATATTCTGGAGCGAGTAGGAGAGGTGGCATACAAACTTGCATTGCCCCTGCCTTAGAGGAAGTGCACAATACGTTCCACATCTCACAGCTGCGTCGCTATGTGAGTGACCCTAGTCATGTCGTGGACTACTCAGAGATCGCAGTTCGTTTGGACTTGACATATGAGCAGCAACCAGTGGAGATAATAGAGCGACGCCAGAAAGTCTTCAGGAACAAGACTATTGATCAGGTCAGAGTGATGTGGCGTCACGACTCGCCAGGAGAATCTACCTGGGAGCGAGAAGATGAGATGCAAGAATGTTACCCCTATCTTTTCCATGCCCTGTAGAGAATTCCGAGGACAGAATTATTCTAAGGAGGGTAGGATGTAACGGCCAATATTTTTCGGTATGTTTAATTGCATGTGTGCTTGTAATTTTACTTCCGATTGTCCGATTATTTTTATCCGTAGAGTCGACGCGAGCGGGTCTAAATTTTTCACCGTAGTTTAATAGTTACTATAGTTAATTTAACTTACTAATTACTTTAACTAATTTATTTTACTAATTACCAATAATTTTTAATCTACCATTAATTACTTTGGTTAATTAATTAGTTATTTCCTCCCACGTTTTTCACATCTCAGCCAGATACATTTCC
Source organism: Scilla litardierei (assembly GCA_030789695.1). NCBI lineage: Eukaryota > Viridiplantae > Streptophyta > Magnoliopsida > Asparagales > Asparagaceae > Scilla > Scilla litardierei. The sequence continues at coordinate 394,103,229 of CM061142.1, forward strand.
CTAACCTCCCCTCATTAATACTAAGTTTGATTTACGTTCTAACACGTCTCTTCCACTTACAAAAATTCTTCCTCCCCTTAAATGAACACCTAATCAACTTATCTATCTAACCTAATCCTTGACTAAATCCTTTCCCGATTAATGAACTCTGTCTACCTGCATCTTCCTCCTTCAAGGATAATAACCCAGCATCTCCCCTCCCGATCATCAATCTCCCCTCTCCCAAAATCAGAACAATCCATTCACTATTTCATCGTATATCCCTCTTTCAATTTCAAACAACAACCCAAAACCAAAAATCAATCCCATTTCATCATCCACTTTCATACCAAAATCAAACAAAATTAGAAATCAGAAATTGAGAGAGGGAGAAGCAGAAATCAGATCTGATTTCCAGATATGAAAACATCAATTCGTCATCCCCTTGCCCTAGCTCCTGGCCGCCGCTCCTCCACCACAAGCCGCTAGCCACCCTGCCCTAGCCGTCGTCCTCGCGCCGCCTGAGCCCCGTACGTCGCTGGCCCCTCTCTCTCGCCGTCGCCCAGGCCTTTGCGCTGCCCCCAGCCCCCCTAGCTGTCGCCGTACACCCGAACGCTGACCCCCCGTCGTGCCGCCTCGCATCGCCCCAGGCCAGCCCCTGCCTCGTGCCACCCTCCAGGCCGCCGTGCTCCCCTAGTGTTGCCGCCATTGTTCCCCCACCGAGCGCCCCTGCAAACGAAAAATAAAAAAAAAGAGAAGAAGTAGAAGACATGACGAGAGAGATAAAGAGAGAGTGTAGGTGAGTTATTAAAATTAGTTAGTTAATATATTAAGTTAAGTTTAAAGTTTAACTTATGTTTTTTATTAAAGTTTATCATATAATTTAATAAGTTATAAACTTAAGTATGAGTTAAGTTATATTTTTAAAGTTGGTATTTTAGTAAGATATGATAACTTATTAAATAAGTTAGTAAATTAAGTTAATTTTTAAAATAAGTTTAAGTTATTTTTAATAAGTTTTAAAGGTTAGTTATTTAATAAGAAGTTCTAATAGAAGTTATAGTATAATGTTAAGTTTTAATAACATGTTATCAGTAATTGGTTATAAGTTAGTTAGTGTAATGCGCCATCTTAGCATATTATTTTGTGTAGCTGACTCACTTGTAACTTGTGAAACCAGGTACCCCTACCGCTAGTGAAAACGTGCCTTCCACTACGAGGCAAATCGGTAACTCATCGTACCCTAGCTACAGGGTTTAAAAACAATATTGATGCATGCCAAAAATTAGTTTTTTTATTAGCAAAGTGTTTCACTTGAACAGTTAGCTAAACTCGATAAGTTGCATAGTATCGTAATTGCACTGTACCGTAAATTGAATTGGACTCTATGACATGCTAAACCGAAAGATGTAATTGGAAAAGTGAGAATAGTAATTGACTCATAAATGGTAAGTACGGTAACCTGCACACACACACACACATGGTTTTTGGGGTAACTTATAATTGTGGAAGTGCGGGAGCGATCAGTCCATTCTGCAGTGAATAGTACCATTTTGATTGAACCGTATCGTTTTGTTGAATAGTGCCGTTTTGATTGCACCGTATCGTTTTGTTGTAACCCGGGATATCAGGTGGACTCTTGGTTGCATATCGTACTTCCCTTTATAAGTCACGTAGGATCAGGCACAACTAAAAACCTCGTAACTGGTCATTTTTAAATATTGTTTATTGCTGACAGAAGTGAAATAGTTGTAAATCTGTTATGTTACTTTTCTGCCCTATTGTACGCACTTTACTTCTTGCATCTTTAGATTTACATGCTAGTTTTACCATGCTTGTTTATTGTTTTAAATATCATGCTAGAGATACTTTGAGTTACGTCTGATCCTGGCGACCCTTCTTTTTGTGGTGGTCTCGCCAGATACAGCACAGGTTGAAGAAGTTGCAACAGGGACTGTAGACACTGAGTTTGCTGTAAAGTTTGACCAGGAGGACGCTGGTTACTAATTGTGAGTGGGAGAGTGTTTTTATTACATGTATCAGAGTAGCTTGCTTGGTGTGTATTTGTACTTCGAGTTGTATTTCCTTTCATGTACGCTGCTGGTTTGTAATAAGGTTAATACCACTTCCATGTATGAGTATTTTGGCGTATTTCTGCAACAGAGCCTGTATTGACTTCATTGGTGACTAGCAGGACTTGCACATGTTCCAAATAGTAACGGGTCCCGAGAGCGGGTCGTTACAAAATCATGCACCTCTTTAATCGTCGTTCGCTTTTTGATCCAATCTTCAGACAAGGAATATAAAACCTTTCCAACCAAGTCTTCATCTGGGATGTCCTTTCCTAAAGCCTTTAGCGATTGAAATTATCTGTAAAATGAGAAAACATGGCATCAATAGATTTATCGTGCTTCATAGCAAAATTTTCATATTTTGTGAGAGCATTCTAATACGTGTTTTCTTCACCTCAGAAGTTCCCTCGTGAGTAACTTCAAGCCTAGTCCAAATATGCTTAGCGGTAGAGTAAGAAATGATAAAGTTATATTTAGTTTTATTAAGACCACAATACAATATGCTCGTGTCCTTAACATTGAGATTTTCTAACGATCATTTTCTTTTGGCTGCTTAGGTGTGGGGTTTTAATCTAAGGTGAAGTCATTACTAACTATTTTTCATAATGCTTTGATGTGTATGGACATACAGTGTTTCCAATAACTATAGTTTGTACCATCAAACAAAGGTGATCTAAGATAAGATCGTCCTTCTTTTTGGTTATGGGGGTCATGTGAATATGTGTGTGGGATTTGTGCCCTAGGATCAAAATTTCACTAGGCTTTGAGTCTAAAAGAAGTCACACCCAATAGGGTGGTGAATTGGGTGCATGGAACAAATAAAAAAATTATCGCAAGATCAGAAATATGCAAGCAAATCACATATTTTTAAAGTAGTGCCTCCTCTCCTAGGCTCCCTGCCTCTACTCTGACCTCTCCCTAAGAATTTTCTCCTTTTATTATCAAAAGGAAAACTTGATCACACTTGCAGGTGGTGGTCAAACTATACAAGAATAACACAAGGAATTGTATGTCCAACGTTAGCATCTGAATAAAGCTATTCAAAAATACAACTCACACTAAAGATAATAAAAATTGATTTAATACAGATATTAAAATCAAATAATATTACCATAGCATAAAGCACGAAGTTGTGATCGTCCTGGCAAAAACAGCTTGTCAATCGAAGCTCTGTGGAGAAAGTTATGCACTTTTCAGTGTTGTCCGTTGAACTCCTTCTTCCTCTCCTTCTTGTTGAAGGCTTTTTATCTTTAATGAGAGGGGATGAAAAATTCAGCTAGTTTGGATGATGATCTCGTTATTTGGCTGGCTAGATGATTTTTCCAAAGGGATGGCCTCTCTGTATTTATTGGAGAATAAAGCTCTTTAATAGAACTCGGATTCCTCTTCAAATAGAACTCTAATTGTTCAATTAAAACTCCCTAATCTTCAATAATAATTTCCTTTGATTTGAATATCTTCCTTTAATTTGAAACACCACAGGAATTGATCTTCAACATCAATGAGAATTACTAACTATCATAAAAATTCAAATCTGGAAGTTTGACTGGTCAAACTTGTCAAATCTGGGTGACTTTGGCTTTCAGCGTATGTGGCACGTCCATGTTACAAGTAGCATGGTCGTGCCAAAGAAACATTAGCTTGTTTAGGGTTTTCGCATCATGTGGCACGGCTGTGTGGCAAGTTACATGGCCGTGTTGGCACTGTGAAGGAAATAACCATCTCTTCTATATGCTTTGCACGGTCATGCTGGCTGGGCGCACGGTCATGTTGGCTCATGCAGGAAAATCTCAAAGTTACTTTTTCATTTACACGGCCGTGTTGGCTCTCGTACGGCCGTGCCACTTTGGCACTTGTATATCTGATATGTATGATATGCCCGCACGACCGTGTTGATTTGGCACAGCCGTACCAAATATTGTTTTGCACATTTTAGCTCCATTTGACCTTAAACTCACTAGAAAAACTTATTAGAACCATATGACTTGTTTGGCATCATCAAATTTAAGTTTGGACTACAGTTAATGAGCCAACTTAGGCCAATATCATGATGCACACATAAATCCTTGAAAGAATACTCAACATCAAAATCATTATTATTCTCATCATCACAACTATCATAATCACTATAATTACTATTTACGTGAGAAGAGGAAGGGCTTACCTTTGCAAAAGTTGAGGCAATAAAACACATATGAGAACTCTCTTCTCCTTCTTCTTCTTCATCTGATGAGGGGGATGAATCATCAGAGCTATCCTTGTCATCACTTATATCCCAAGCTGTGAATGCATTCTTCTTGTGATTCTTAAACTTCTCCTCCTTATTGCTTCTTCTCTTCTTCTTCTCCTTGTCCTTACCTTTGTCCTTCACTTTGTCCTTGTCCTTACTTTTTTTCCTCTCCAAGGGACAATCTCTTCTAACATGTCCTAGCTTGTTGCAACCAAAGAAAATAATATTGTTAGATAATCTAACTTTTTGTTTAACAACTTACTTCTTAGCATCCTCTTAAACATCCTTGAAATGAGAGCCACACTATCTTCATCAGGATCAGAGTCATCGAACTCAAGCTCATTGACTTTAGCTTTGAAGGCTAAATTCTTCTTATTTGGTTGTTATTCTCGCTTATCTTCTTCATGTTCAATCTCAAATGCCATGAGGTTTTCCACCAACACTTTCATTGTGAGTTTGGTCATCTTATTAGCTTCTTGGATTGCCATTGTCTTTGGCTTCCTTCCGACCTTATAGATAAGATAATCTTCATTACCTGGTCATACATAGAAATTTTCTTGCCTAAATTTTTAGTCGATTTTACACATTATTTTTAATTTTTGGATGTTTACCAAAAATTGTCCTTTTGAATTCCAAACCTTCCTTTCATATTTTGGACAGTAAAAAATAATGAGTTCACTTATTATCAAATCAACCCATATGACTCTTTCTTTCCCTTTTCGCCTAAATTCTTTTCTCGTTAGCCCACAGATCCCAATATCTCACTCCAAATCAATGGAACTCCACTCTCCTTAAAAATCCATTAAATCTAAGATTTGTAACATAAAATGAAGAAAATTTTAACCTAAACAAAAACAAAGAAAGGAAATAAGATAATTGCTCTTAGATATTTTCTTTCTTAAATCCTAGCCAACCCATTGCTCATAACCCTAGAACTTCATTAGCTATAATAGTCTCGTGAAGAATAAAGATAACCATTGCTTTCTCTTTCCTTTTCATCCTCACAACAAACAAACAAAAACACACCCACCCCCCCCCCCCCTCTATTTACAGTCCACATTAAATCGGAGATTTACGCAACGAAAGAAAGAAAAAACCTAAAGAAAATTAGCGAATGGAAGACGATCATTGCGCTGAGACATTTTCTTTCGCAAATCCCAGCCAACCCACTGCCTACAACCTTAGGAGTTCAAGCGCTCTCGTAGGCACAAGAAGAGTGAAGGTAACCATTAATTTCTCTTTCCTTTATTGCCCATCCCCCCCCCCCCCCCCCCCCCCCCCCCCCCCCCCCCCTCCTTCCTTACCTATCTCCCTCTCTCTAGGGAGAAAACAACCTAAACCCCAATTCTATCCCTATCATCATCACTCAACTTCTTTTTTGCTACCCCTAATCTATCGACACTTAGCAATCTCTCACCTTGAAGATAAATATATACCTTAATATAAGTTTTTTGAAGTGCATGCATAGATTCCATCTATCCATGTTTGATCTCATATATTTGGAGTTAGAATGTTCTATATCTCTTTATATATCATTTAAACTGATAATTTTTCAATTTAATATTGGCTTCTTTTGGTATTAATTTGTCTATTTATAGCTATAATCTACTTGTTTTTAGTTAATCTATCCACATGTGTTTATACTTTTAGGTCTAAATTGATCTCATTTAGTTCAAATGTGTTTACATTTAGGGAAATTTTATAGATCTTCATGGGTTTGGATTATGTTCATCTTTATGGAAATTATATCTATATTAAGTAAGAATTTTACCACTCTTTGTCAACTGCCTTTTTAGATATAACTTTTGGTTTTGAGATTGAATTTTATGGGAAAATTGAATTATGTACTTGTAGATTGAGTTTGGGTCTAGGAATTTTTTTAAACATAGTTAGCCCTTGTAGATCTTTAACTTTGCTACTTTTCAATTTAGATTTGCCACTTTAGTTCTGTTGAGCCACATATTTGAGCCATTTAACATTGTCCTCTTTGTTTTCCCTATATGATTTCTTCATGAGTAGGCATGCCATATGATTGACTATGTTGATTAAATAATGTGACTTGGTATGCTATCTGACATTGAGATCTACCATCAAAAAGTTCAAATTAATAATAAATTTCATGATCCTTAAAACATCAGATTCAATGAGTTTAAACTGTATTTAAATTATATAACCAATACAAAACTTCTCAAATTTTTTTAATTAGAGTCAAATCTAGTATTACATAACAAATATTATTTTGGGAGCAAGCTATAGCTTTGTATTTAAAGTAAATCAACTTTAGGCGATACAACCTAAACACCTAACAAAAATAATTTAGATTTGATCAAGGCCTTCAACTTCCACCCTTAGAATTAACATAATAGTCTCCAAGTATTTATTTTGGTAGATGATGCACTTGATATATAAATCTAGTAAAGATTAATCATCAATATTCTTTACCTACATAAACAGACTTGATTATGAATACCTAGATGTTTTGTTGCATTATAAGGCATTGTTTTATGATACTTCTGCACAATCAAATCTATTATATAAAAAAGGGATGTCCACCTAGGATTGTCTCAGTCACAAGCTGACTGGAACAACCCTAGGTGGGTTCCAAAGGGGGTGGGATTTTGGGTGGGGGTTTGGTAGTTTTTTTTCCGCTTTGGTCCTTGCTTTTCCTCCTTTTAACCCCCCGCACTTTTGTTTGATTTGGCTCTTTTACCCCCTAATGATACGGACACACACCCTCAAAGGTCTCGCTCCTTTTCGGTTGCGCACGTGCACCACATCCTGTTCGTGGCTTTTTTCGTATCGTGTACTGTGTGTGTATGGGTTATTTCTAGTCATTTTATATGCTTTGCTTGTGGCAAAGTGTATTATGTTCAAGTTAGCTTTTGCATACCTTCATATTGACTAGGGTAGCTATCATACTTGTTAAATGGGGGTATATATAGATCTGCATACGATACTTATATGTATGCCAAAATGGCTAAACCATGTTTATTAGGGTTAAGTTCTACGATATTGACATCTTATTTGATTTTCCTTGCACATAATTATAAATATTCTCAACATATTGGACGATGAACTAGGATCTATATTTCCATCAATTAAGCCACAAATGTATAATTTTAAGAAGTATTGTTAGAATAACTAAGCATGAGATTTGAAAACAAACCTTTCTCTGTGTATATTTACTTAAGCATGATAATGGCATTTATTTAGATTGGAATATTTGATTATAGAAATTTTTGATTTTGCATTTATACTAATCATTACATTTGAGCTAATAAATGGAACTAGGAATGGCAATATTGCGAGTCAGTGTGGGTATTTAACTACCCAACCTTGCCCTGACCCATCTATAGGCCGTGGCGGGGTAGTTAATTTCTAACCAAAAACGGGTCGAACCGGGTCAGGTCGGCCGGGTCAGGTCATTACTGATATTTCTATGAATCCCAAATAATGTTTTTTTGGGAAATTGGGAGAATAGTGATTTATTTGGTAAATTGGAATTGGGAATTGGCCCTATTGGGAGAACAGTGGAACAGAGTATGAGTTATTGGCTGAGCGCATGGTCCGCATAAAAATAGTAAGATTTTTTAGAACCTTTATAGTTTAACGGGGCGAGGCGGGACGGTGCGGGGCGAGTTGCACACAAAGCCCAAGCATGCCCCGACACATCTGCGGGCAGGGTCAAAACCAGGTCGGGCCAGGTCGGGCAGGTCGGGTCAGGTCATTACTGACATCCCTAAATAGGGATGGAACTTATATTTCTTCACAAAGTATCCTCTAGAAACTACATGTGCAACTTGATCTTATTTGTGAAATTAAAATCTTTCCTAAAATAGTTGTTCCAGATCCATAACTTTTATTTTAGACACATTGCACAAAATTTATCCCTTGCAATTAACTTATGAATCGACTCATATGGCTAATATTATCTTGTTAATCAATTTGAATTCTAGATCATGAAATTCTTCTTCTTTTGATGCGAGGAATTATAACGTTTTAAAGTTTAAAGTTTACTTCACAATCATGTCATTCTATCAGCACAAAAGTTCATATGGATAGAAGTTAGCACATGAAAATTTATAATATAATGAAAAATAATCATACTACTAATTACCTTACTTTAGATATGCCTAATCAATTCATGCTTCTTCACTATCATGTCATGCTTCTTGCTCAAGCTTATATATCCATGTTTTATTGAAAATCAAGAACACAACAAAGGGATATAATTTTGTGCATGTACTACAAAAATCTTAAGTTATAATTTATTGTGCTTAATGATGTTAGCGAAGGTTTTATTTAGATTGCGATTTTCTTATTTTTGAAATTCTACTGTGAGTAATAAAATCAATTCATTGCGATTAGGGTTTATCTGGGAATGAATTAAGCACACATAACCTTATGCTGATCAAGAATTATATTTCGTTCTTTGAATCAAGCGAGTAAGACGATAGCAGCAGACGTGGCCATGCACCGACAAGGGTTTACGATGCAAAGAGGTTGCGACGGTTACGTTGTGAGTGGGGCAGGAGAGGACTCCCCTCTGTGAAAGCTTTCCCGCCATTTCCACCCACCGATTCAAGAGTTTAAATCTTGGGATCGACATCACCGAGAAAACCTCTTTTGTTTTTATTACAGGGAGTTGCGCTAACGTGCGCGGCGCGGTGCAAAGGACAAGAGGATGAGGGAGATAGACGACGATGAGCACCCCCCATGGCCTGCGCGGATGGCGTGAGCTGTGCAATCCCCGGCTCACGTTATTATTCATCTTCATCCTTGGATGAATCCCTCTCACGAGGACAAGCACAGCCCCCCTCTCTCACAAAAGTGCTTCAAGATCCCTGTTTTTGAACGAGTTTGTTTTTAGCCCCCGCATTCGCCAGAAGCTACAACCTTGTGCTGAGTTGGTTTCTTTGCGTCGGCGCAATGGCCAAAAACGTAACTGATGCGAACAAAGTGCTTTTGTTGTATAGTAGAAAAGAAAACCGTAACAAGAGGGTTTAGAAAGAATTAATTTACCACCGAGGGGCCCGGTGGATATTTTGTTCCCGTTGCCGGCAATCAGCATGGTAAGTGACTGTGCCGGGATAACACGTGTCCCCCCTTGGAACCCGGCGGCTGTGACACGTGGCGTGCTGTGAGAAAAACAAGTGTGCAGTAAAAAGAGTGTGGCTTGTCGTCTTCTTTTTTATCCTCCACTCCCCTCGTCCAGCCAATAGAGCCCCAAGATCTACAAATCTCCAGCCTGATGAGCGGCGCTATTTTTAGGGGTAAGAAGGGTAAAATATCCTCGGTAAATCCGTGCTCGGACGCACTATAAATAGGGCTGTGCTTGGTGTAATTCCATCCGATATCCAACGGATTATTCAAAAATTTGTAGGAAAATATCCAAACAATTTTAGCTTAGGCAATGGAGCATTCCTACCCGTCATCCGGCCTGACCCCCAAAATGGCAGTGAGAGGGATCAACGCCCTGAAGGTAGGCGCCCCTGAATGGGACTTGGACTTGGGCTTGTCTCTGGGCCTGCCTTCCCCAAGGACTCACCTGGTGGCTGGGAACGGGCCAGCTAATTATGGGCCGGCCCAAGGGCAGAACCCCGGGAAGGGGGCTGCAGTGCCCACGGTCCAGTCCTGCCTGCAGTGCGAAAGAAAGGACACCCCACTCTGGAGGAGGGGGCCCCTGGGCATGAAGGCAATTTTAATTACGTTCTTGCTTGTTCGCTTTTTTTTTTAAATGACAGCAGTTTGCTTTTTTTTTTTAATTACCGCGTGTTTTGTGTTTTTGTTGGTGAGCAGACGCTTTGCAATGCATGCGGACTGCGATACTGGAAGGAGGAGAAGGTGATAAACACCAAGCTGACTCTCGGCAGCCCATAGGCCGTAATTTCTGCAACGCTTGGCGAGCTAGGAATGTGTCTGAGTGCCTGCTGCGCATTTGAGGAATAAATTGTCTTTTCGTGTGAAATGGGGGAGTTTTTCAACTTTCAATGGAGCTGTGTTACATGTTGCAATGGCTATGCAAAATAATGTTCTCCTTCCTCTTGTCTCGCTTTCTAGCTCTTTACTTTATTAAGATCAACCAAAATTGCTAATAATAATAACAACAACAATAAGCAGAATGCGCGAAAAACAAAAGTAGCACAGACAATGGGCATTGTCTCTGATTATGAGTGGACTAGAAAATACATCTGCACAAAGTGCACGGGATCAAGCAAACTCCCCTCCTCATCCCATGATGAGGGCCCCACCTGAAGGTTGGTATTTCTGTGGGTGCAAAAACGGGTGCATGTGAGCATGTGAGAAGTGTGGGTGCATGAGTGAGTGTGGCCTTGGGTGCATGTGGCTTTTGAAAAAGGGGAGATAGAACCAAAAGGATGATATGGCCAAATCATGCCCACCATTCTATCCACCATTATGATCACCATTCCATCCAACTGTCTTTCTACTCCCTCCTCTTCCTCTTCTTCTTCTTCTTCTTCTTCGCTGTCGCATCTCCACGGCCCCCACCGCACCCTGCCCCCGCTTCCCACCGACCCCTCCAATCTCCATCCACTTCCTCATCCCGACAGCGGCGGTGGCATGAAGTGTGGGAGAATGGTGAGGAGGAGAGGGACAATGAATTTATGCATATGGTGTAAAAAATTATTTTTAAATTTACTTAGGTGTGTGTTTCTGTGGTTTTTGTGTAAAGCAATTAGTACTACGGTGCGTATAGAAGTACCCTCCAAATAGGCTTTACAACTTGCTAGGCTAGACTAAGCACCATGTAAAGTGGAACGAGAGCTTTAAGGAAGACTGAGACAATATACGCCAATGAGGTGTAGGGATGTGATGTTTGCCATTTTAGGAAAAAATTGAAAGAGAGAGGAAGAGATATGAGCCTTGATTTGATTTATTTTGCCTTTTTGGCCGTGACTTTTCCCTACACCTCAATTTGAGGTGTATATAGCAATTATCTTAAGGAATAAGGAGGACGGATCGCTTGTATGCTGAATCTGTAGCTAAAAGACTTTCTTGTTGTCCACACCCAATTTGTCCACACCAACACCGAAAACCTGGTACACGATTAAGCGCATGTTTGGTTCTTAGAAAATGAAGTCATGATTATTGATTTGGTGTAAAAATTAATATTTTCAATTTTAATATTCATTTGTTTGGTTTTAATTCACCAAAATTATTTTAAACTTTTTTTCGAATTCTCACAAAATGATGACATTATTATTGATTAGGTGTAAAAATTTGCTTTACCAAATTTTATATTCATTTGTTTGGTTTTAAGTCACCAAAATTATTTTATGTTATGTTGTGAAGTGTTTTCTAGGTGAGACCACATGCCTTTATTTATAGGTGAATATGAAGAGTTCATACAATGGTAAGATACAATATTCATGTCGAATACAAACTCCTAATTTCTTAGGATCCGCCATACATAGGATTCTACATGGGCCTACATAATACATTCATAACACTCCCCCTTATACCACCATAAGTGTAAACTCTGCTCATGAATACTTCGAGATTCTGAGCATCATATGAGTATCATAAGGGGCGGATACTTCGAGATCATAAGTTAATGAGATTTGCATCGTTAAAACATTTGACTATAGAAAATACTATGGGAAAAACCCATGGCTAAGGAAAAAGAGTACAATTCTCCTTTAACTCCCCTTGATCTGTTCAAGCTCTTAGGCTTTCAGATCTCTTAGGGATCTCATACCAATCTTTTGTACAAACTTCCTGAAAGTGGCCAAAGGAAGTGACTTAGTGAACATGTCCACCATGTTTTCATTAGATTTACTTCTTTGATGTCGATATTGCATTCTTTTGCAAGTTATGTGTCCAGGAGAATTTTGGAGAAATGTGCTTTGTCATCTCACCTTTGATGTATGTAACGGCCTATTTTCCTAGTTGTATTTTGTTGTGGTGTTCCTGCATTTCTTTTACTTCGTTGATTCGGTCATTTTTTTCCGAGTGGATATTCGTCCGCACGTCGACGCGAGCGCGTCATGGTTTTCAATTTACCGTAGCGTAATTTTTATCTATTAAATAGTAATTATTTTTAATTAAAAAGTTAATTTTAATTAACTTATTAATTTTTACTAGTCACCTTCCCTAAATTACTCTTACCATATATATTTACTTTAACCTAACTAACACTACATCATTCATCTCATGCCAAATGTTGGTGAGATCCAACATGGCATTCAACTTCCTCTACCTCACAACCAACTCCCTATTCAACCAGTCTCCTCCCCTTCTCTCGTTCTTAAAACAACTCATGAAACAAACACAACCAGCAACCCAACACAAGCCACCACCATCTCCTCCACCTACAGCAACCCAGCAACACCATCAACCCCTTCCACCATACAAACAATAATCATCCACACACCACAATCTCCATACAACCCAAAATCAAACCAAAACAGAGATTGAAACCACAAATCTGAACCCTAAATCAACCCAAGAAACCAAGCCCCAAATCCCGATCCCCTCGCTCCGCTGCGCTTCGAAGCCCGCCCAGCCGTTGCCGCCGTACCCCACACCACGGAAGCCGCCCCCGCCGTGCCTTGGAATCCGCCCGCGCCGTACACCAACGCCCTGGCCGCACTCGGGAGCCGCCTCTCACGCCGCCGCCGACCCGATTCCGCCGCCGCCCGACCTCCCGAAGCCGCCGCCCCTTTCTCCATTCGCCTGCAACGAGAAACAAAAAAAAGGGAAAGAGAAGGGGGGACAGGAACGAGACAGAGAGAGTGAGAGGGTGAGAGTTTAGTTTATAAAGTTTTTTTTATATTATAAGGTTTTATAAATTAATTATTATAATATTTTATTAAATTTTATTATTATAAAAGCTTTATAAGTTCAGTATCATGTTAGTAAATTTATTTAAATAAGTTTTAAACTAATAGGTTTAAGTAAGATTTTGATGTTATGAGTTAAAGAAAAATTACCCTATAAAACATTAAGTTAGGTTGGCATTAATAATTATATTTGCTAGTTTAAGTTGTAAATAAATTCTGTTAAAATGTTAGTTTAAGTGACTAAATGAATAATTAACGATTATTTCTCTTAAAGTTACTGTTACCTTTTTGTAAGCTAGTGTAATTCATCTTACTAGTTGTTGACCACTAGCCTATTTGACGCAGATAAAACGTGCCCCACGTCACCACCACCTGGACACCCACACACACGTCAAGGCAAGTATTTCTAGTAAATGAACTACAAATCTAGCCATTCAAACTTAGTGCTAAATCCGATGTGCTTGTCCATATCTGGTAGCCCATTTAACTGTTTTCATTTGTGTTGCTTTCAAATTTAAATGGACTAGTCGTACTAATGTGGATCGTTGGAACAATTTGTCACATACTTGCAATTTAATTACTACCTGCATGCTAACAAGATAAAAATGAATATGTTGCGAACACATATGTGAAAACCATCGAATATAGATGTGGGTAAAACCATTGAATACAGATGGGGTGAAACTTGGTCAATGACTAAACAGAACACTTGGGTGGGGTTGGTTCATGTAGTAGAGTCTGTGATTGTTGCTTGAACACCTTACGGCTACCTCCAAAACCACACTAACGGAGGCAAGCAGCTTGACCATATTCCAGGTTGGAATGGAAAGAATCGTCACGGTGAACCCCCGATGATAGGATGTATCGAGAACATAATCTACTCAAGCATGGACTTATCACGAGCACACATACTCAACTTACAACTGTTGTACTTTTAAAACTGCAAAACTCATACATGCTTGTACTTTACTTTCTGCACTTATTATTCATAACTGTGTACTAACGATTTTTGTCCCTTATAGTTGTTCCATGGTTTCATTACTTTAAATATCTTGCCGAGCTTATCGCTGACATATATTTCAACGTGTTTTGAAATATATGTTAGGTTTAGAGACAGAGTATCCATAGGACACTACTTTTGAGGATCCCGTCCTAGAGGTGGACCCCGCTGACCCGAGTTATGAGGACATTGAGATCCTCCATGCGGAAGACTAGAGCGGGACATTTAGATTTCAGTTTATTATTGTATTGTTATTTTCAGGTGTATTTGTTTTCAGCAGATTGTACGGCCATGCTAGGCCTAAATTATTTGTGTGTTTGCTTCGGATGCTGGTATTGTAATGTAATGAATATTTGTGCTGCTTGTGAGATATTCGCGTGCAGGGACCTACCTTCGCTAATCACGCTTAGTATGCTTAAGTCAAAGAAGGGAGAAAAAAAGTACATCTTCTTTGCTTTAAGCACATGCGAACCCGCTCGCGTCCTTGCTCCCAAGTATAAAGGGAAGCGGGGTGTGACAATGTAACCTCCTTATAGCTGGACAATACGGACGACATTGTTATCGAACATGGTGGCATGCTCAAGTGTTGTGTTTTGTGGGGTCTTTAGGGCTCAAAATCGATGTTTGGCCTAAGTCGGTCAAACTAGAAGTAAGCAGTGGAAACATCTTAAAACTATTTTAAGAAAAGCCCTAAAGAAATCAAACCCTAAACAGAATCTCTACTATCTCAGTGTGGGTCTGACCCATCTCTAAAGATATATCTATACAACTACTGCAATTATAAACGCATGAAAAATAAAGGACATGCCTTTATTTCGCACGTTAGCATAACGCTGATCCTCACGAACCAATCCCCACATTAGGGCTGAATTTCTTTCCTTCAGCCCTGAGGCGAGCAATCCCCTTGCCGCCAAGCCAACCACGTGCTCCAGAAAGTTTCACCTTGATTGAATCCTTCCGTCAAAACTTCGGATCCGATCTAAACTCCTCCGTAGCTTTGCTAGAGCCCAAGCTGGAGCAAGCAAGAAAAAGGGAGAAAGAGGAAATAATATTTTAACCTATTTGAACTAGGTGTGCTCTTAATTTTTGAGAGCTCACTTGATCTAAGGCTTGGTGCAAGTTTCATGGAGGGAAGTTAGCCCCTATTTATATTGGAAGCTGACCCATCCTCTTCTCAAAATAACCGATGTGGGACTAATAAATATAGAGGAAAAAATTAATTTTAATTTGCCCTCTGTGACGGCCTAACGTTAACTAATTTTTCCTCCCACACTGTTGAACTTCGGGAGCGATATATTATATCAAATCGAATAACATCGAACGGTGAATGCATAGAAATAAATAATGCTCAATTCTAGCATCGTTTGACCCCATAAATGTCTCCTCAAAGTTCGCCAAAAAACGCACAAAACAGTGCAGATTGACATCTGCATCAGATCAATCCGTGGGCCCCAACAGTAGCACCCGCCCATTGACCGCCCGTGGGTCGGGCGCCTGCCTGATCGGGCTAGCCCGACCCGCCCGCTTGGGCAGGTAGGTGGGCCCAGCTAGGGCCTAGATGCACAGGCCTAGAGTTGGGCAATGGGCATAGGTAAGGCTATTTTGTGCATTTTTTTTCTTTTTGTCTTTCTTTTTGGTCCTTTTCTCGTCCTACTGATCTTGGACCAAAACGAATTGGTCTGGTTTTTCCTAGATCCTTTAATTGAGCTTGTTCTATGTCTTTATTATACACATGCTCGCAAACCTTTTACGACTTATTTAAATCCTTTTGCATTATTGATGTGTCCATAATTTACATATTTTTATTGCATCATTCCATACATATTCACCTCTAAAACCCACATTTTTATATATTATTCCATTTCTAACGCCATATTCGAGTTTTGTATAGCTTTGTTGATTTTCAGGAGTTTTGGAGTGAATTGGAGCTATTTCGGGATATAAACACATTCGGTACATCTGGACGACATTGACAAAGTTCCATGAGAGTTTGCCGAGGCAAAGAGAAAGATTTGAGGAGAGGAGGAGAATAGAGCGAGAGATGAAGTCCTAGCTCCAGCCCATGTTTAGTTTTCCAGGCCACTCCGTCGAGTGCTGATGCTACTTGACCAAGCTGACACATCGATGATGCAGAAGAAACAGACACACCTACTCGACCGAGCAGAACATCCAGCTCGACCGATCTGTATTCAAACAAAATGCCTAATTTGGACTTCTTCCCGAGCGCCATAGCTCCACCGAGCAACAAAGCTACTCGACTGAGTAGATCGGCTACTCGACCGAGTAACCCATATCAGCCAGAGCAGCAGAAGCAGCAAAGCGGAGCCTATGTCAACTCGACCGAGTAGGCACTACTACTCAATCGAGTAGCGCGATGCGACCAGCCAAGTTGGTGGGACCAAGTGACCAGATTTTACCAGATTTTGGGGGATCCATACCTCTTGTATTTAAGCACAATTTTTACCCTATTTTATCAGGAGACTAGACTTTTAATACTTTCCTTAGTTTTAATTAGAGTTTTTAGATCTAGAGAAGTTTTGTGCCGTGGCTATTTTGTGAAGACTAAAGCTTGGATTTTTATTGATCGTTATTGCATGGAAGCTTGATATTCATAATTCTCTTGTGTTTGCTATCGCTTTACGTCGCGTCGGTAATGATTTCTAAATTTTCTATCCTTTATTTGATGCTTTCGCATGCCATGATGAACTCTCTTGTTTTTATTGAATCTTCTATGTCTATCTCAATGATTCACGAGAAGTTCTATCTAGGTCTAATGGATTAGCCTTATGATCTTAGGATTTATATGTAAAGTTAGGATTTTTAGGTTGCGTTGGTTCAAAAGGGAAGTGTTTTGGTTGATCTAGCCAAGTTTGTAGGAGATCTCGTACTGAGATCATGTCCACGGTCTGTGGCCATGATGCACTTAAGGAGTATCTTATGAACTTAATTAGGGAGTTAGTGGATTCAATTAGGATTTACGGCCATGCCCGGTGCACTCTTTGATGGGATCCACTGACGTCCTATATTACTAATTGACGGCTATTGCCATTGCGTCAATAAGAGCCACCAAAGCACACATCAAAGCTCTATCCACGAGAGTGGCATAAATGGATATCAGTCTACCCACAAGAGTGGTATGAATACTGTTGATTCTTAATGCACGGATCGCACATCACGTCTATCGCGAGGGCGGGGTAAGCGTGCAATACGTTAGACCAATGGCGCCTAGAGCCATGAGTTATACATCTTAGATGCGAAAATCCCTAATAAAGCCGATGCAACATAAGAGCTTTAACCTAGCATTGACATCCGACGATCCTAGTGGTGAGTCCTAATGCCCTAGTCTTTTATGATTGATTACAAGCTTGTTTGAGATATAACTCCACAACAACCAATCCTTTTAAATCGTCTGCTAGCAATATTTTGAAGATCTAGGAATCATCTAAGACCATATTAGCATTCACTTCCATGTGGGATCGATATCTTTTATACTATAACTTGACACCTTGCGCTTGCGGTACGGTCCAGGAGTTACATTTAAGATGCATCTAGCCTTTGGCATTCGTGCCACTGCTAGGCGGGGTTTAAGTGTTAGTTTTGGATGCGTCAAGTTTTTGGTGCAGTTGTTGGGGAAGGTAACACTTTTACTTGGGCTATTTCTATATTGAAGAATTTGTTGGCAAATCTTACCATCTCTTATTTTTCCATCCTTTTATTCTTTTTTTATTACTTTGTTACTGACGGTATTTCTCTGAGTTTTTGTTGTGTAGAACACTCGCCTCGGGGGTCTTGACGAAGAATTATTATTTGATCCCTAGATTGAAAAAACCGCAAGAAGGCTCAGAGCAGAAAAGAGGAGTCAAACTTTTACTGAACCAATGGCGGAGGGTAATGCTACTCCTCCTCGAACTGGGTCCATTCGGGACCATGTAAATCCGAACTTTTCTAGTACTTATTTTATCTTGAGGCTGCAACTGGTGGAGGGAAGCTTTGAGCTAAAGACTGGGTTGATCAACCTAATGGAGCAGGACCCCTCTTACGGACATCCACATGAAAACCCAAACCACCATATAGACACATTCTTGGCAAAGTGCGACACCTTCCAGGCCATAGATATGAGCGAGGACGCTATAAAGCTTAGACTGTACCATTTCACTCTGAGGGACAATGCCTCTTATTGGTTGCGAGCGCATCCTTCTAATACCTTCATGACTTGGAAGCAGTTGGCTACAGCCTTCGTGAACAAGTTCTATCCACTGTCCAAAACGGTGAGGATTTGAGGAGAGATCACAAATTTTAGGCAACTTCCTCATGAGTCGTTATATGAGGCTTGGGAGAGATTCAAAGATCTATAGCATTAATACCCGCACCATGGAGTCCAGGAGTGGGATCTTGTTCAGAGCTTCTATAATGGGCTCCAACCAAGTACAAAGATGATTATTGATGCCTTCGCTCATGGTGCCCTCTTGGACAAGAAAGTTGATGAAGCTATATCTCTGCTAGAACAAATGGCCACAAACACTCAGTAGTGGAGCGACGAGCGATCAAAAACTAGAGGCCCGAGGTAAAAATTGCCACTCATCTTGATGGTCATATCGAGAATCTTTGCAAACAGGTGGCGATGATTGAAAAAAGGTTGGATGCTATCTCCCCACTCCTAGAGCTCCAGTTTATGTGGCATATGAGGACTACGTTGAGCAATGGTACGACCCATTAGAAGGTTCCTACGAGGGAACGGATGTGCCGGTGGAGCAAGTCCAATACATGCAAGGAGATGGGAGAAATAAATGGCAATATCCGGCGGCAAGAAATCACCCTGTATTATTATATGGGAATCCAAATGGAGCATTGCAACCTCAACAACAACAAAGGCCACCATCACCTGCTCCTCAACAACAAGGGACGCCTCCTCAGCAACAACAGTATGGCTTTAGGCCATCTGGGCCTTACAGACCGTCGGGGGTACTACAATCATCCACCACAACAACAATATGCACCGGCAGCCCCAAAACCCAATTGAGAGGCGACATTGGATACTTTCATGAGTTGGGAAACAAAGAATAATGCGGAGACTTCAGATCATTTCAAGAATCTCAACACCTCCATTGATGAACTCAGAGCCCAAATGTCCCAATATATGACGACACAAGGGAGATTGCCCTCTCAGCTTGTGCCTAATCCTAGAGCCTAAGTCAACATAGTGGTCGCAGTCACCACGAGGGGAGGAAAGATTACAGACAATGTCATGGTGCTGGTTTGTCACGCCCCGCTTCCCAAAAATATGGAGGCGAATCATGAGAAGGTCCGCTCAGACTTGAAGCTGTAAAGCTGCAAGTCCGATAAGCGTCAATAAACATTAAATGGCAGGTCCTTACAATTGCGATACGAAACAAAGATAATAATAAAGGAAATGAGACAAAAAGAAATCTCAGAATATCCATAAAAATAAATCCCAACATCGCAGAAAAGCCACCAGGCTAAAAGAAAAGAGTCTAAGGCCCAAACAAGGCCAACAAAAGTACATCGTACAAAGCAAAGGTGCCACGCATCGACAACTAACAGAAATCCTAAAACAAAAGGAAAACTCAGCGAGGTCACTAAGACTGATCACCGGTAGCCACAAACTCATCCTGGACAAACATGGGCTCAAGCTAAGCGTCAGTAAATACCACGTACTCAGCAACGGTCTCTGGCTCAGGGTCTAACATGTGACACCCAAAAGAGCAAGGGGCATATGTCAGCAAGTCTACAAGAGGCTTGTGCAAGGAAACTGAAAGTGGAAGTAAAGCAACCTAGCAGTTCTAGCATGATGCAATGACATGGCAGTTAAAGTATGAGTGCAACAGGTAACGTAAAGTATGAGCACGACATTTAAATCATGGCATGGATGTCAAGTTTTGCAAGTACAAACACAAGTACAAGGACAAGTATAGTAAGCACGTTGTGCACAGAGATTACGCCTTTTGGCTAGAGTGGCTGATCGGGCCAACTCCTAAGCTCAAGTGATCGCTTATCCCTACCCCTCCACGTATGTCGGGCATTGGCTTTTGACCAACACATGAGGCCCGCTTCTGGATCACGAGCCAGCAAGTGTTTTATCATGATGGCATAGGGGTGAACCTAGCCGGACAAGGAAGTACAAGTATTTTGTAGCGTGTGCTACGAATGCAACAATCAACTGGAATGACATGTAAAATGCAATACATGGCAGATAAAAGTGCGTACAGATAAGGAATTTAAACATGGCAGAGATCAATGCATGAATGACTTGGCAGTGTGACAGATCTAGCTTCGTTGTCAAGCTAGATCTTAAAGTTGTGTCTAGACAGCTATCGTTTCACGTTCTAGTCTCTTTTACGCTAAAATAAGGAAGTGGCCTAAAACGTGGCCCTAAACAACAGTTGGCAAGTTTCACTTGCCTGAAAGGGGCGTGCTGATAGTTACAAGATCAAGGAGTCCAGTTCTGCCTACGTGCCCAAACACCAAACATCACACCAACCTACAGTCCCGTATTCATTATCTTCAATTAGTGAATTATCAGACAACCAAAATACCGATTTTTATCTTGTTTAACAGGGTTGGGTTGGGGATCCTAAGAGTGCAGAACGTTACCTTAACACGACGCGAAAGCTATACTGGCGTCGAGTAGCGACGCCAGGGGTTGGAATAAAAGATCGCGCTCCTAATCCAGATTCCAATCAAGATTTCCACACTCGCCAATCCTCGAACAGCGTCCAGATCAGCGATCAAGATTCCAATAGCGAGTAGGGTGTCGGTAGGCATTTCTATGGCTTCCAGGAAGCCATATCAACTAACTAGAACGAACGGCTTGACGCACGCAAAGTCTACGATGTTAAGCATCGTAGGAGACGTTCGTGACGTCGGAAAACACCCCTAGGAGATATAGGGGGTTGCCGGAAGTCTCCAACAGCGAGGGGATACAGTGAGAACTTGGCAACGCGTCGGTACGTCGAAATACACGCAAAACAGCGGACTCCCTCGCTGTTTCAGATGTGAACGGCCAGGGGGAGGAGCACCGAAGCAATCATCGGCAAGGAGGCCGACAGTCTACAGATTTGAGCCGGAATATATAAGGGTGATTGACAGGATTTTAAGGGCAATGGCTGTCAAGGGTTCGGCAATGGGGGAGGGATGGCCTCGGGGACATTGAGAGGGGTTGCCGCGCGACGGCAAGGGCAGTCGGAGAGTGGCCGGACTTGGGATGGCGGCTATGCAGTAGGGGTTTCGGGTGATGGCTGTTTTAGAGGAGGCCGGAGATCTTTATAGGGGAAGGGCTCTGCGATGGTATAGGTGCTGCAGCGTGCAGCCTCGGTGTTGGTCGGAGGGGAGATGGGGCACCGCTGGTGGTCGCCGGTGGCCTGATGGTGGCCGCGGGGAGCAGGCGCAAGGGTGGCTGTTCAAGGGTGAAGATGACAGATTTTTGTAGAGGGAGGAGTTGTGCGGCCAGGGGTTGTGTAGGGTGATCGCCGAAGTTCCTGGTGGCCGGAGACACAACAGGAAAGAGGGGCGTGCGTGGGTCTCACGGGGAAGATGATGGCAGCTGCTACAACTCGTTTGATATGAGAATCCCTAGGGTTCGACTGCCTTCTTTTGCTGGGAGAAAAGCAAAAGAACTAGGTCTAGGTCTATATAAAAGAGGGGGTGTGGCTCAGCACGTGAAGCTAGTTTTTTAAGGCCCTAGGTGTAACTATTTCCTCTTCTTTTTGTGTTGGGTGCGGTCAGAAGGGTGAAACGTGGGCTAGAGCTGCACTCACATGGGCTATAGTATTAGTCTAGAGTTTGGGTTTATTACTCCTATTTTATTAATATGTAACAGATGTTTCATACTACCTTTTTTAAGGATTGAAAGCCCAATTGAAAAACTGTGTGTGAGAGATGTAGTGTGCGTGAGTTAAAATGTGTTGGGCCAAGATTAAAAGTGGGCTAGGTCAGCATGATAAGGCTAGTAACCAAGTAGATTAAGATAATAAGGACAATTAGTGGGTTATACATCTTAAACTTAGGGTTAAATATAATAGATTGGGCGAAATAGTGAAAGTGGGTCAAACGGAGCCCTAAAATTGTGAGATAAATACTGGGGCGACCGGGACGACGAGAGAAAGAAGACAGAGAAGACGGATCACAATTTTGACGTCGAGAAATGAAATAAATAAAAAAATAAAAGGTCTCGCGACAATAATGAAAATCGTGACGTCTCTTCAAATAAGATCAAATCGTGAGAGAACGACCCGTGAAATGTAGTTCCAAATTAGTGCCACAATTTAATACTCTCAGAGACGATCACAACGACATATCACACTATAGGGTTCGGTTACGGACAAAGTCTAAAATAAATACGTGCACGAACAATGCTACGTGCACGTAACGCGTATGAAGGATACGTGGTCCAAAGGCGACGGTAATTCTAAGTTGGGCACACGTCGGGGTGGCTTGCTAAGGATGCAACCAAGGTGCTACAGCCCTATCAACTCAACAACACGACTCACACACAAAGCAATAAAACCAATCAGGTACCTGAAATTGCTATACGTGCTGCCGTATAACGAATAGTGAGTACCGGCCGTTACATCCTACCCACCTTAGAATAAAGTCCGTCATCAGACTTTCTAACATATCTAGTCGCTCTAGTAACTACCCCAATCATATCACATTATAATTTAAACCAAGTATAGTCATTAAAAGTTCTTATATACGCACTAGGTAGTCAAACATTAACTCTGCTAACATGTATATATTCATGCACGTATTTCAATCATATGCATACATCCCTTATATAACTACTACTTATCTAGCACAAAACAATAGTTTAGATATTCATATAGGATTAGTCTCACACCAGCGAATATATTCATTGCTCTACGTATAGATAGCTACCTATGCACAAAACAAACATGGGTATACTACTCCCTAATATTCATCCGATACCAAACATCTCAACACATGTAGTCACACCATACCATTATTAAATCAAGCTTCACTATATCTAATATACATTCACCACTACTATAATTTCACAATTGTATAGTCATTCAAATGCATGCAATTATTTCACCATACATTCACATTACATACGGTCCTATAACTATATTCACGACACGCCACACATACCATAGTCACCAAAACTTATAACTAGGCACATACTTACCCGTGCATGGTGCACACCCACGCACGCTAACATTTCATTCACATATACCAATCGTACCATTATACATCCAGCACATCTACGTACCTAGTTTAGTTAGCACGCATACGTTCACACAGGCAAGTCCTTAGAAATAACTATACCATAAGACCAACGCCTATAACTATATACTGGTATAGTGACCCACTATCATGTGCGTGACACAACCAGGTACAAACAATTCTATCACTATACATACAACATCCATCGCTATATTCATGGTACTACACGCAACCACAGACATATGTAACAATATACTTAGAGTATACCCACTCAAGCTTGAGTGAGACTCATAACACATATCAGAATACTCTATACACGTAACACGGTTTCTATACCTATACCAATACCACTCCAATGTATACACATCTACCCACATAATCACATACATACCATAATGTTAATCACACTTAATATTTAGTCAGGTAACACCCACACAGTTCAATCACTTTATATACCATAATAATATTACAGACATCAACACACGTATAATTATAATACCCTCCCTAATACATGCATTCATCGTATAGTCACACGCATGTAACACATATATTCACACCATACCCTTCTACCTATAACTAGTATACCAACACATCTACTTCATACATAGATAAGATATGCAATAGTCGTATATACCTCATGGTATACACGCATACAACATCCCATAAAAGCAAGCAATACCGGTCAAAATTATAATCCTACTACCATATGTATATCACCTATATACCCATGTAGCAAATACATAACTACTTACATCTAAGCACAATACGTATCTACGTACGAGCACATACTCACACGTACTAACATATAGGTCATATAATAGGCCTACTCACCTAACTATACGTACCGTATTATTATCACACCTAACATACACATAGCTTTACCAACATATTATTTCAACCATTATAAGTATCTCCAACTACATACATCCCATTAGGTATTACAACACTGATCCTTATATACACAGACGTCCCTAGAGTGGTATAGCTATCCTCACACATATCTATAAATACTAACACACATACAACTTCATAACATCATGAATAACTCAGAGTATGTATATATCAAACAATAGGCAAACATTAATATACTACAGGGAGTACACTCATTCAAGCCCACATACTCAACTTAGGTACATGCACCACGACAACATCACAAAGGTCCAAGGGCCTACTAACAAATTAGAGTTGACACAGTCACTGATGAGCACTAAAGCCTAAGCAATAGAGGGAGGTCGAGGTCGAAAGCATGACGAGGGAAGGATCGATAAGCATGAGTTCAGATTGGATGAATACAAGGAGACAGCTTGGTTAGGTGAAGCAACGACTCACTTGTGAATGTTTAGGTAGAGGAAAGGGTGATGTAGTGATACTCTTATAGGATACAGAAAGAAAATAGTGTAAATAACATAAGCTAAAATTACGTGAAATTTGAAAACTGTTGTACTTCGAAAGTTGGAGTCCTCGTCTGTATAAAATATTTGGAGATCGATAAAACAAGTTGTTCGAAACAAGTTTGAGTCGAATACACATAATAAGAGAAAACGGTTTTATTGGCTTATATAAAATTATCAGGAGGAAAGTGAATCATTCACACGAACATGAAAGACGTAGTTTAGGAACTATTATACGGCAGTAATTTAATAATGTTGGCAAAAGTTTTGAAATTCAAAGAATGAAATTAAATTAACTGAAGAATTTAAGATCATGTTAAAAGTTTTCCAAGTCTTAAAACCGGAGAGAAATTCCAAATAACAATATTGAAATTATTTTTAGAGAAACCCGGATTTGCCAAAAGGAACTGATTTATTCAAAGATCTTAAAGTATGAGTTCAACGAACCTAGAACTGTTATATATATAAATAATTGAAATTCTATTCATCTTGGAAGATATTCTAAAGTATATATGGTAAATGGCTAAAATGAATTTCGTAGTTTAGAAAAAGAGGGCATATCGAACTGTCAAAATAGTACTAAAAGTTTAAAACCAAAATGCGAGAAATATTGGTTAGCAAGTAGCTACGAGATGGTAACTAAAAATTACAACCAATAGACTCCAAAATCAAAGAAAGGATTTTAACTTAATCGAATAGTAAAAAAAATTAAATATATACGTAGAGGGTTTAAAATAAAATTTAAACTTAGCGAAAACTTTCAATAAGGGAAATCAAAAAAAAACTTTCAGAAGATTCAAGATTCATAACGGAGATGTTCAAGAATTGACGACGATCATCATGAGGCGATCTCGTGAATCGAGGCAAGGAAAATGGTCGGATGATCAAAACATACAAACGCCTAAGATATGACCCAGGAAAACCTACGGGAAACCCCTACGGTTGACCAACTAAAGATTAGGGAACTATGCACTAAGACTTTCTAAGGAGCTAGATAGTAATGAAATGCGTTCAGCTTGGTCCTAAATCGATGAACCCAAGCGAACGACTAAAGAAATCCTAGAAGTCTAATATGGTTAGATTTAGGCAAGAACCACTGAGGTAACTCCTACGACGATTAAATCAATTCCTAGCTGGGAGTTTAACTAACAATCAGGGACCTCTAACTAGCAAGCTCAGATGTCTAACTAAGTCTTCTTACCACCTAGTGACATAGGAAAACGATTAGACTCAAGGCTTATAACTCGGATGTTGCAATTTATTTAATGGACATTTCATAGTTATTATCGTTGTTCCGATAATTCGCAGTTGCAAGACGGACCTGCATGGGCCACCAACAAAACCTGTCACACCCCGCTTCCCAAAAATATGGAGGCGAAGCGTGAGAAGGTCTGCTCAGACTTGAAGCTGCAAAGCTGCAAGTCCAGTAAGCATCAATAAACATTAAATGACAGGTCCTTGCAATTGCGATACGAAACAAAGATAATAATAAAGGAAATGAGACAAAAAGAAATCTCAGAATATCCATAAAAATAAATCCCAACATCACAGAAAAGCCACCGGGCTAAAAGAAAAGAGTCTAAGGCCCAAACAAGGCCAACAAAAGTACAACGTACAAAGCAAAGGTGCCACGCACCGACAACTAACAGAAATCCTAAAACAAAAGGAGAACTCAGCAAGGTCATTAAGACTGGTCACCGGTAGCCACAAACTCCTCCTGGACAAACATGGGCTCAGGCTCAGCGTCAGCAAATACCATGTACTCAGCAACGGTCTCTGGCTCAGGGTCTAACATGTGACACCCAAAAGAGCAAGGGGCACATGTCAGCAAGTCAACAAGAGACTTGTGCAAGGAAACTGAAAGTGGAAGTAAAGCAACCTAGCAGTTCTAAAATGATGCAATGACATGGCAGTTAAAGTATGAGTGCAACAGGTAACGTAAAGTACGAGCACGTCATTTAAATCATGGCATGGATGTCAAGTTTTGTAAGAATAAACACAAGTACAAGGACAAGTATAGTAAGCACGTCGTGCACAGAGATTACACCTTTTGGCTAGAGTGGCTGATCGGGCCAACTCCTAAGCTCAAGTGATCGCTTATCCCTACCCCTCCACGTGTGTCAGGCATTGGCTTTTAACCAACACATGAGGCCCGCTTCTGGATCACGAGACAGCAAGTGTTTTATCATGATGGCATAGGGGTGCACCTAGCCGGATAAGGAAGTACAAGTATTTTGTAGCGTGTGCTACGAATGCAACAATCAACTGGAATGACATGTAAAATGCAATGCATGGCAGATAAAAGTGCGTACAGATAAGGAATTTAAACATCAGATATCAATGCATGAATGACATGGCAGTGTGATAGATCTAGCTTCGTTGTCAAGCTAGATCTTAAAGTTGCGTCTAGACAGCTATCATTTCACTGTCTAGTCTCTTTTACGCTAAAACAAGGAAGTGGCCTAAAACGTGGCCCTAAACAAGAGTTGGCAAGTTTCACTTGCCTGAAAGGGGCGTGCTGATAGTCACAAGATCAAGGAGTCCAGTTCTGCCTACGTGCCCAAACACCAAACATCACACCAACCTACAGTCCCGTATTCATTATCTTCAATTAGTGAATTATCAGACAACCAAAATACCGATTTTTATCTTGTTTAACAGGGTTGGGTTGGGGATCTTAAGAGTGCAGAACGTTACCTTAACACGACGTGAAAGCTATACTGGCATCGGGTAGCGACGCCAGGGGTTGGAATAAAAGATCGCGCTCCTAATCCAGATTCCAATCAAGATTTCCATGCTTGCCAATCCTCGAACTGCGTCCAGATCAGCGATCAAGATTCCAATAGCGAGTAGGGTGCCGGTAGGCGTTTCTACGGCTTCCGGGAAGCCGTATCAACTAACCGGAATGAACGGCTTGACGCATGCAAAGTCTACGACGTTAAACGTTGTAGGAGACGTTCGTGACGTCGGAAAACACCCCTAGGAGATATAGGGGGCTACCGAAAGTCTCCAACAGTGAGGGGATACTGTGAGAACTTGGCGACGCGTCGGTACGTCGAAATACACGCAAAACAGCGGACTCCCTCGCTGTTTCAGATGTGAACGGCCAGGGGGAGGAGCACCGGAGCAATCGTCGGCAAGGAGGCCGGCAGTCTACAGATTTGATCGGGAATATATAAGGGTGATTGGCAGGATTTTAAGGGCAATGGCTGTCAAGGGTTCGGCAATGGGGGAGGGATGGCCTCGGGGACATGGAGAGGGGTTGCCGCGTGACGACAAGGGCAGTCGGAGAGTGACCAGACTTGGGATGGCGGCTATGCGATAGGGGTTTCAGGTGATGGCTGTTTTAGAGGAGGCCGGAGATATTTAAAGGGGAATGGCTGTGCGATGGTATAGGTGCGGCAGCGTGCAGCCTCGGTGTTGGCCGGAGGGGAGATGGGGCACCGCTGGTGGTCGCCGGCAGCCTGATGGTGGCCGCGGGGAGCAGGCGCAAGGGTGGCTGTTCAAGGGTGAAGATGACAGATTTTTGTAGAGGGAGGAGTTGCGCGACCAGGGGTTGTGTTGGGTGATCACCGGAGTTCCTGGTGGCCGGAGACGCAACAGGAAAGAGGGGCGTGCGTGGGTCTCATGGGGAAGATGATGGCGGCTGCTACAACTCGTTTGATATGAGAATCCCTAGGGTGCGGCTGCCTTCTTTTACCGGGAGAAAAGCAAAAGACCTAGGTCTAGGTCTATATAAAAGAGGGGGTGTGGCTCAGCACGTGAAGCTAGTTTTTTAGGCCCTAGGTGTAACTGTTTCCTCTTCTTTTCGTGTTGGGTGCGGTCAGAAGGGTGAAACGTGGGCTAGAGCTGCACTCACATGGGCTATAGTATTAGACTAGAGTTTGGGTTTATTACTCCTATTTTATTAATATGTAATATATGTTTCATACTACCTTTTTTTAAGGATTGAAAGCCCAATTGAAAAACTGTGTGTGAGAGATGTAGTGTGTGTGAGTTAAAATGTGTTGGGCCAAGATTAAAAGTGGGCTAGGTTAGCATGATAAGGCTAGTAACCAAGTAGATTAAGATAATAAGGACAATTAGTGGGTTATACATCTTAAACTTAGGGTTAAATATAATAGATTGGGCGAAATAGTGAAAGTGGTTCAAACGGAGCCCTAAAATTGTGAGATAAATACTGGGGCGACCGGGACGACGAGAGAAAGAAGACAGAGAAGACAGATCACAATTTTGACGTCGAGAAATGAAATAAATAAAAAAATAAAAGGTCTCACGATAATAGTGAAAATCGTGACGTCTCTTCAAATAAGATCAAATCGTAGGAGAACGACCTGTGAAATGTCGTTCCAAATTAGTGCCACAATTTAATACTCTCAGAGACGATCACAACGACATATCACACTATAGGGTTCGGTTACAGACAAAGTCTAAAATAAATACGTGCACGAATAATGCTACGTGCACGTAACGCGTATGAAGGATACGGGGTCCAAAGGCGACGGTAATTCTAAGTTGGGCACACGTCGGGGTGGCTTGCTAAGGATGCAACCAAGGTGCTACAGCCCTATCAACTCAACAACACGACTCACACACAAAGCAATAAAACCAATCATGTACCCGAAATTGCTTTACGTACAGCCGTATAACGAATAGTGAGTACCAACCGTTACACGGTTTCTACCAAGGTAAGCCAAAAACCAACAACTCATATGCAAGATGGAGACACTACAATTTCAGCCCCTATTGTGGCAAAGGACGTGGATCAAGCTACGATTGAACCCAATGCAATTGGAGAGAGGGAGGCTTCACCTTCCACCTTGCCTACTACCACTACGGCACCAACGTATACTATTACCTCTGAAAAGTCTACTCCAAAGGATGCCACCAAAGACAAGAGAAGCCGACCTCCACCACCATATCCTTAGAGACTAGCTATGGCGAAGCTAGAAAAGAAGTATGCGAAGTTCATCGAGCCTCTCAAGGGAATCCAATTGAACATCCCTTTATGGACGTGATCACAGAAATCCCCACCTATGCTAAGTTCTTGAAGGATCTTATTACGGGGAAGCGTAAGCAAGAAGAGGTGAAGCTCTTGGAAAATTCCACCTCCGCTATCAAGAAACATCTACTAAAGAAGTTGTCGGATCCCGGGAGTTTCACGGTGCCGTGCTCCATAGGCGACACCTCTATCAGCAGAGCATTGTTCGACTTAGGAGCGAGCATTAGTTTGATGCCGCTCTCTATTTTTCAAAGGATAAATATCGGGACGGAACTTGAGCCGACCAACACGAGTATCCAATTAGCAGACCATTCTATAACCTATCTGGTAGGCATCGCCTGAGACATCATATTGCAAATACCGCCTGGGCTAAGTGTGCAGGTAGATTTTGTGATTATGGATGACCGCGCCTGAATATACACCCGAAAAACAACTGTAGTCTTACCGTAAGTGCACGGTGTAGTGGCGAGTGGCTATCGAACACAGGGAAGGCAAATGACGGTACTTTGTTTTAATCACCTAGCTATTGATGGTAGAATGGAATGATTTCAACAATATTTTCACAGTCATTCAATTACAATTTGAATTTTAGATAATAAAAGTGTCTAGGGCCAGGAAATCCCCACTACGGATCATCATTCATCTCTATGAATCGTGAATCACTACTGGAAAATCGGACATTAGCCACGGACAAATCAGTGGCTAATGCTCCGAAATCCGTGGCTAAAACGTATTAGCCACGGATTTTTAGAAATTCCGTGGCTAATAGTCCGTGGTAGAAAGTGGCGAGGTAAATACGAAAAATTCCGTCGCTAATGTAAAAATTTCCGTGGCTAATAACATTAGCAACGGACTATTAGCCACGAAAATCTGTGGCTAATATTCCATGGCTAATGCGCACTAGCCACAGAAGTCCGTGGCAAATAACATAAAATTTGCCACGGCTATCCGTGGCTATAATTAGTCCACCGCGGATTTTTCCTCCGTGGCTATTTATTATTAGCCACGGTTACGTCGTGGCTAATAAAACATTAGTCACAGCATGACTGTGGCTAATAATAATTAGCCACGGACAGTTGAAAGCAGTTTTTCATCCTAATTATGTAATTGCAACAGAAATCACATGGCTATTTTCCGCGCATATGTCGTGGCTACTAATTATTAGCCACGATATGTCTGTGGTTAATGTATTTATTATTTTTTTTAAAAAAATTAGAAAATCTTAAATGTTCACTGTACAATCAAAATTTACTGAAAACAAGAATCATCTTTATGCAATCAAAATTCCCATACACCATCATCATCAACAAATTCCAAGAAACTGAAACAAAAAGTTTCCACAAATAAGATTAATAACATAACGGCCCATCGGCCCTCTCAATATAAAAAGTTTCCACATATATCACATTAACTCCCCCAATCTCAATATATACAACACCAAGTTAAAAAAAATTAAACTCCTCTCACTGCAGATCTCCAACCTCCGAGCCTCCACCCTGATCTCCGCCTAGAGTACGCGATTCCTGCAACAAAAATTGAAACAAAAATGTTAGAAGAGTTTTAAGCAAAGAATATTTGAATATTTTCATGTGTCATTGTCTTTTTGGGACTGTACAAGTAAAATTAGAATTCTTTTAAAGAAGAAACTTTTGGAATTTGCAGAAGTTGATTACACGGCCAGAGGACTTCACTAAAGAATTAATGGGACATGGAATCACACTGCTTTTGCTCCAAGAAAAGAATCAAACAAAAATCATAAGCAATATTTGTTCCCCCTTCTGTTTGTTTGCAAACAAAAGTTGATTGTATGTGCATAAGCATAAGAGTAATTCTGTTGATTGTATGACCACAACACTTAAAGCAGATACATAGTTTCACGTTTAAAAATAAATTAAACCGTTGCAACATGTCTTATGGAAGTATGAGCGTAAGTTGGAATATTAAACGAAATTGAAAACTCTGCAACCAGGAGACAAGAAATGAATGCCATCTCCCAGAAATTATGATGATTCCCATGGATATAGCTGGTTTCCTGAGATAACTAATTTCTATTTTCATTCCCATGGATGAATTTGCTAAATAATGTATGTAATGTGTCCACTGCTATCTTGGCCTAATGTGTTGGTCCAAGATTTGTTTGGTGGCTCAGCAGAAAACTTACTGTATAATGGTCATGTCCTATGAATATGTAGAATGTACTTTTGTTTTGAAAATCGGAATATCAGATGATTTAGGTAGTAAAACTTCTTCATCTGCATCTTAATTTGTAAGCAGATAGCATATTCTGATATACCTTGTGCTTAGCCCTATACACTTAGCACAAGTTGTCTAGAGATCAGTATAGGTGGGAGATGTATGCTTATGAAACAGCAATAGACTACCTTCTTCTATTTTTAGTCTTCGGCATCAACTGATAGGTTTCTGCTAGCCATTTAAGGAGTGACCTCTCTTATTCAATCAAATTAGTCATTACATCTGAAATCTTATAACCTAATGACATTCAGCACGTTGCGGTGGTTCATACCTATATTTAGATAACTACCTTCTTAAACCAGAGCATCCACAACTTGTAACATAACACATCTGTAACTACCGATATGAGTTGATGTGCTAAAAATCGTCTCTTGTGCTCCTAGTATTCTTGTATTTTTAACTAGTCCATGTTAAAGATTGCTTCTTGGTACCATTACATTACATACATTTTTCTGAGTACATTTGTCTTAAGGACCCCTTGCTAGTTTTCTTTACTCTATCTGAGCCTCCTGCTATTAAGGCAATGAAAATAGAAATGGAAGTCAACCAAAATCTAAAATATGGACAAACACGCATTTGATCGCAATTATGGCTTAAACCTATCTTAGAATTCTCGGCATGGACATGGGCATACAACAGAAACCCTAAAATGCATCTTCCTTAAAACTTAAAAGAGTAATCAGATTAGATTATGTTGCTGAAAGATGACAACAGTGACAAACACAGGCTCAATCGAATTTAGCAGTACTTAAAGTCTAACACACTATACAAATTTTTTTAATTTAGTTTTTACTTCTTCCCACTTCAACACTAGGGTGAGAAATTAGACGTCTGACCTCACCTCTCTACATCACAACTAAGTAAAATCTCAATTTAAAAAAAGAAAAATTAATATATCGTTTTCCACATCTGGGCCTACATCTTTCCTGGGTCAAAAAAAAACTCCATATATAAGCACAACATAAGAAAACAAGACTTCGGTAAGATCACACCAATTCCAGAGGGCATGTGTCAAAGATTAGGGTATTCGTATAATCAGAAACCTTAGAATTGCAACCTCCTAAAAATTATTTATTTATCATATATGATACATACGATATATAGGTATCCAATAACATAGTTTAAGTTTCCCATATCAAATATATTCCTTTCCCACCCATATACTAACCCTAATCCTAATTAAATACCATTAGAGTCACATAATTCAATAATTGATACAAATTCTTACCAGATCATTATGGAGCCGATAGTATTCCTCCTGCATCTCTGAAGGCATGCAAGCGAACAATAACTAGAACTGTTGGTCATACTGCACCATCCTCTCCACCATCTACTGGTCATACTGCACCATCCTCTCCACCATATTGGTCATCGTGGTAGTGAACTCATGCATGCCCGCTGGTGGATCGGTAGGCTCTCGGCGTTGGGTACTCTCAGGACGTGCTGAGGATGAACTGGTCGACTGTCCATATTCTCTGGTCTCTGAACCTCTAAACCGATACCAGTTCTTCCTCGTCCCTCCAAGAAACCCCTGCAATAAGGGTGTCCTCCTCCTCCTCCCTGGTGAGCGGTCCAGAGCAACTGGAGCATGCCTCAGAGTGTGTCCTGAGGTCTGCTACATCCTGAAGCAAAAGAGCCTGAAACAAATACAACCAACATTAAAATTATTCTTACCATGAACAATATTACTAAACATAAGTTATTACTTACTAGCTGACGTGCGTATATATTTCATATATTCACGCACGTTTTCTTTCGTGTTTCTCCGTATTTTCCGCCGTCTTTTATTCGTTTTCTCGTATTTTCCCGTTTTCTTTCACTTTTCTTTGTTTCTCCATGTTTGCAGGAGATTACCCGTGTAGGGGACGTTTAACGACGATATCTCAAGTCCCCGGAGCAACGGGAGGAGTCACGCGTGACCCATGGGTCAAACGAAGATGATGGCATCATTTTATCCCCTCACCCGACCGGTTGGTCATCTCCAACCGATCGGGTGATGCACGCGTGCACCACCCGGTCTCAGCCGGAGCTCAAGTGGATGTCACCCGACCGGTTCACAGGCCGGTTCAACGGGGCTGATTCTCTGTCTTTTCAAGCCAAATTCCAACCGATCGGGTGACTCTCACCCGATCGGTTCATCTGTAGCTGATGCTGAGGAGCCGAGACACGGGCACCCAACAGACCCCTTCACCCGATGGCGCCAAGATCCAACCGGTCACCCCAAGAACTCAACCGACCGGTTCATATGACCGGGTGAAACTCCGCCGTTTTCTGTTTATTATTTGTAACGGATCACCCGATCGGTTGACTTGTCAACCGATCGGGTGATACGAGATCTTATAAATAGGATCCCTAGGGTTCCAGAAACGGGGGAGCTGTTAGTTTTTACTGTTTTCTCCTATTTGTGACGGCTGTAATTACTTTTCTATTGTAAGTTTTCGGATCTTTCTTAAAATTTAGTATTATCTTAATTTCTCTACTACCTTCGCATTCCAATCGTCTGATTATGATTTCAACGGTTCATTTTCGTTTAGATCGCTTTTTAATGAATATTTGTGAGTAGTTCCCAAATATGGGGTTTTGGCGGAAACCCCTTCGGGGGCTCTTCCTGATGCATCCATAGGGTTAGGAAATCGATAGGGATTAGGAATCTAACAGTTACGCGGGGTGTTTTATTGTCATCGGCGGGAAAAAGACCGCCTTTGACCGTTGGGCCAAGGGGGAATAAACTTGGCGGTTGACTCCCTAGCCATAGCTCACGCCCTTAGCGTAGACGCCGAATCCTAGCGCGCGGGAGCGGCAGGATGAGACGTTGGGAGTTATCGTTGCGAGCTTAGTGCTCCCGGAATTGATCAGTGTTAATGGACATGGGAGTGCCCACTGATCGAACCCGGGAAGTCCGGTGTATCATCCTGGGCACCGACCAGAATATCGGGCCCATGGGATGTCGGTACCACTTTCAGAGGCAACGTCTCACCATTAGACCCTAATTCCGATCGCCATCCTACCCGTAGGCCGTATCGGCGAGAGTCGCTCGTTGGAGTGGAAACCAAAGTCCCGGGTTTATTTTCTTATTGTTCATACCTTGCATTCCTTTCCCGTGACAACCCATCAACCGATCCGGGCTAGCTCGCCCACGGGGTGATTTCGGTCCTCCTTGACACAAGCACATCCTAGCCTCCCTGTGTTCGACCCCCAAGCCACACTACAACACCGTGCGCTTGCGGTTACAAATATCTAAACCCTCACGCGGGTCCCCCGGCCATTTGCGGCTAGCAAACCGGGGGCACATCAAGTTTATGGCGCCGTTTCCGGGGAGGCAACGTGCTTGTTATTTTAGGATCTCTTGAACCCTAGTGTCTAGCTCTTATCCCTACCTCGCGATAATTTTCGCATTCTTCTTTTTTCCTTTTTATTTTCTTCTTTTTATTTCTTATCTTATCTGTCTCTCTCCCACTTGTCGCTTCACGGGTGTTTGTTGTTTTTCATGCGCAGGAGTTCAAGAAGTCTCGACGACTTGATCCCCGTTGATCCAGAGATTAACGCCACCCTTAGGCGTTTGGCCACTGAGAAGCGAAGAAGAGAGGATCCTGAAGCCATGGAGGAGAACACCCCGCCTCGCAAGTCCCTGTTGGAGTACTCGATGCCATCTATCGAGTCCACTTCCGCCATCCGTCCTCCAGCTATTACGGCCCAAAGCTTCGAGCTAAAGCCGTCTTTGGTGACATGGATCCAGTAGGATCAGTTTTCGGGTGCACCCATGGAGAGCCCGATCGAGCATCTAGACTCCTTCTTGGAGAAATGTGACACCTTCCGGATTAATGGTGTCACGACTGAGGCGATCCGTCTGAAGCTGTTCCCCTTCTCGTTGCGAGACAAAGCCAAGCAATGGCTAAGGGGGAAGGACCCCAACACTTTCAATACCTGGGAGAAGCTCTCCAACGCTTTTCTGACGAATTTCTTTCCTCCGGGGAAGACCATGAAGTTGAGGAGTGAGATCTCCTCCTTCTCCCAGGCCAGCCACGAGTCCTTGCATGAAGCTTGGACGAGATACAAGGAGATGCAGAGAAGATGCCCTCACCATGAGCTTCCGACGTGGCAGATTATTAATCTGTTCTACAATGGGCTGAGGGATGACCTAAAATCTTCTATGGACGCCGCGGCTGGGGGTTCCTTCATGTCAAGGAGCGAGGAAGATGCCGGACATATTCTGGAAAATATGGCATCCAACAATGAGCGGTGGTGTGACGAGAGAGCCACACCCAGGTCTGGAGGTATACACAGAGTTGAGGACGTCGACAAACTTTCAAGCAAGTTCGACTTGCTTTCGACCCAGATCTCCGCACTAATGGTAGGAGCCGATGGGGCCGGTACACAACAGATTGCAGCGGTAGAATCCGAAGTTTTTGGGGAATTCGACGGTGGTGACGTCTCACCACCATTGGATCAGGCGAGCGCACTATTTTACAACCCCACGGGAAATGCGCCGTATCCACCAAGAACCAATTCCAACCCGGCCTACTCTCCAAACAACCGGAACCACCCTAACTTTGGTTACCGGGCACCATTCCAGCCCTCGCCGCCTCAGCAGCAGCAACAACAAACATATCAGCCGACTAGGCCACATCAGAGTCAGTTTCAGCAGCAAAAATATCAGCAGCAGCCTCAGCAACAATATTACGCCCCCAGGAATCAGCAGCCAATCCAGCAACAGCAGCAGTATGGACAACAGAGGGCCGTCTCTCCGGTTGAGTCTCTCTTGACTCAATATATAACCAACCAGGAGAAGATCAATCAAAAGCTGGAAATGGGTCAGCGGGCCCTCACGGACCAAGTAACCCAGCTGGGGTTACAAGTGGCGACCCTTTCAAGGTCACAAAACCAATTACCGCCACAACCTGAGGTGAACCCGAGGGGAGCAACCCAAACGTCGGCACTCGTGCACGAGCACGCAAATGTGTCCGCTATCGTTCTGAGAAGCGGGACACAAATCCCTACTAGAGTGCCCCCTAACAGACTGGAAGCACCGTTGGTCGTCGAGCGACCGATTGAAAAATCAAACGACGCCGGTGCTTCGTCATCAAATCCTACGACTCCGGAGGGAGTCTCTGAAGAAGAGAAGAAGAAGAACAAGGAAGGGAGCCTGAAAGTGTTCAAACCCATTGTGCCTTTTCCACAACGGTTAGCTCAGGCCAAAATCGATGAGAAATATGGCAAGTTCTTCGCCATGGTCAAGGATCTGAGCTTGCAAATCCCCTTCCTGGAAGCAATCGAAACAATCCCCTCCTATGCAAAATTCCTGAAGGATTTGGTGACGAGAGGGTCTAGAAAGGAGAAAGTAGTGTTGATGGTGGAGTGTAGCACTCTCATCCAGAGGACAAATCCGCCGAAACTTAAAGACCCTGGGAGCTTCTCAATCCCTTGCATGATCGGGGCAGTAAAGATTCATCGTGCACTCGTCGATCTCGGAGCGAGTGTCAGTTTGATGCCCTTATCGATGTATAAGAGGATAGGAATGGGTGATTTGGAGCCCACCGGTATGACCCTACAACTTGCTGACTGGTCGGTCAAATATCCGGTGGGGATTGTGGATGACCTTCCCGTCAATGTAAAAGGGGTGCATGTGCCAGTGGACTTTGTTGTCATGGACATGCCTGAAGACGCACACACTCCCATCATCCTGGGACGGCCTTTCATGGCCACTGCTGGCATTTTGATTGATGTGAAGAATGGAAAACTTTCGCTAAACGTCAGCGGAGAAAAGGTTGAATTTGATCTGGGGTTGTCCATGAAGTACCCCGATCCCCCAGATGACCCTCGGTGTAATTTGCTGGAGGTGGAAGAAGATAAAGCTGCTGAAGAGAGCTCCTGGGAGATTCTCTTAAGAAACCCCCCGATGACTTGGGGGACTCAGAAGACCAAGACGGCTCCAAGAACGATGATGCTGCTGGGAAAGCGAATGCAGCACGTACGACCCC
Source organism: Scilla litardierei (assembly GCA_030789695.1). Lineage (NCBI taxonomy): Eukaryota > Viridiplantae > Streptophyta > Magnoliopsida > Asparagales > Asparagaceae > Scilla > Scilla litardierei. The sequence continues at coordinate 394,141,142 of CM061142.1, forward strand.
TCCCGGGTTCCCCAAGGCTCATCCTGTGAGAAAAACAGGGAAAGAACCCATGGACCTCACCAAAGACGAGGTCCGGATCCTTAAGAAGATGGCGGTGAACGCCAATACGAAAGAGAAGCCCCCGGATCTCAAAAACAAGGAGAGGGTAGTCGAGCAAATCTTTCTCCAGCCGCTGACTACTCCAAAGTCTGTAAGCTCCGATGAAGAAGAGATGCCGAACTTCGGGCATCACCCGTATCAACCACCGTGAACATCACTTGCGGGCGTCGAGCCAACGACGTTAAATAAGTGCGCTTCATGGGAGGCAACCCATGCTCTAAACTTTTTCCCCACTTTTTAGTGTTATTTTTGACTTTATTTTACCTATTTTTATAAATAAAATCAGCCGCAAGAACATCCGTTCAGGGACTTAGACAATCTGTTGGTTTTTTACAGGAAACAAGGCCCCAACCGATCGGTTGATAACTCAACCGATCGGTTGGGATGTATCAGATACAAGCCGCATCTGTCCCCAAATGAACCGATCGGGTGAAGAATGGAGAGACCGGGTGACAGACCGGGTGATCTGGGGAGAATTCTCGGGAAAGTTTTGGGAAATATCAACCGATCGGTTGAGTTAAAGCGCGATCGGTTGAGGCGACCGGGTGAGCAACCCTCAATTCTCGGGAAAGTGTATGGAGCGACGAACCGATCGGTTGAGTTCTCAACCGATCGGGTCGCCTGTAGCGTTTCTTCAGCGTCGAATTTTAGACCTAAGTTCAACCGATCGGGTGATATCTCACCCGACCGGGTCGACTTAAATTCCTATAAATTTCCGTTGCTGCCCGTTCGTTCCACCCTCGCCATTTTCGAATCCCAACCCAACGTTTCGCCTCCTCCTCTTGCGCCGGACCGCGATCTTCCCCAAAATCAACCCCAATCGACCTCCCCCCATTTCCCTATCCATCCCACCATCGATTTCTCTCCATTCTCCTCGATTTCACCCGCACCCAAAACCCTAACTTTCACCCATTCTCCTAAATTTTGAAACTTACTGAAGAAATCGCCGCGGCTTCACAACGTGCTCCTATCGAGTAGCATCGGGGCGTCTACGAGCAACGATCTTCATCTCATTTGGGTAAACTCGCTCCTTTGCTCAATTTTAATTTTGCCCCAAATATTCCATTTGCTAGTTGGTCGTGTTTCGTGTTTGTGTTGATTCATTGTATTTTGCATACTCACGCACACACACGACACCCGCACAATGCCTCCCCATCGTGTTAAGCCCACCGACACCAGCTCTTCGAACCCTAGGCCCACCCGTCGTACTCGTCGCACACAGCCCCCCGCTCAACCCACCACCTCCAACCCATCTACCACACCACGCACCACTTCCCCACCTCACGTTGACGATCCCGAATATGGGATGCAATTCCAAGCCGACGACCAAGCCGACCGATTCACGGCCATGATCCTCCTAGCTGAACAGGGTGGTCGGATAACCGAGTAGTCCGTCGACCGAGACCTCCCCTTTCTTCAAAGCTTCATTCGCCACATCCGTGAAGACCCACCCGATGTCTCCGAGCTCCACATTCCACCCCCCACGACTCCCGGTCCCCAGCGCAGGCCCCCATCACCACCCCCAGAGGGTGGTGCCCTTGCTTGATTTTTTCTTTCCCGCTTTTGCCCACCCCCCGTATTTGTGCCCATCTGTCTTTTCGGGGCCCTGCTTTGTCTCTGTCAGGGGGGGGACCCATTCACGTGTCACATCACTTCCTTTTTATTTTTTATTTGATTGCACTTTGTTTGTTTTTTGACTCCCCCTTGCATATTTTTGCATTTCACGTTCGCATTTTATTCGCTAGCACGGTCATGTCTAGCTTGGGGGACGTCTATTTTGGTGTGTTGTCATGTTTTGTTTTTTCTCATTTTTGTGTGTGTGCTTGTTTTTCCCCTTTTGAGTGTCGTGTCGTGTGGTTTTATTTCTATTTTCGTGTCGTGTGGTTTGATTTTGATTTTTATTTATTTTCAGTTTCATCTCTGTGTTTTTCTCGTTTTTATTTCTTTTTGTGTCGGTGCGTATTCCCCCCCATCTTCATTGCCCTCCCGTACTCACTCATATTGCATTGAGGGCAATGCAAGCTTCAGCTTGGGGGAGTCGCACTGTGTGCGCCATTTGAGTCCTTCTTTTTCGTTTTTGTGTCGTTTTCATCGTGTTTTTTATTTTTTATTTTTTCTCTTCTCTTCTTTTTATCTCCTTCTCCTAGAGATGAACCCTATGATGAATCGCCACAGAATCACACACACCTAGCATGACATCGATAATCACATTCACTAACCCTAGGATTTCGAGTTCTCTTGCATTTCACGCATCGTGGGTCCTCTTAGTTTTTGTGAGTCGTGTTTCATGCCTATCTGTTTGGTGTGCTTCTACTTTGTGATTTTACTTTATATACCTGTCCAGGAATGACCCCTAGATTATCATGCTTCGATTTGAATATGCGGTATTTATTTTCCCTGTCTGCTTCTGCAAGCTATTTATATATATCGTGTACTTCATTTCGCATGTGTCGGGATTCCACAATTAAGGACTAGGACAACCCATTTAGCCTATGCTCTATTTAGCGAGAATAGTTTCCTTTGCCCAAGTGTTTAGATTCCGACTTCTTTTTTGTTTTACTTGGTGCAAATCCCCTCGTCGTGTACCATTCTCCCATTTGGGAGAGTACACATGTATATAGCCAAAAACCCAAAAATCCAAAAAAAAGAGAAAAGAAAAGAAAAACCCAAAAAGAAAAGAAAAGAAAAATTTTGTATAGCCCAAAATTCAAAAAAAAAATACAAATACCCAAAACCCAAAAATTTCAAGTGTGAATATTTTTCCCATCTACCGAGAATAAAGGGAAGGCGAGAATTTGCACCGAGTGTTCTACTCCACATCATCTCAACCCCCATCGTTTTCGAAAACACTTGGCTTAGGAACTTTTTAGCTAGTATCTAGGCTATAGTGGTGTGATTTCCTTAACCCTAGTTGTGGAATCCCCGATGCATGATACGCTTCTATTCTTATACTCTTCTCATGCATGCTTGAACTAATATTCACCGCAATTTCAAATTCGAATCGGTATTTGGGTCGTTTCCTGGGTCTGTGTATATCGAGTTTTATTGCACTTCGTAGATAGCGACACCGACTTCTAGCGCACGACCACACTCACTCGCGCTTCACCGCGTGGGCCCACGGCACTTATTTGGACTCGTTTCCCTAGGTTTAGTGATGTGATTTGACGTTTGCTTGCTTGGTGTGTCGTTTTTGATTTTTGTTGGCTCTGACGACGATCTATGATATAAAGTTTTCTTTTTCCCTCTTTCTCTCTATTTTTCCCCTCCGAGCTCCTACTCTCACTCGTCTTCCTCGAGGATGAGGAAGAGTTCAGCTTGGGGGATTTTGACGTGAGTATATATTTCATATATTCACGCACGTATTCTTTCGTGTTTCTCCGTATTTTCCGCCGTCTTTTATTCGTTTTCTCGTATTTTCCCGTTTTCTTTCACTTTTCTTTGTTTCTCCATGTTTGCAGGAGATTGCCCGCGTAGGGGACGTTTAACGACGATATCTCAAGTCCCCGGAGCAATGGGAGGAGTCACACGTGACCCAGGGGGTCAAACGAAGATGATGGCATCATTTTATCCCCTCACCTGATCGGTTGGTCATCTCCAACCGATCGGGTGATGCACGCGTGCACCACCCGGTCTCAGCCGGAGCTCAAGTGGATGTCACCCGACCGGTTCACAGGCCGGTTCAACAGGGCTGATTCTCTGTCTTTTCAAGCCAAATTCCAACCGATCGGGTGACTCTCACCCGATCGGTTCATCTGTAGCTGATGCTGAGGAGCTGAGACACGGGCACCCAACCGACCCCTTCACCCGATGGCGCCAAGATCCAACCGGTCACCCCAAGAACTCAACTGACCGGTTCATATGACCGGGTGAAACTCCGCCATTTTCTGTTTATTATTTGTAACGGATCACCTGATCGGTTGACTTGTCAACCGATCGGGTGATACGAGATCCTATAAATAGGACCCCTAGGGTTCCAGAAACGGGGGAGCTGTTAGTTTTTACTGTTTTCTCCTATTTGTGACGGCTGTAATTACTTTTCTATTGTAAGTTTTCGGATCTTTCTTAAACTTTAGTATTATCTTAATTGCTCTACTACCTTCGCATTCCAATCGTCTGATTATGATTTCAACTGTTCATTTTCGTTTAGATCGCTTTTTAATGAATATTTGTGAGTAGTTCCCAAATATGGGGTTTTAGCGGAAACCCCTTCGGGGGCTCTTCCCGATGCATCCATAGGGTTAGGAAATCGATAGGGATTAGGAATCTAACGGTTACGCGGGGTGTTTTATTGTCATCGGCGGGAAAAAGACCGCCTTTGACCGTTGGGCCAAGGGGGAATAAACTTGGCGGTTGACTCCCTAGCCATAGCTCACGCCCTTAGCGTAGACGCCGAATCCTAGTGCGCGGGAGCGGCAGGATGAGACATTGGGAGTTATCGTTGCGAGCTTAGTGCTCCCAGAATCGATCAGTGTTAATGGACACGGGAGTGCCCACTGATCGAACCCGGGAAGTCCGGTGTATCATCCTGGGCACCGACCGGAATATCGGGTCCATGAGATGCCGGTACCACTTTCAGAGGCAACGTCTCACCATTAGACCCTAATTCTTATCGCCATCCTACCCGTAGGCCGTATCGACGAGAGTCGCTCGTTGGAGTGGAAACCAAAGTCCCGGGTTTATTTTCTTATTGTTCATACCTTGCATTCCTTTCCCGTGACAACCCATCAATCGATCCGGGCTAGCTCGCCCACGGGGTGATTTCGGTCCTCCTTGACACAAGCACATCCTAGCCTCCCTGTGTTCGACCCCCAAGCCACACTACAACACCGTGCGCTTGCGGTTACAAATATCTAAACCCTCACGTGGTTCCACCGACCATTTGCAGCTAGCAAACCGGGGGCACGTCACTAGCAACTTCTTATTCTTCTCCAGCTTATTTATATCACTATACTTGAGGTGGGTATGTGTAAGTACACGCTCCACCAACGACTTCAAATCCGGCTTACCCTAAAAACAAATAGATAAATAATTAGACACAAAGTAGACACAAATTCCATTATAACATAATATATGCTCAAATTTAAAATTGAACAAATAACCTATCGCGCCAAATCATGGGTATGTCTAGTGTAGCTCTTGGAGCCGATATGATGATCATATTCTCGTAGCTTTTCGTGGTTCGCCTTGGCGATATCTGCAATCCTCTTTTTAAAAATACATGTCAGGCAAATGGATATATAAAACATATTAAAGGGACCAAAATTGAACCATAATTTTCCTTCATCCGACTCCCAATAGGCACATGATCTGAATAACTGGAGGGGATCTGCTTGGGCGTCCATATGCCACCAACGCTCCAAGTCTTCTATGTAACCCGACTAGATCCTTCCCTTCAGGTACTTATGCCACTGGACCAATGCATCCTATATCTTATTGATGCAAAATGTCCATGCGTCTGTGTTCCCATCCAACATGTAATGCCTCTGCAAAAAACCACGTATACAAATTATACATAATAATGAAGGTAATAAATTAAAATATAACATACTTACATTGAAGCGTCAACATACGACCAAATCTTCAAATCTTTGCTCATTCCAATTAAGGTAAATGTTGATTATATCGGCCCTTCTGACCAAGGTAGCCAAAAAACATGTAAACTTGCCCCCCATCCAATGGGGGCACTATGGCTCCACTGAATGACAACTCGCTACCCATCTGGTGGAATCAGGTGTGAGTGCATGTTGTACCCTCGCCCCTTCTTTGGTGGCTTCTCACCGGCTACGAAAAAAAATGATATTAGCTTACAATATAAATAAAATGTTATATAACATGTTCTTATTTAACATGATTGAAATACATTTTATACCCTTTTGCTGGAAGCATTCCTCTCTAGATGAAATCATCCTAGCATGGTCCACGGTATCCAATATCTTTAAAACCACTTGGCGTGCATCCGTTATGGCCTTCTGGGACCATGCCACCCTCTCAGCATCTGCAGCATGTGGTAAAGATGCGTCCTCGACACTGGGGTCGAACGACACAAACTGTACCTTCTCAACAGGGTCATGTGCAGCATGATTGGCAGTATCAAAGGAGGAGCCAATGGCTTGAGTACCTACCGGTATATCCTCTAAGCCACATGTGTTTGTGGGATGGCCTAAAATCCATGAATATAGCAATTAGTCATCCACTACAGTAAAAAGTGTAACTTAAGCTGCAGACATGATATAATACACATATATGCATACATGTCCATGTGGGCTGAGAGGAGGAAGATGACCCCATAGCTGTAATAGCATCTCTAAATCTCTTCATCTGCACTTTAAAATATTGGGATTTAAACTAAACAAATTCACATGTTCTGGATTCATATGGAAATTACACCACTAGTTTTAGCACAGCTAATCCTAGGTAACACTAGGCCATTGGAAGTCATTAAAACCACATCCATATCAGATTACTAGCATATAATAGATATAAGTTTTGAAGCCCAACAAGAGATGCACGTAGTAGCCTAGAATGGGAAAACAATGAAGAGAACAACATTAGATTATTTACATTACCAAAATCTATGTACATGGATTATTTAATTCTAAAGGGAAACAACCGGCATAAGTCCCCCCAACAAAGGACCAAAAGATGCCATGTACATTGTTCAGGTGTCATGGAATGTTCATGGCAAATATCCCTACTATGAGAGTGTTTATAGCTATTGCAAAGGATGCAATGGTCAGTGTAAGCTGGAGCGGAATGAGTTCATTTCGCTGGTTGTCGAGTTGAATGTTCACATAATCTTCTGTGTCGTCAATGTATTCCCCCATAGGACAAAGGGGAAAAACATCAGTATTGGCTCAAGGTGGTTGTCACAAATCACAGAATGTTTAAGAAAGCTAAACATGCATCCCTTTTAACATCACAAGCATTAGAGGTTTTTATGAACAGGTTCTTTTGTCTATAAAATCTACAGACACACTGAAGACAATCGTTGCTAGGCCAAGCATGCAAACGCGAATTGAAAAAAATGCATCACTTGAACGTGAGAATGATCCAAGCATTTTGAACTACTATGTTATCAAGTCTTATTGGCTATGGTTGGTTGTGTTCAGGTCAGCGTCAATCATCCTGCATACCCAATATTTATTGGTTGGTGGGTCCAAATGTTGGGTCCTTGCCCAGCTCATGGGCTTTGAAGCTACACATTGATCCTCTTCAATTAGGCCAAGTGTAGTTTGGACTGGGATATATATACACTGAAAGATATGGATATTGCGCTTATATAATTGTATAGATACAATATGCATTAATTTAATTCAAACATATATTGCTGGGTAATTATGTTTGTCCTCATCTTTCTTCCCTTGTATACGACTTTACAAAAATCACTGTTTTTTACATGGATAATTTAACATTACAAAAAGCGCACATACGACTTTTAGAATTATTTAATTGCAAAAAAATCTAAATGCAAATCAAATACAAATACATTCAATTAAACAAAATTTACAAATGGTCACCATTCATATTTTATCGAATTCAAAAGATTCAAATAGAAAAATTCACTGGTTATCATAGGATGATTGCACAAAATCTCCAATGCACAAAATATTTACATTGTTATTTAAACATTCTAGATGTCGTCATTTTAATAACTACGATGTGACTTCAAAGTTAGATTGGTGAAGAAATTTGCACCAAAAAAGACAGGTGCATGCACACAATCAACATGGATACAGTAAAAATGACATTGAAAATGTATAATGGAGGAAGAGAGTGAAAGTTGAGGTTTTTAACGTTGGAAATGAATCACCAGTTTGGTCATCTGTTGAAAAAGCCATTCAATTAAATTGCATGTATGGCACTGTCTATCATAGCTTGTATTGTTATCAGAATTTAAAAAAATCCACTTCTAATAACTGTTGTAGTTTCTTTATTGAAATGTTGCATCCACACTCAAGATGGGTGCAGAGACGAAATTAAGACAACAATGTACAAATATACATTGAAAGAATGCCATTGAGATTTATATGCACGAATCAAAATATCCCAGTGAATTGTGAATATCGTTTTTAAGTCGTCTAAGCGGCCCATACACTCACAGATCTTGAACAAGATGCAGAATAAAATATACTGTGATCTAAACAAGATAATCTATGTCCCAAAGAGACTAGATCGTGAAAGTAAAAGTGTCATACTTTCAAGAAGGAAGCATTTTAATCAGAATCAGAGAATCAAATTATACAGAATCAACAAAAAGAGAACAGAAAAGGGTTTACCTTCGGTAGAGATCTCCTGAAGTTCACATGTCACCGTGCTCCGACGATCGGCCTTCGGATTCTTCGGACCGGCGGTTGCCAATGGAATCCTGTGGAGATAACGCGAAAACCTGAGGCGTACCCTAAGAATAGATCGTCCCCTAAGAATAGATCGTCGAGCATCTGCGTCGTCGGAGAAGAGATGATCGACAGTCAGCGTCAGGGTTTCGTCGCTCGAGAGAGAGGATGTTCGACAGAAAGGAAAAATTTTATTCGCCCTATTTCACTTTATGAGAAGATGTTCGAGACAGAGAGAGGGTTTCGATAAAAACATTTGGCCTGATTTTACTTTATTATTTCGATCGGGTGCGCTGGAGCTTTCGATCGTCCGCCAAAAGTTGGCGCTCGATATTTTGCCAAGTCCGTGGCTAACCAGCATGTGCTATGGACTGTCCCTCGCCGTTTCTAGTGATGTGTCACGGAAATTTTCGTGACAATTATATTTTTATGACCAAAAATTGACATGATGAAAAATCCATGGCAAAAATATATTTGCCACGGAAAATCCGTGGCTGTTATTGTAATAGCCAGGGAATATTAGCCACGGACATGTCCGTGGCTAATGAAGAAGAAGTTGACAAGGAATCATTCTGTGGTTGATGTTCCGTGGCTGATGCTCTGTTTTCTAGTAGTGAATCTCAATGTTGTCAGACTTGAATCGAGGTGAACTAGTCGTAACTGAATAGAGAACCAAGCTCACGCTCTCGCGCTATTGCCGGTCTATAGAAACCTAGATTAGGGCCCACTCTCGTGCATACCCTAAGCTAAGCCGCTAGTATGAAGATCGACATCATCGTCCAATCGCACCTCGAGCCCACTCTCGTGTATACTCTAGTTATGATCTAGGTTATGATAGTTTGTATTCGTCCAATCTCTTGCAAACGAATATGAGTATAGATTTATAATAAAAATCCTAGCTTTGGTCCAATCTCTTACAAACCAAGTCTAGAGAATCTCGATTATAAACCTAAATCGAATATCAAGGCCTTCTAATCGATTGGAATCCAGTCTCTTGCAAACCCCAATCAATGGAAATTCCTAGCTACCCATAGTAAATCAATCATAACCCAACCGTCTACCAATCCTAGCAACACATTAATTCGTTCATCACAATTCTAAAATCGGATCCATAGGGTTCAGCCCCATGCCCTAGAACAGTGGAACTACTCGCAATTAATCATGGCAATCACAAAATAAACGAATAAAAACATACAGAAATTCATGGTTGAGAGAAAACAATTCACAAAAACTAGAAATTTTGATAGAAAGAACAAACCAAATCTCCAATCTTCAATCTCCAGCTGAGAATTACAATTAGAATAATGCTAAAAAACTAATTTCTGGTCTCCCCTAAAACTAGGAAGAAAACTAGCTTAAATATAAGCCAAAGTCGGCTAGAAAATCTTGACAGATCTGCCCCTGGCGCAGCCCAGAACCCTAATTCGCGATACAGGCAGACTGCGCCACTCGGCCGAGTAGAACATGTCACTCGGCCGAGTGACGGACCCAAAGAAAAACAGAGATATTGGGGGTTTTGGGGGTCTGTCGCTCTGTTCCACTCGGCCGAGTGGAGTTCTTCACTCGGTCAAGTGGGCTTTCTCATTCGGCCGAGTGAGTCTTCTGCTGATCTTCTTCAAACTTCAGAGAGTTGGCTGAGATCTCAGGAGGAAAACCCTGTCGTACTCGGGCAAGTGGACTTCTTCACTCGGCTGAGTGAGATCTTTCACTCGCCCGAGTGGACTTTGACTCCAAGTGCTCTTGTATCCGTTGTACTCGGTCGAGTACTTTCCTTCACTCGGCCGAGTGAGCTGTCTGCTCGGCCGAGTGGGCTATTTCTGGAGTCCTATCTTCTCCTCCTCGCCTTCTCGTCGATTCTATCGAACTTCTTCTTCTTCCGCTCATCATCTAGCAATGCTAGCTCCTCGATAAGGTCACATGCGGTGCTCCAACGTGAGTGAAAGTCCCTTGATCTCATTTATGCTCCAGATCCCTCCATATTTCCCGAAATCCGACAAAAACAAGAAATAGTGAAAAGCAACGTGATATCGTCGAATAATCATGAAAACACAATATGGTCGATTGAACTGACATGAAAACATGCAGAAAAAAGGTTTAAAATAAGGAGCGTTCAAAATCCTCCAAGCTTACCTCTTACTCGTCCTCGACAAAGATGAGTAAAAAGGCGAACCCGACGGGTAAAAATATGGAAAAAGGAAAAAGAATATAGAAAAGAAAACAAAGAGGGAGGTGCTAGATCATTTTCTCAGGACGTGGAGCTGCTTACTCAAATAGCATACAAAGAATAAAAACATGCCAATGATTTTTGTCTCGATATCATGATCATATATGAATGCATTTGATATAGAAACCAAGAATATCAAAACGATATGAAACATGAAATCGTTCTAGAATTAGCGTTGTCTGAGGCATCCAAAATAATATACATAATCATATATTGCACACTTTTCAATTGATCGCTTTTTACTTGTAGTATAAGAGGCATCACACATTATGAAGCAATAAGAATAGAAAGAAATGGTATTCATGAAATGCATGCCAAATTTCAATTCGTGGACTTCGTAATACCCTAAGTAATCTCCCTGAGTATAACAAATTACCTAGCTTAGGTCGTCATGTACAGACAAGTGGTCACACTCTCACACATCATTGGATCCTCTGCTCCAAGCTTATCTATAAGCGTGGTGGCATCAAATAGAACAATACGACTTTTCCCCATTTTTTTGAAGCTCCAAGAAAAATAAAAGAGGGAAGGAAGAAAGAAAGCAAGAGATGGGATCGGGTATATACAGTCGAACTTCTTTTTGTTTTTCTTTTCTCTTTTTCTCTCTTTCTTTTCTTTTTTCTTCTTTTTTTGATAGACCAATATACACAATAATAATATTGAATCAAAGATAGAGACATATGCATGTATTCTTTTTTTCTTTTGATTTTGGGGTATTGGAGCTTGTACTTTATAGCAAGGGGAAGATGCCATTATAAGATTTGCTAAAGGGAGATTCACCAATGATTTTAAGTATGGAAATAAAGTTCAAGATATGTGGAGAAAGAAAAATATTCAACGCTCAGTTCACTCTTTTGAATGTGCATGACAACTTTCAGCAGGGTAATGTAATCTACTCAGTTTGAATTCAGGAAGTGAACTAATCCAGTTATATCAAAAAGGCATACATTCAATCAACCGGAAAGTTGAGCATACAATTTCATTCAAATAGAAGTGATAGCAGACAACAAAGCAGTACTCCAAATTTAGGCAATCAATACGTGAAGCTTGGTGTGTTTTCTACGAAAAGTATACAATATAAATCTTCAGACTCAGCTAGTGGTAGAATTTCATTCACAATCATATAATAAAGATGCCGGTTACTATTCTCGAATGCATGGCAACGTATAGTATATGATATCTGGAATAAAAATGATGGCATGTCAAGGGAATATGCATATAAAAGTAAGCTGACTCCAAGTCATCGTCATCACAGAAAATTCATCTCTAGCAAAAAAAGATAAAAGAAATAAGGATAAAGGAAAAATAAGAACTACTATACATATGCATCATACACAAAAATAAGAAAACGTGATGCATGAGGAAAAATATGAAAAAGTGGATGAAAATAAGTGAAAAATAAAGAAAGGTGGAAAAAGTGAAGATAAAAATGAAGAAAACGAAAAGTGCGTGAGACACTCACTCCCCAAAGCTAAACTGCACAGTGTCCTCAATGTGCTAAGTGTGACACAAGGAGAAATATGATAGGGACGGGGGGTGGTGAAGCATGCAAGATAAAGGATGAAAATGTAAGAAATTGGGATGGAAATGCAAGTGATGAGTGCAAAGATTAAGGTTGTGAAATATAATGGTCCCAGAAATACATCCTCTTTCCCAAGATGATATAGACAAATCTGATCAAAAAGTGACCAAAATGTATGGGGAGATGGGGCACAAAATCGGCAGAAAAGATAATATCAATCACAGCAACGACAAAAATATGAGAGGCATCAAGTGTGTGCCTAAGCAGGTGGTGGATCGCTAGCACCGTCCTGTGTTGGGGGAGGAGGAGGAGGGTAGGGCTACTGTGAAATGGGACGGATAGCGGTAGGTGGAGGCTATGGCAGGTGCGTAAGAATCTGGTTCAGGGTAACCTGAATACCAGGGAGTAGAGTGACGCGAGACTACATAGAGCTAACGGTGGCGGTGAGAGCACGAAAATCTCCTTTGAGCCCACTAACAGCCCCTTCTAAGGCACGCAGGTGCTGAACAAGGGTGTTGGCGGTGGGGGGAGAGGGTCGAACAGGTGGGGGTCGGGGCTGCCACACACGGCCACCGCAGACAAGTGGGGCCACTATTGGGTGATGGTGTGGTTCCGTGCTCGCTAAAAGACACTCAGCCTCTGTGTGAGGCTGAGATGCAGGGATGCTCTCAAAAGTGCGAGCAGTGGAAGAATCTGAAGTGGTGAAAGTGGGCGAGAAGGATGGAGAGGTCGCTGACACAGAAATAGGGACAGACGTCATGACGCTCTCGGTGAAAACAGCAGCAGCAGAGACGGAAATGTCGACGACTAGGGAGGTCATGAAATCTACAGAAAATGACTCTCCAGGGGTCGAGAAATTTGGTGACGACAGGGTCTTGGCCGTCGAAATAAAGGAAGGCTTGCCTCTCTCAAAAACAGCGGTGGTGGCGCTCTCAAAACCCACATAAGAAATGGGATCAGAGATCAACGACACAGAGGTGGTGGTGATGGCAGACTTAGCAAGTGTGCTCTCAACACTGACAGAAGTGTGGACAGAAGTGAAGGGAGCATGGATCAAATCTGGTGCAGGCTGATGGATCGGGATCTCCGGGTCCAGAGGTGGGAGGAGGTGCTCCTGCTGATTGCCCTCGGGCTCAAGCACGTACGTAGCTGGGATGAAGAGGTCCATCTCTGTCTCCACACCCCTCCTGTGGGTCCAATGTGGGTCCAAGCGGGACTTGGAAGCACCATATAATCTGCTCCAAAAGGACCGTGCAGCCAAATCCAGTGCTGCTGACTGTGAGTACGCAACATCCTCATGCGGGCCATGACATCTATGGAAAGGGAGGTGGGGCCCGTGGGTCGAAGCAAACCAGCTGGGAGCTCAACTCTGTACAAAGGGGATAGTAAGGTAATCAGACTGCTGCAACAGATCGCCATCCTGGTGGTGGCAGAAGAAACAATGCGGTCTAGATACCATCTAGTAATATCGATCTGAACGGCAGAGACTGAGACGTCTGTGTTGCCCTCAAAGACTCTCGCTCTAGTCATTGCTGTAGGAAGATATATGCCCATAAGGCAATTTATCTTGATTATACGTCTTGTTCATACCGTATATGGTACGTATTATTCTAAGTATAAAATCATTTGTATTAATATACTTAGATAATATCCATAGACTTATAGTTAGGTCCTTACATATCTAGATGAGATCTCGATTATGAGTAAGTAAGTGACCGAATAGAAACGTAAGTCTTAAACGGTTCGTGATCATAGATGTGTCGAGAACTGGATATCGACACATCGGATAGATCACTGTGTCTTCGTCTTACCTTCGGGTAATGATGATCTCATAGTCATTCGACTTAGCGAAATCGGAGACGAGACACAGGTGCTCATTGTAGAATGAGTTCACTGAACGACCAAGTTAGAGTTATTAAATGGTTAACTTTAATGATCTGTCTTTAATAACTCTAGGGTGATGATAGGTTAGTTGATCCTTAAGACCTGAAGTCATCTGTACCAACCCATGAGCGGACGGTGTAGCTTAGACCCATGATCTAGCTTCGAGGACCAGTCCTGATGAAAGATCTTAGGTTGGGTTGCACCTGAAGCTCTCAAGGTGAGTAAGTGACTAAGATGGGATTCGTCACTTCCATTAAAGGGAAGTTAGTGTTATAGGCTCAGTACGGTCTTTATGTTAATCCTCGGCCGGGGTATGTTGCAAGTTGTACAACGTGTATACAATAAAGACCGCCGTATACTGACCAATGTTGTCTAATAGGGTTGACAGAAAACCATACCCTAGGCCAACATCAAACACAGTCTTAACGAAGGGATTTTAGCTAACGGAATTCATCACTGACACAGCCAATGCAAACCCTATGACACTTTTGTCAAAGGGTCGATCACGTTATGATGACTCTGAAACAGGGACGACAGCTACTGCTCGTAGTGACCGTCGTCTAGGGGTTTCGAGCCCCAACCTGTAGTAAGGTCAGGCTGTAGGGTCTCACACCGAGTAGTATTCGTGTCTTAGTAATAGGAATATAGAATAGAGAGAAATATCATTTGATGATATTCACAAGCTGAGTTGTGAAAGTTAGTCGCATTAGCAATAGGGACACAACGTTGCATTAGATGCTAACTTTGACTAAACGTGTTGTAAATTAGTTACAACGAATTTAGTAGGAACAAACTTGTTGGAAAAGGTTACCTGGATGACGGGATCATCCCGGTCTAAACACAGGTTCAAACCGCGTCCAAATCGGAGCTCAAACGAGCCCAGAAACGCAGAAAGAGTCCAAGGGGAAGTGGGTTAGACCCACTGGGCCAAGAGGCCCATGTGCAAAGGCAAACGGGCGTGAACCGCTGCAGCAGCGGGCATGGCCCGCTGTGTGCAGCGGGCGGGCACCCGCTGCACAGCGGGCCAGCGCCCGCTGCACGCAGCGGGCACGGCCCGCTGCACGCAGCGGGCCCGCGCCCGCTGCACGCAGCGGGCGCGGCCCGCTGCACGCAGCGGGCACGGCCCGCTGCAGCAGCGGGCGGGCGGCCCGCCCTTGCCCTCCTTGGGCGGGCGCGCCCGCAACTTAAGTCAATTAGGGTTTTTGAAACCCCTAATGACGGCTACGAATTTTTGTGAGAATTGCTAAACTTTGAGCAATTGTTTGAGGGGTCAAACGAAGTCGAAATTCGTCACCGTCAGTTCCTACGCGTTCACCATTCCAAGCTTTTCTGATTGATAGTTTGTTTGGTGTCTGAAGTTTAGTATGTGAGGAGAATTAATTAGTTAAAGTTTGACTTTGTGAAAGGCTAACTTTAAAATTGAAATTAAGCCAAGTGACTTAATTCAATTTTTTTCTCCATGTGGGTTGTCCCACATTGCCCGCAACAAGAGGGTGAGTGTTCACTCCCTATATAAATAGGGGTGCACTCTCCTCGTTGAAAAACACACCAGTCAACGATCGAGTAGCTCCAGAATTTTAGAGCAGGCTCGATCGGCGACCAAATCTCTCTCTCTAATTTTCCTATTCTCCGGAGTAGTCCTAGCACGACTACGAAGGGGGTTTGGATCTGATCCGGACGTCTAAGACGCGGGTTCTTCTCAAGTGAAACTTTCTACCGCGTGTGATCGGCTCGGAGGCGAAAGCGGCTCGGGCGGATCGGTGCGAGGGTGCGAGGCGGCTCAGGGAGATCGGGTCAACGCGGCTCGTCTACGAGGAGCTTCTCAAGACGGTGCGGTACATCTTGCCTGCTCCAGGGCCAAGATTCCGGGTATGTGGTTAAGCGTTTTTAGCGTAATTTTTAGTCGCTTAGTGTAGATCCTTCTTGGAGTGGTCAGACCCACTCCAAGTCGGCATAGATCGGGCTAGGTTCTGGCTCCCCAGAGCCTAGCTAAATAGTTTAGCTAGTGTAGAAATTTCGATTTCTAGTTTTTCCGCTGCGCTTTTGTGCCTCCGTGGTCCGTCCGACTTAGGACGGATACGGATCCGAGCTCTGGGGGTCCGCAAAAACCCCAACATTGGTATCAGAGCTTGTTGAGCTTGAGTACGGGTTCTCGGGTTATGAGCCGACCAGAAGTAATCGCTCTTACCGTACCAAGTCCCGATAAGATGGTGATCTTATAATGGGTTGGGCATTGTCGAGAGGCATGCCGTAAAACAAGTTTCTGAGGTATCTTGTGACGGGTCTAGGGTGCCATGGATGATGGGCCTTAACAGCGTCGCAATGATATCAGAGTGATACCCCTACAGTGGTATCAGAGCCACGGTTATGCTATAGATCTACTATAGCGACTTTTTAAATAGTTAAAAATGCTTAGCTTTCATATGCAAAACTTTTTTTTATGTTAAATTAGTTTTGAAAATATTTTGTGTTTCAAAAAAAAAATTTTTTTTTTTGCAACACTGATATTTATTTTAATTTTGGAGCAAAATTATTTTTATGCGATAAATCTAAAAAGTAGTCTCCTTTATTCTAAATACTTTATAAAATTTTTATGAGCCATTAAAAATTTTAAAAGAGTGTTTAATGTTTATGTAATCTTTAGAAAAATTTTATTTTTGAAATTTGAGAATTTTTCATTTAGTTACATAAAGTTATAGATCTTTAAAACTTTATTTGAAAGCTTCTAAAAGGATTTCTAAGAATTTTTAAAAGAGTTTTTAAATTGTTTTAAATATGTAAATAATAGAAATAATTTTATTTCATGAGATGTAATATAAATTAATTTCTTTTACTACATAGTTGTTTCTAAAAATTTTATGTGATATTTTAATTTTAGAAATAAGATTAAAAATTTTAAGAGCCTAGGTTTAAAATTATTAGATAATTTTGTACGACCTAGTTTTATGCGATAAAATTTTATGAAGACTTTAAAATTTTTTAAATCTTTGATTTTAAGTGTTAAAATTTAGATTTGCATGTTTGTATTATATAGATAATTTTTAAACTTGCAAATACCTTTTATATGTCACTAAAAATGAAACTTTCTTTTATGCGGATAAAGTTAGTTTTCATTTCATGTTGTATAACGTATACACAAACCTTGTTAGGTTAGCCATTAAAACATGATAGTGACATGCTACGTTTAATAAAACAAAACAACATTGAACCTAATACCTGATTAGGGTAGTCCCCTTGTTTGTAAATCATTTCATTAAATCGTTTAAAAAATGATTTTCATAAAAGACAAAATGTTGAATTGTTTTATTAAAATCCTAATAAGATTGGGGTAGTAAGTTGAACGTAGAACCTTATAGTTGATAAGGACTTAATAAAAGATGTTCAACCAATCTGAAAAATTTTGAATTTTTAGGATCCACTAGTTGATAAGGATTAACTAGTTCTTTTAATTAAAAGCCATTTAGTTGTTTGGAAAACATAAGATTGATGACAACTCCTTCAATGGATCATGATGTCGGTCAATGTGCTTGGCTAAAGTTTTTGGACCAACCTAGCTAGACTGGGTAACAAGTGGTCCTGGCTTAGTCAATTCCCTGGCCGCGTCCGCTGGACCGCAAGGAGTCGATTCATGACTATGTAAGTCCATCGACTATACCTAAGTCAATACGATAATAATCTTGTTCAAGATAAATCGTAGCCCTCCTTGTTTTAGGAGTTGGCAACTGTAAGAAACATGTTCCGGTTGTTGAGCTACACTCAAGCCGTGACATGTCAATCTTATAGAAACCGATTTCTTGATTGACATCTTAACCTGACTAAAACCGTTGTCTCATCCCTCGAGCTTCGGCGTAAGTCTAACCAAGAATGTAGTCTATGACCTGACCCAAACCGGCGCGTCGTGCATACACCGAGCAAAGGGGCAAGTCAGGCTAGACACGAAAACAAGGGTCCGACTAGGCTAGCCATTGTGATCCGGTTGAGCACACTCATGATCACAAATGACTAGGGGTAAAAATCGATAGGGAATCATAGTAAATATGATTGACGACAAGTTCGTCTACCGACTGCAGAGTCGGACAACTTGTTGAGATACACTCAAGGTTGTCAGACTCAGGGTAGTCGGATCCCTCTCTCACAAATATTATTTTATAATAAATTGTTTATTATTATGGCTTTAAATAAATTTAGTGGGAGAATATAGTTTTATTAAAACCATTAAAACTATACTACGAACATTTACTAACTATAGTATCTATAAAATACAGAATGGATTCGGGACTTAGATACATGGTTGAAAAGAACGTGCTGGATGGAACCAACTACAAAGACTGGCTTAGGAACATCAAGTTGGTCCTTTCCCTAGCCGGAATAGGATACGTACTGTTCGAGGACGCTCCAGATAAGCCGGATGAAGATTCGACCCACGAGGAAAAGGAAGCCTACAAATTGTACCAGAGGGATGCAGAGAAGGCCAGGTGCCTTACTCTGGCTTCGATGACCAACGAGTTGCAGAGGAAGCATGAACATATGGATGTTCAAAGCATGCTCCTCAACGCACAAGAGTTGTATGGAAAGCGATCAAGAGCTGCCAAGTTCGAGGCCACTAGCAACCTCTGGGGCACCAAGATGGGGACGGAACCCGTACAAGATCATGTTATCAAGATGATCGGGTACGTGGAGGACGCCGCCCAGTTAGGATTTGTCCTGGACAATGAGATGTCCACGGACATTATCCTAAAGTCTTTGACTCCCGATTTCAAGCCTTTTATAACTGGCTTTATAATGAACAGCCTTGAGACGGATCTTCCGGGTCTCCTCAATATGCTCCGGCAGTTTGAGGAGATTCATAAGAAGCCGGCTGCACTGGTTGTTGGCTCTGCTACTTCCGACCAGCCGAAAGGCAAAGGAAAGAAGAGGCAGGTCCCACAACCTGCGAAGGCTAAGAATGGGAAGAAGAAGAACAAAGGGGCCCCGTCGAAATCTGAGTGCTTCCATTGCCATAAGATTGGCCACTGGAAGAGGAACTGCAAGATCTATCTTGCAGAGAAGAAGAAGGGGCATACTGATGCCTCCACCTCAGGTACAAATTAAAATTCAATTAAATGCAATTATTTCCATTCATAAAGTATGAGATACTTATAGACATCTGTGTACTGTATACAGGTGGCTAATAAGAACTGGAGATTGGAGAAGTACGGAGATCGGTCGGCAATCAAAGCAACAGTTGCTGCTGGGACCGCTCAAAGACTTCTGGAGACGATGATCGTGATGGAGATGATATTTTTCTTATTTGAATAAAATGTATCATCTTTAAGGATCGAAAACAATGAATGAGTGCTTTGCACTCAAGGTTTATTTTGATAAACAAATTAAGGTTCCTTTTATGAACCCGTTGTTTTGGAATGGATGTCTCGTATGTTGCAATTGAAATTGAATTGGCTTAAAATTCTGTGGATGTGGCTTTTCTGTGATGGTTGCGTATATTTTCGAATAATGGTGTATTGCTTCGATAATATTGATTATGGAGCTGACTAAATGCTAGAAGTCAATCAGTAGTTAAGTACAGGTTCCAGGGGGCGTATAAATTGTGTGCGATCACAATAATACGCAAATCAAGATTAATTCTTGATTATCTGCATTTAGTTATTAATAGAGCTAATACTAAATGTGGTTAAAGGAATAAGTACAGTGTAGGATGTTTTGATTGAACGAGTCAATGTCAAGTTTCCTTAAAACGATCTTGACTTGACTCATTCGTCAAACCGAATCTGACACTTGTACATTCCATCTGAGGCACTTACCAAATGGTTATATTTTGCACATAAACCTAAATATGATTTAGATATTATGTTAAAGAAATTTGACCAGGTAATTCTTAAAGTCAGTGGGAGCAAGCTCATATACTTAGTTCCGTCTTTCGGACTAAGTAAAAAGGATTTTTCACTTTAATGAATATTCTATATAAATCATTAAGTCAAAATTGTTTTGATTTAATCGTATATATATAGAGACTAAGGGTGTCAAATATGTACTTGACATATTGCCACAATAAAGTGGAGTAAGCTAGAACTGACTTACGGAAATGTTAGACCCCACATCTAAATCGTATAAAGCTAACTGTTGGCTATACAAAGTTAGGAAAATTGATCCAGATCATTTTCCAAAGGATCAACCCTGTGTGATCAAGAGATGTAATTTCAATCCATTAAAATTCGTTGTAGATACTTATTAGTAGAACCACTCTTAGGTTTGCCATATCAAATGTCAAAGTGACTGATATGCTATAACGGCATGAGATACCGAGATAAATAGCCTAAGTGCAAGTGGGAGATGTAGGAAGATATATGCCCATAAGGCAATTTATCTTGATTATACGTCTTGTTCATACCGTATATGGTACGTATTATTCTAAGTATAAAATCATTTGTATTAATATACTTAGATAATATCCATAGACTTATAGTTAGGTCCTTACATATCTAGATGAGATCTCGATTATGAGTAAGTAAGTGACCGAATAGAAACGTAAGTCTTAAACGGTTCGTGATCATAGATGTGTCGAGAACTGGATATCGACACATCGGATAGATCACTGTGTCTTCGTCTTACCTTCGGGTAATGATGATCTCATAGTCATTCGACTTAGCGAAATCGGAGACGAGACACAGGTGCTCATTGTAGAATGAGTTCACTGAACGACCAAGTTAGAGTTATTAAATGGTTAACTTTAATGATCTGTCTTTAATAACTCTAGGGTGATGATAGGTTAGTTGATCCTTAAGACCTGAAGTCATCTGTACCAACCCGTGAGCGGACGGTGTAGCTTAGACCCATGATCTAGCTTCGAGGACCAGTCCTGATGAAAGATCTTAGGTTGGGTTGCACCTGAAGCTCTCAAGGTGAGTAAGTGACTAAGATGGGATTCGTCACTTCCATTAAAGGGAAGTTAGTGTTATAGGCTCAGTACGGTCTTTATGTTAATCCTCGGCCGGGGTACGTTGCAAGTTGTACAACGTGTATACAATAAAGACCGCCGTATACTGACCAATGTTGTCTAATAGGGTTGACAGAAAACCATACCCTAGGCCAACATCAAACACAGTCTTGACGAAGGGATTTTAGCTAACGGAATTCATCACTGACACAGCCAATGCAAACCCTATGACACTTTTGTCAAAGGGTCGATCACGTTATGATGACTCTGAAACAGGGACGACAGCTACTGCTCGTAGTGACCGTCGTCTAGGGGTTTCGAGCCCCAACCTGTAGTAAGGTCAGGCTGTAGGGTCTCACACCGAGTAGTATTCGTGTCTTAGTAATAGGAATATAGAATAGAGAGAAATATCATTTGATGATATTCACAAGCTGAGTTGTGAAAGTTAGTCGCATTAGCAATAGGGACACAACGTTGCATTAGATGCTAACTTTGACTAAACGTGTTGTAAATTAGTTACAACGAATTTAGTAGGAACAAACTTGTTGGAAAAGGTTACCTGGATGACGGGATCGTCCCGGTCTAAACACAGGTTCAAACCGCGTCCAAATCGGAGCTCAAACGAGCCCAGAAACGTAGAAAGAGTCCAAGGGGAAGTGGGTTAGACCCACTGGGCCAAGAGGCCCATGTGCAAAGGCAAACGGGCGTGACCCGCTGCAGCAGCGGGCATGGCCCGCTGTGTGCAGCGGGCGGGCACCCGCTGCACAGCGGGCGTGGCCCGCTGCACAGCGGGCCAGCGCCCGCTGATGCAGCGGGCACGGCCCGCTGCACGCAGCGGGCACGGCCCGCTGCAGCAGCGGGCGCCCGCCCGCTGCAGCAGCGGGCGGGCGGCCCGCCCTTGCCCTCCTTGGGCGGGCGCGCCCGCTAAGTCTAGCGGGCGCGCCCGCAACTTAAGTCAATTAGGGTTTTTGAAACCCCTAATGACGGCTACGAATTTTTGTGAGAATTGCTAAACTTTGAGCAATTGTTTGAGGGGTCAAACGAAGTCGAAATTCGTCACCGTCAGTTCCTACGCGTTCACCATTCCAAGCTTTTCTGATTGATAGTTTGTTTGGTGTCTGAAGTTTAGTATGTGAGGAGAATTAATTAGTTAAAGTTTGACTTTGTGAAAGGCTAACTTTAAAATTGAAATTAAGCCAAGTGACTTAATTCAATTTTTTTCTCCATGTGGGTTGTCCCACATTGCCCGCAACAAGAGGGTGAGTGCTCACTCCCTATATAAATAGGGGTGCACTCTCCTCGTTGAAAAACACACCAGTCAACGATCGAGTAGCTCCAGAATTTTAGAGCAGGCTCGATCGGCGACCAAATCTCTCTCTCTAATTTTCCTATTCTCCGGAGTAGTCCTAGCACGACTACGAAGGGGGTTTGGATCTGATCCGGACGTCTAAGACGCGGGTTCTTCTCAAGTGAAACTTTCTACCGCGTGTGATCGGCTCGGAGGCGAAAGCGGCTCGGGCGGATCGGTGCGAGGGTGAGAGGCGGCTCAGGGAGATCGGGTCAACGCGGCTCGGCTACGAGGAGCTTCTCAAGACGGTGCGGTACATCTTGCCTGCTCCAGGGCCAAGATTCCAGGTATGTGGTTAAGCGTTTTTAGCGTAATTTTTAGTCGCTTAGTGTAGATCCTTCTTGGAGTGGTCAGACCCACTCCAAGTCGGCATAGATCGGGCTAGGTTCTGGCTCCCCAGAGCCTAGCTAAATAGTTTAGCTAGTGTAGAAATTTCAATTTCTAGTTTTTCCGCTGCGCTTTTGTGCCTCCGTGGTCCGTCCGACTTAGGACGGATACGGATCCGAGCTCTGGGGGTCCGCAAAAACCCCAACAATTGCATAGTGCATATAAAGCTCAGGCGTAGACATCGTTCCAGGCTCATATCTCGCGAGAAATGTGGTCGCCATAAGGTGCTGAGCAATGCAGAGGCATGGTGGATGATAGAGGAGGCCTTAGCCTGGCTAGGGTAAAAGGCGAGTGGGGAGCCCGTGATTAACATCCAGAAAGCATGTGTCGAATGACGGTAGGGCGATGTGCATGGGACTAAAAGTGCGGTCAGGGTCTGGGATAGGGGGCCACTGGAAAATGGCTTGGAGAATATCGAGAGTAATCTCGCACTCACGATCCATCAGACGAAACATGCATCCCCCTGGGGTCCTCAGATAGAACTCAGGACCTCGAGTGTCGATCGGACGTAGGTGTCCGTCGACACCGACAAAAAATCCCGCCACTCCACGTTGTCATACAACTGAAGTAGGCTCTTGAATACCCCTAGGCGCTCAAAATATGTAATGTGTGCAAACCTAGAGGGGACAATCGATCGATGGGAGATCCTTTCAAATCTGATGCGGTGTGCGTCATCTCGGAAATTGATCCCCATCGTATCAAAAGATGGGACGGGCTGTGCCGGTAGGGGTGGAAGGGGTGCGGTAGGAGGCAGAAGTGTAGGTGGTGGTGGGCTAGGTAGCGGAGAGTCTGCTCTAGCGAAGGAAGAGACAGGCTCGCTAGTCTTCCTCCGCTTGGAGGCGGACGCCTGCGAACACGACCTAGTGCGTGGAGGCATGGTAATGCCATGAGATGTGCCAACCAATGCAAAGTGCTCATAAAAAGGAGCGAATTTACCTGAGCACGATGCGATTCCAAGTAAGCGATGCAAGCAAAGAAATGCCTCCCCTGAGAAGCTCCGAATCTGCTCTTGATCTCCTCCAAGCTATCCTGAAACATAAAATTGATTGATTAGCAATGATTATAAAATTTTTTTAGGGAAAATTCAAGAGAAATAAGTGTGTATGTAGTTTTATTTCGATTCGGGGTGGAATAGGGCTTACAAAATGGAGATTGGGAGAAAGGGGAAATTAGGGCTGATAGGGGACGATCGGAGGCGAAGGAGGAGGTGGAGGCGGTGATCGGACGGCGGCAAGTGCGACGGAGGTTGTACCACTCAGGCGCAGGTGGGTGCGGCTAGGGCGAGGGAACGGGGCGTTCGAGCGATTGAGGGAAGCTCGGGTGTCGATTCGGGAATATGGGGGATTTTTGATTTTTTTGGGCCGCGTGCGTTGGGTTATATAGTGTTGGTCACTCGGATGAGTGACGATGACCACTCGACCGAGTAGCCACAATTTTGATTTTAAAATTTTTAATATATGTTCCGACTCGGTCGAGTAGAACTATCACTCGGCCGAGAAGACAAAAGTCACTCGGCCAAGTGGATAGGCCACTCAGAGCTTTTCAAGTACTGAAAGTGTCTGGTTCACTCGGTCGAGTGACAAAGTCACTCGGCCGAGTGACATGTAATTAACAGAGAGGGGTTTTTCGAGACTTCCCTGATCAGTATCCTACTCGGACAAGTAGGGCTTTCACTCGGCCGAGTGAACGTGTCACTCGGCCGAGTGGGCTGCTATTGTCAGCTCCAACTCTCTGTTTTTGCTCCACTTTCTAATTTTCTTTCCTCCGTCAGTTTCTTCCTTCTTTTGACATTTGAACGCTTCCCTGGAATGCTCCCCATCACCATGGTCGTCCTCCATTCATATGGTCTCTTATTCTCATTCTCCTGAAATGAAAAATGTTGCCAATTGTAAGGTTTTTTCTTCGACACTTGACTCTAAACACTAACAAAGATCTAAAACAAAAAATAAAAATAAAATTCAACTAAAAAGTGAAATAGAACCATTGGGTTGCCTCTCGACAAGCGCTCGTTTAAGGTCTTGAGCTCGACCCCTTAAGATTCGCGATTAAAGCTCGATGTTTGGCGCATGTGAGATGTGCGTGTCAAACTTTCTAGGAAGGCCGCTTGGGTTTAGTTGTCTTCGGCGTTCCTTGCCTTCCCTTAATCATGGGTAGTAGTGGGGGGGGTGAGTCTCCCAAGATTGAGCTTTGGACATCCTTCTTCTTGGCCAGCGGTGAAGATTTGTTGGCTGGTGGAGCTTTCTTCATATGCTTCGCCGTAGAGAGCATGCATAGCTCTCTAATCTTGAAAACATCAGCGTCGTCCTTCTCTTCATCCATAAGTGGGTCCAGCGGGTCTCCCATTATTTCGCCTTCTTTGGTAAGTTGGCCCTCTTCGAGGCCGTCATCGTGCTTGGCCCTGATGGCAAATGGCATGGCGTCGTCAATCACCTTGTCGAGGAGGTACGAAAGATCGTGGGACCAACCCTTAATTAGGTATATGCTATTTACTTCCCCAGTGGGGGCTCCCTCCGAATAATGCTTGAGCCTTTGTCCATTTACTTTAAGTGTGACACCGTCTTTTCCCTCTATCTCAAAGGCCCCTCCCGGTTGTATGTGCCGAATGGTGAAAGGTCCCGACCATCGTGACCTTAGTTTTTCGAAAAAAGAGTTGAAGTCTAGAATTGAATAATAGGACATTGTCTCCGACCTTGAAGTCCGTAACGGTGATGCGTGCATCATGGAGAATTCTTGTTCTTTCCTTGTAAATTCTAGAGCTCTCGTAAGCATCCCGTCTAATCTCGTCAAGCTCATTGATATCTAGAAGACGTCGCAACATCATACTCTTGTATTCGTAATTTAAAGTCTTGATTGTCCACTAGGCGCAATGTTCCAACTCTACCGGCAAGTGGCATGCTTTCCCATAAACTAGCCGGTATGGGGTGGTGCCAATGGGGGTTCGAAAGGCCGTGCGATATGTCCACAGTGCATCATTCAATTTCATGGACCAATCCTTCCTAGATCTATCGACAGTCTTCTCCAGAATTTGTTTAATTTCTTAGTTTGACACTTCCACTTGTCCACTCGTTTGAGGGTGGTATGCCATACCGATTCTATGATTCACCACATACTTCTTTAGCATAGCTTCGAACTTGCTTTCTATGAAATGGCTTCCTCCATCGCTTATCAATGTTCGTGGCACTCCAAAGCGCAGGAATATTTTTTGCTTGAAGAATTTAGATACCACCCTCGCATCATTGGTTGGGGTTGCGAAGGCCTCTACCCATTTCAAGACGTAGTCTACGGCCAATAGAATATACTTGTTTCCTTTACTCGATGGAAAAGGCCCCATGAAATCCACTCCCCAACAATCAAATAGCTCAATTTTCAAAATGGGTTTCATTGGCATCTCATTCCGTTTGGATATGTTTCCTATCCGTTGGCATCTATCACGATACTTGACGAAGTCATGTGTGTCCTTGAACATGGTCGGCCAAAAGAACCCACACTGCAATATCTTTGCGGTGGTTTTGGAGGCGGTGTGATGTCCCCCGTAAGGCATATCATGGCAATGTAAAATGATAGATGTGGCCTCTTCCATTGAAACACACCTCCGTATAATCCCATCTTTGCATACCTTGAAGAGGTACGGGTCTTCCCAGAAATAGTTGCGGGCTTCGTGCCTGAACCTCCTTTTTTGTTGCATGGCCATCCCACATAGTTTTATCCTACATGCCAAATAGTTCACATAATCTGCATACTAAGGCACCTCTCCGGGTCTAACGGTGAATAGCCTCTCATCAGCAAAAGTGTCATCAATCGGCATGCTATCATCCCTCTCGTGACAAACAATCCTAGACAAGTGATCCACCATAACGTTGTCCGTGCCTTTCTTGTCTCTGATTTCCAAGTCAAATTCTTGGAGGAGTAGTATCCATATTATTAGTCTTGGCTTGGCTTCCTTTTTGCTCAATAGGTATTTCAATACCGCATGATCGGTATGCACAATCACTTTTGATCCAAGGAGGTAAGAGCGAAACTTCTCAATGGAGTAGACAACCGCCAAGAGCTCCTTTTCGATGGCAGTGTAATTCTTTTTTGCATCGTCAAGAGTTTTGCTCGCATAAAATATTGCATGAAGCTTTTTGTCCTTCCTTTGTCCTAGTACTGCTCCAACTACTTGGTCACTTGCGTCGCACATCAGCTCGAAAGGTAGATTCCAATCTGGCAGTTGTATGATTGGGGCGAAAATGAGGACTTCCTTTAGTGTATTAAAGGCTTGCAAGCAATCTCCTGAAAAGACAAATGGAGCATCTTGAGCAAGTAAGGTTGGAAGAGGATGGGCAATTAGGGCAAAGTCTTTGATAAAGCGGCGTTAAAATCCCGCATGACTAAGAAATTCCCTAATGCCCTTGACATTAATAGGATGGGGAGGTTTTTCGATTACCTCAAATTTTGCCTTATTAACATCGATCCCTCTAGATGAGACAAGATGCCCAAGAACTATCCCCTCAGTGACCATGAAATGGCATTTCTCCCAGTTAAGAGTAAGATTATTTTGTTGGCATCTTTTAAGGACTTTAGTAAGATTGGCCAAACATGAGTCAAACCCACCACCATAGACAGAAAAATCGTCCATGAAGACTTCCATGATGCCTTCAATATAATCAGAAAAGAAGGACATCATGCACCTTTGAAAGGTGGCGTGGCGTTACAAAGTCCGAAGGGCATTCTACGGTAAGCGTATGTACCATAAGGGCACGTAAAATTAGTTTTTTCTTGGTCATCTTCATATAAGGGAATCTGAAAGAATCCAGAATACCCATCCAAATAGCAAAAGAATTTATGTTTGGCGACACGTTCTAGCATTTGGTCAATAAATGACAATGGGTAATGATCTTTACGAGTGGCTTTATTCAATTACATGTAATCGATACACATCCTCCAACCCATGACGGTGCGTGTGTATATAGGCTCTCCCTTATCATTTTTATGACGGTCATTTCCCCCTTTTTAGGGACGACATGAACATGGCTAACCCATCTGCTGTCAGAAATAGGATAAATGATATCAGCTTCAAGAAGTTTAAGGATCTCCTTCTTAACCACCCTCTTCATGTTAGGATTTAACCGCCTTTGAGGCTCTATGGAGGTGGCTTCAATGTTTTCTAGGCGGATCCTGTGCGTACAAAGTCTAGGGCTTATTCCCTGAGGTCAGAGATGGTGTAACTGAGGGCGTCCTTATGGCTCCTAAGGAAATCTAAAAGTCTCTCAAGCTGGTGGTTTTTTAGGTTGGCATTAACAATCACCGGGTAGGTCAGTTTATCCCCCAAGAAGGCATACCTTAAGTTAGGAGGTAATTGTTTCAGTTGTACCAGGGCGATGTACCCCCTACCTCCTCTTGCTGTGAAAGCATGGCGTCTTCGATCACATCTGTGTTCAGTTCCCCCTCGGAGAGTAGGTGATCACTCCATATTTTACACCTTTTTTCTGCATGATTGCATGCCATTTTGATCGCTCGAATCACGTTTTTCATGATTTTTTGGAAATATTGCGATGCTTTTCACGATTTCTTGTTTTTTGTCGAATTTCAAGAGATTCGGAGCGATTTGGAGTGATTCTGAGATGCACCCACTCTGGAGTGTCACCCGCGACTCTTTTGAGGGGAATTCTGCGATTAGAGAGGAGTGGAAGAAGAAAGAACGTTGTAGGAGCGACGAGGGAGCAAAAATACGAAGATTGGGCATTTTCAGCATGTCACTCGGCCGAGTGAAGGAGTCACTCGGCCGACCATCGAAAGCCCGCTCGACCGGCTAGATCGGACACGCAACAGACTGAGTATCAGCGTGCACTCGGCCGACCGTCGCCAGCCCACTCGACCGAACCACGGAGACACCACTCGCCCGAGTGGCATCAAGACGACGGCAAGAAAAATCCCAGACTTACTGTAATCTGTCAGTCAACTCCCGAGTTCCGACTCGGCCGAGTGAAGAAGTCCCCTCGGCCAAAGCAAAGAAAGTCACTCGGCCGAGTG
Organism: Scilla litardierei; assembly: GCA_030789695.1. NCBI lineage: Eukaryota > Viridiplantae > Streptophyta > Magnoliopsida > Asparagales > Asparagaceae > Scilla > Scilla litardierei. The sequence continues at coordinate 394,169,885 of CM061142.1, forward strand.
ACTCACGAGGAGCCGACCCCCAAAATACCGAAGTTACTAGAATTTGTCAGGGTTTGTCACTCGGCCGAATGACATTTGTCACTCGGCCGAGTGAGCCGCGCTGCCTGTAGCGTAAATTGCGATTTTCAGGCTGCGCAGGGGTAATTTTGTCACAGTTTTTTGGGCGATTTTGGGGGGTATTTAACCCCAGTTTTTAACCTAGTTTAGAGAGCTTTTTCAGAACTTTTTGTAGCCTTTTAGGTTACTTTTAGGAGATTAGAATGAGCTTTTAGGGGAGAGATAAAAGTGCTATTTTGTTGGATGCTATTGAAACTTCATTGGTTTGTCTCTCTCTCTCTCTCTCTCTCTCTCTCTCTCTCTCTCTTTATCAAAAACCTCATTTTTATTGATATATTGAATATTGCAATGAATTCTATTGATTTTATTTTTGAATTTCCATTGAATTGCATTATGAATTGTGAGTAGTTTTATCGTCTTAGGGCGTAGGGATGAACCCTACGAACCCTATTTCTAATTTGTGATGAATTGGTGAAATTATTGCTAGAATTGATTAGGGTTAGTTTGGGATTGATTTAATACGAATAGCTATGGATTCATACCGATTGGGATTTGCAAGAGATTTGATCCCAACTCGATAGGAAGCCCTAGAAATTCGAATTGGGTTACAATTGGATTTCTCCGGAATCAGTTTGCAAGAGATTGGACCGAAACTAGGGTTTTCGATTGCAATTCTATACCAATACCCGTTTGCAAGAGATTAGACGGGTAGGAACTATCCCAACCTAGGTCGTAGCTCGAGTTTGCACGAGAGTGGGCTCGAGATACGATTGAACGATGATGTTGTTCTTCACGCTAGCTTGCCTAGGTTAGGGTTTGCAAGAGATTGGACCCTACCCTAGGTTTGCTATAGACCGATAATAGCGCGAGAGCGTGAGCTTGGTTCTACATTTAGTTGCAACTAGTTCACCTGAATTTCAAGTCTAGCAATTGTGAAACCTACGAATCACAATGACGAGATACGGTTTGTAGCGGGGATTCCCTACCCCTAGGCGTTTTTATTAATTTGATATTTCCTTTATACAATTGAACGACTGTCACCGCTTTATTGCGAACATTTCTCGACTGTTCTTATAGCCAGGTGAATTGAAGAAGACACTGTCATTTGCCCTCCTCGTGTTCGATACCCGCTCCCCGCTACACCGTGCGCTTGCGGTAAGACTAGCGAGTCCCGCCTCGGGTGTGTATCCGGGGCGTCGATCAAGTTTTTGGCGACGTTGCCGGGGAAGATGTTTCCCGTTGGGTGCCAATTTGTCACAATTAGGTTGACTAGACTACAAAAAAAATTTAAATAAAGAAATTTTCACCCCTGCCACCGTTACTACCATTTCTATATTCTTTTGTGCCACTGATATTTTTCTCCAGGTATTTATCTTTGTTTATCAGGTGTTATGGATGGTATTATGTGGACCACAGATTTTGAGGAGGAAGCATTTCAGAACTTATTGGAGGGCCTCTTGGAGTCAATGAGGTTCACTGGTTCAGAAAGTATTACAGCAGGGGATGCATTTGATCTACGATTTGCAGATTTTGTTATGAACCATGTTTCAACTTCAGGAACAATTGAGGAGGACATCCATGTCAGTCTTGAGGGAGATAGACTAAATTTTTGGATTGCTCGCGGGCATTCCCCTCCGCATAATGCATCCCCACAAGTTGACACACATGAGTAGCCATCATCACCATTCCAGAGAGAGCCTACATTGATAGTTCACGAGGAGGCATCATATGGGGAGCCAGAGCATTGAATTGCGGAGGCAGCACTCTGGGACGAGGGTAACTTCATTCAGATAAATCCAGAGTCTTGCCCACCTGTAGTTGAGCTTCTGCAGCCACCTCTACCTTCTGCTGAGGCTGTGATCATATGGACCACACATTTTTATGCGTACTTGGATGAGATTCTTGGACGACAGGCTGAGGACATTGATGCTTCCACCTCTGAGGAGACAACGGTGCCAGGCACAGATGCAACCACTTCTGATGAGAGAACTACGATAAGACACTCAGGACGTGTTGCTGCAGAGCCAAGTTGCACCGTCATCACTCCCCCACCCACAGATACAACCAGTCCATACGATGAGTGGATGGATGGAGATGATTCAGATGGAGAAGACATTGAGGTTATTTACCTCGTGGAGCCGAAGCATGCTTTTGAGGAGGCATTACACACGGAGCCAGAGTTTATCGCCGAGGAGGTCGTGCATCGGGACGAGGACATAGCCCTTCATGAGGATCCCGAGCACTACCCTCCTCCATTTGAGCTTATGTTGCCACCTCATCCTTCCATTGATGCTGAGGACTATCCCACAGAGCTTATGGCTCCCTTTCAGGGAGATCTCTGCACCCCCTCATCTCCTACATTTGATTCCCCTCCCGTGTATGATGGTTTTTGTGATTCAGATTTTGACGACTCATCATGCCTTTTGCAGGATACACATACATATGAACAAAAGGTACAATGGGATGTATACGAGGAGAAGAGCGAGGATTTGCACCCATGGACACATATGAATATGATCAAGAGGTGCGCTGGGATGAGTCTGACGATGATGAGGAGCATCTTGATGAGGTCCACACCTATGATCTAGATTTACCTAAGCAGCATAGAGAAGACACCATAGAGACAGCTATCATGGCACGTGAGGATATTGGATTATTTCCAGGGAAGTATCGTCCACCATTATTTATTCCATATATTTCTATAGACGATCCTCTTTGGGATACTTTTATTACGGGGGTGAATTTTTTGCAGCGAACTGATGCATCCTATTCTCTGCAGGGTACAGGTGGAGTCCTGGTGAGAATGCTGGAGGATGCATTGCTGGAGTTCGTTGGTGTCTGTGAACATACGCATTTGGCGGAGCCACGGAAGAAGCAGTTGGAGCAGTTGCCTGCACCGGCAAAGATACTGGATCCGCCTTTTGCTATAGGTGATATCAATCTAGTAGTGTAGAAATTTTTATGCTTTAAATAAACACGAATTCTCTCGGCAGCGAGAGGACCGTATAGATTTGTTTGAATAAATATCACCTCATATGACGGCCACAATAATCATTTACACCCCAAACCCATTATATATATTGATTGCCCTCTTTATATCTTGATGTGTCATATCCTTTTTGCTCACCACCCATCGAGCATTTCTTTCAAGTGAATACTCACATTCTTATTCGTTTGACTCAAACTTGCTTAGCAAGCCGTGACATTTTTGATCGAGTCATTTGAATAGGATTGTTTGGTATAAGCTTGGGGGAAGGTGCTCTCATGCATCATTGTATGTGCATGTAGTTGCATTAGGATTTCATGTCATTTATTTCATCATTTTTCATTCACCACCCCTATTATTATCGTTGTTCCTCATATTCTTCCATTATGATCACATTGAGGACAATGTGAAGTTTAAGCTTGGGGGAGTGTATTTCCATGCCATTTAGATGCATTAGTTGCATTTTTACTTTATTTTAGGGTTTTTTAAAAAAAATTCAAAATTTTGCATCATCTTTTTGAATTTTCCATCTTATTTTCCTTTTATGTGTGTTCATGCATCATGTTGTGTGCTTGTTTTTCTTTTCTTTCGTCTCTTTTATTTTTTATTTCTTTATTTTCCTTTCTCTTCTTCCGCTAGATGAGTTTTGTATGATGATATCTCTTATTGCTTTGGCAACCATCACGATGCTTATTATTCCATGCCATGCTATTTAGTGTATTCCATAGTCTTGCTATTCACATATGCTTGCAAATCTATTTCTTTTGATGATTCCTCTACATGAATGCATGATATTAATTGAAACTGAATGTATGGATTAGTGTTTAGTATGCTTTTGTTGGAAATGCACCAAGATTCACGCATCATTAGTATATCTGAAGCATCAGTTTTATTGTCTTATTCACCTTCTGTTGCATGCTTGATATGATTGTGCGCTTTACCGCTTGACTTCACTTTTTATTGAGATGATTGAGAATATCCATGCTTACATATGAGTTTTAGTTGAAGTATTATTTTATTGAACCGTTCGTGCACATCTTAGAGTGAACCGAGTGCTACATTATTTCTTTCTCCACATATATCTTTTTATTCTCTACATGTCACTTGAGTTCACCTCCTAAAGCTACTTATATCAATTTATTTCCCAAAAATCACTACAAAAGAAAAAGTCAGCTCCAAAAAGTCCAAAAAGCCAAGAAGGAGCCAAAAGCCAAAAATACAAATCATATAGCTCCTACAAAAATCCAAAAAGAAAAATGAGAAACAAAAAGTTCAAAAAGAAAAAAAAGAAAAGCAAAATTGTTTCTCTATCTCATTATTGGAGCCACAAAACACTTGGGAAACCCAAGGCAAAAATCCCATTTTTCACTATCATATTCCTTTAGATGCGATGTCTCAAGCTAAGCTTGGGGGGGGGGGGTGAACTCGTTTGACCATATGAGTGAGTACGACATTAGAGTGGAGAGGCGCACGAATGGGGAAGTTTGATAATGCTGAAACTTCGTTATGGAGATTTCTTATGAATCGATGTAAATATGTGAATGCCATGTCTCTTATTCCATTCTCTATTGCATCTTGGTGTGATTCTTATATGCTTCAGTTATAACTCTTGATTGAAAAGTGCATCGCCAACATTTGTATATTAAATCCTACAAAATGCGTCACGTGGATATGAATTGATTGTATGAATTTAGAGAATCCCTTTTGTTGTTCTTAAAAGCTTGCAAGTACCATGTTTATGTAAGATACGAAATCCTTATAGCATGTGATTTGTAGTTTCCAAGTTATCGTGATGTGTAGATTATGGCTTGAGATCTGAGAGAAGAATCTAGCGACCCCTTCCACCTCGTGTTCTTTCTTTTTCATTTCATTTTCTTTATTTTCATCTCCTGAGTTCGTCTCTCTACTTATCTTCCTCGAGGACGAGTAAGAGGTAAGCTTGGGGGATTTTGATCGGTCCATATTTTACACCTTTTTCTGCATATTTGCATGCCATTTCGGTTGCTCATATTGCGATTTTCACGATTATTCGATGATATTGTGTTACTTTTCACTATTTCTTGTTTTCGTCAGATTTCAGGAAATATGAGAAATTGGGAGCAAAAATGAGCTTAAAGGACTTGCACGCTTAACGGAGCATCGCTCATGGACTTATTGAGGACCTATCAGCGATAGAAGACGAGTGGAAGAAGAAAGAACGTCGTAGGAGCGACGAGGAAGCGAAATGAAGAAGATTGGGCATTTTCAGCATGCCACTCGGCCGAGTGGAGGAGTCACTCGGCCGAGCAAAGAAGCCCGCACGGCCGGCCAGATCGGACACGTAATTACTTGAAGATTAGCGTGCATTCAGCCGAGTAACTACATCCCACTCGGTCGAGTATGGAGACACCACTCACCCGAGTGGCACACGAACGACGGCTTCCAAAAGACCAGACTTACTATAAATCTGTCAGTCGACTACGAGCTCCGACTCGGCTGAGTACCAAAAGCCCCTCGACCGAGTGACATTTGCCGCTCGGCCGAGTGATGCCAAGGACACGCAGCGCCCATATTTTCAGACAACCGTTCACTCTTTTGAAATCTGATATCATTCCAGAAATCAAATTATTTTTATCATATTTTTTATGGATAGTATACTTCATGACGGTTCCAACGCCGCCAAGAACGCGCCAATCGAAGGTCGGATGAAATCTGGAGAATTTCTGCAAGTTGACGCTACAGTGCTGGAATTTTCACTCGGCCGAGTCACATGTTCCACTCGGCCGAGTCGGCGGCGGGCCCAGATTTTAAGTTGCGGTTTGGGCTATTTTGGGCATGATTTTGAGGGGTTTTCTAGGGTTATTTGCTAGGGTTTTGGGAGACTATATAAGGGTTTTGTAGCCACCATTAGAGAGGGTTCCCATTATGTTTTCTTAGAGTTATTTTTGAGGTTAGGCCATGCCCTAGGCCCCCTCTTAGATCTAAAAGCTTGTATTTTGGATTGAAGATCTTCATCAAAGCTAAGTATTTTGTTCTTATTGTTTGAATCTTTGTTTTGATATCTTTATATATGCAAGCAATGTTTTTTATCGATTTCTCTATGGTTATTACTATGCTTGAGTAGATTTGATGTTCTAGGGTTTGGGGATGAACCCTATGGATCTAATTACAGATTTGTGATGAATGAATTTCTAAATTGCTAGAATTGCTAGGAGGTTAGGTTGTGATCGATTTATTACGGATAGCTAGGGATTTCCATCGATTGGGGTTTGCAAGAGATTGGATTCTAATCGATGGGAAGGCCTAGATATTCGATTTAGGTTGATAATCGAGATTCTCTAGACTTGGTTTGCAAGAGATTGGACCAAAGCTAGGATTTTTATTATAAATCTATACCCATATTCGTTTGCAAGAGATTGGACGAATACGAACTATCACAACCTAGATCGTAACTCGAAGTTTGCACGAGAGTGGGCTCGAGGGGCGATTGAACGATGATGTCGATCCTAATGCTAGCAGCTTAGGCTAGGGTTTGCAAGAGATTGGGCCTTATCCTAGGGTTGCTATAGACCGGCAATAGTGCGAGAGCGTGAGCTTGGTTCTCTATTCAGTTACGACTAGTTCACCTTAACACAAGCCTAGTAATATTGAGATTCACTATTAACAATGATGTATGACGATCGGTAGTGGGGATTCCCTAGCTCTAGACACTTTTATTGTATTAAATTTGAATCAATACTTTATCCAACTTTTTTATCACCGACACCGACATCCACCACCATTTCCATTATATCATTCCATAACCATCTCCACCAATAAATCATTCGTAGTCAAACCAACCTAGGATAGATTGGAGCCAACACCACCTCCTCGTGTTCGATACCCGCTCGCCACTTGACCATGCGCTTGCGGTAAAACTACAATCATTCTCCGGGTGTGTATCCGGGGCCGATCAAGTTTTTGGCGCCGTTTTCGGGGAAGTGTTTTTGACGGAGTTCAATTTGGATCACCCGGTTAGTTTTCAATTTCTTTATTTATTTCTTCATTCTTTTCTAACTCTGTTTACGGCCCTATTTTGCACGCTCTCCCGAAATTTTCCACAAGTTCTTAACAGGTAAAATGGGGGATGCAATTCCAATGACTGAGTCTGGCCAGGGAGATGATGAATCCTTTGCGAAGCTCCTTAAGGAACTTGTTGATGAGGTCCACGCCACCGGAGCTTTTGCTATTAATATCGAGGACCCCGTCGAACAATTGTTTGCTAGCTTTGTGATGGATCAAATCTCCCCGGATGGGACTATTGGGGGCGATATCAGAGTTGATGTGAGGGACGACAAGCTATATTTCGAAGGCGGTAGAACATGCGTCGAAGAGTACTATACTCCCGAGGAATCCTTCGAGTAAACCGATATTCAGGGAGTTACACTCTACGACCCCCACTCTTGCATTTATGAATCTGCTGACGTATTTCTCGACCTCAGGAATGAACCAGAGCAAAGTGGTCGTCCTATCAATGCTAGCGCAGAATTGGAGAGCGTCTATTCCGATGCACCGTCCTCCCTAAGAAGTGAATCTGAGTCTCCACTCGAGAGTGCACCACCGGAACATGAGCTAAACTCAGATGTTGAAGGAGAAGCCAAACTCACACAAGATGATGAAGCAGAGGGCACGTCACCCTTTGAGGTAGAGCTTAAACAATTACCGCCGAACCTAAGGTATGCTTTCTTGGGTAGTAAATTGACCTTTCCGGTGATTGTTATTGCCCACCTCGGCCATGATCAACTTGAAAAACTATTAGAAGTCCTTAGGGACCACAAGGATGTCCTTGCCTACACTATCTCGGATCTTAAGAGAATAAGCCCTAGGCTATGCACGCATAGGATCCACTTGGAAAAAACTGAAGCCACTTCTATTGAGCCTCAAAGGCGGTTGAACCCGAATATGAAAGAGGTGGTCAAAAAGGAAATCCTTAAATTGCTTGGGGCCGGCATTATTTATCCAATCTCAGACAGTAGATGGGTTAGCCCCGTTCACGTTGTCCCCAAAAAGGGGGGAATGACCGTTATAAAAAATGAAAAAGGAGAGCCCATCTCTACACTCACTGTCACGGGATGGCGGATGTGCATTGATTACCGAAAACTAAATAAAGCCACCCGAAAAGACCATTACCCACTACCCTTCATAGATCAAATGCTTGAACGGCTTGCTAAACATAAATACTTTTGCTACTTGGATGTGTATTCGGGGTTTTTCCAAATCCCTTTGCATGAAGACGACCAAGAAAAGACTACTTTTACTTGTCCCTATGGCACTTACGCCTATCGTAGAATGCCCTTTGGTCTTTGTAATGCACCCGCCACCTTTCAGAGGTGCATGACCTCCATCTTTTTCGACTATATTGAAAATATTATGGAAGTTTTCATGGATGATTTCTCAGTTTATGGAAGTGAGTTTGATTCTTGTTTGGCTAATCTTACCAAAGTTCTTAAAAGATGTCAACAAAATAATCTTACTCTTAATTGGGAGAAATGTCACTTCATGGTCACCTAAGGGATAGTGCTTGTGCACCTTGTCTCCTCAAGAGGGATTGAGGTTGATAAGGCGAAGATTGAGGTAATCGAGAAACTCCCTCCTCCTATTAATGTTAAGGGCATTAGGGGCTTTCTTGGTCATGCGGGGTTTTACCGTCGCTTTATCAAGAATTTCGCCTTGATTGCCTGACCACTTACCTCCTTGCTTGCTAAAGATGCCCCGTTTGTTTTTTTAGGTGAATGCTTGCAAGCGTTCAATACATTGAAGGAAGCACTAATTTCTGCGCCCATCATACAACCACCGGATTGGAGCCTTCCCTTTGAGCTCATGTGTGATGCAAGTGACCAAGCCATTGGGGCGGTATTGGGACAAAGGAAAGACAGAAAGCTTCATGCAATATTCTATGCAAGCAAAACGTTGGATGACGCACAGAAAAATTATACAACTACGGAGAAAGAGCTTCTAGCGGTCGTTTATTCCATTGAAAAGTTCCGCTCCTACCTCCTTGGATCCAAGGTAATTGTCCACACCGGCCATGCGGCATTGAAGTATCCTCTAAACAAGAACGAGGCCAAACCTAGGTTGATTAGGTGGATACTTCTATTGCAAGAGTTTGATTTGGAAATCAGAGATAAGAAGGGTACGGACAACGTTGTGGTGGATCATTTGTCTAGGCTTATTCGTGACAAGGAGGACGAGAGCTTGTCCATCGATGACACCTTTGTTGATGAGAGGCTATACGCCATAAGGCCCGGGGAAGTTCCTTGGTATGCGGACTTTGTCAATTACTTGGCTTGTGGGATTAAACCATGCGGGATGCCCACACATCAAAAGAGGAGATTTATGCATGAATTCCGTAGCTATTTCTGGAAAGATCCGTATCTCTTTAAGATATGCAAGGATGGGGTTATCCGGAGATGTATTTCTAAGGAGGAGGCCACCTCCATCATCTTGCATTGCCATGGTATGCCATGCGGGGGACATCACGCCGCTTCCAAGACTACAGCTAAGATATTGCAGAGTGGATTCTTTTGGCCAACCATGTTTAAAGACACGCACGACTTCGTCAAGGGGTGCGATAGATGCCAACGGACCGGGAATATTTCCAAACGAAATGAGATGCCAATGAGGCCCATTCTAGAGATTGAGCTTTTTGATTGTTGGGGAGTGGACTTCATGGGACCATTTCCGTCAAGCAAGGGTAACAAGTATATCTTATTGGCCGTGGACTACGTTTCCAAATGGGTAGAAGCCATCGCCACACCTACCAATGATGCGAGGGTTGTCTCCAAGTTTTTCAAGCAGAATATTTTCCCACGCTTTGGGGTGCCCCGTACTTTGATAAGCGACGGGGAAGCCACTTTATAGAAAACAAATTTGAAGCCATGTTGAAAAAGTACGGGGTAACCCATAGAATTGGCATGGCCTACCACCCTCAAACGAGCGGACACGTGGAAGTTTCAAATAGAGAAATCAAGCAAATTCTTGAAAAGACCGTAGATCGATCTAGAAAAGATTGGTCCATCAAGTTAAACGATGCCATATGGGCATATCGCACGGCCTTTCGCACTCCCATTGGCACCACGTCGTTCCGACTTGTTTATGGAAAAGCTTGTCACTTGCCGGTAGAGTTGGAGCACTGCGCGTATTGGGCCATCAAGACCCTCAATTATGACTATAAGGGTGCGGCAGTGAGGCAGCTCCTAGATATCAATGAGCTTGACGAAATTAGAAGAGATGCATACGAGAGCTCAAGAATTTACAAAGAAAGGACCAAGATTCTCCATGACGCACGTATAACTGTCACGGACTTCAAGGTCGGAGACAAAGTCTTTCTATATAATTCCCAACTCCGACTATTCCCTGGGAAGTTGAGGTCACGGTGGTCCGGACCTTTCACCATCAAGCACATACAACCGGAAGGAGATTTTGAATTGGAAGGGAAAGACGGAGCCATGTTCAAGGTGAATGGACAACGGCTCAAGCATTATTCCGAAGGAGTCCCTATGGTTGAAGTAAATAGAATATATCTACTCAAGGGATGGCCGGATGACCTTTCATACCTCCTTGACAAGGTTATAGAAGAGGCCATCCCCTACTCCATCGGTGCACTCCATGATGACGGCTTCGAAGAAGGCCAAGATTTGGTCGAAGAAGAGAAGATGGAGGACTCTCCCAATAGCTCCACGACGAATGATGATGGCGATGCTGATGTAGCGAGAATACGGGAGCTTTGCAAGCTCTCGACATTGAAGAATCCGAAGAAAGCTCCACCGATTTGAAGATCGGTGTCACCGGCGAAGTTAAGGATCGGAACAAGCTCAAGCTTAGGGAAGCCATCCCCCAACATTGCTCATGATGAAGGGGCACTGAGGAAGGCCACGCACCACCACGATCCAAATCCGAGCGGTCTTCCTGGCAAGTTCGACGGGTGCATCTCATATGCACCCAACATTACGCGTTAATTGAAAATCCAAGGGGGTCGAGCTCAAGACCTTAAACGATCGCTTGTCGGGAGGCAACCCGATGGTTTTTGCATTATTTTAATTTGGTTTTTATTTTTATTTTATACTTTATTTGTGTTTTGAGTCTTTTTGCCCGTAAAAATCGTGACAACGGGTCTTAATTTCTATGACAGGAAAGGAGAAAAGGAGATCTCTCATATGGAGGAATATAGAGGCAAGGAAGAGTGCTCCAGGAATACGCTCAGGCCTTGGGAGGAGGAAGAAACCAACTGGAGGAAGAAAAACAGAGAGTAGAGCAAAAATGGAGCCCCGAAGTAGAAAATAGTATGCCACTCGGCCGAGTATCATATGCGACTCGGCCGAGCAAAGGACCCCATTCAGCTGAGTGGGGCACCAACCAGGGAAGTCTGCGGAACCAACTCTCTGTCTTTTTTGTGCATTTCGTATTAACTGCCACTCGGCCGAGTACGTTTAGTCACTCGGTCGAGGGAAACGGATACCCTCCTAGCCTAAAAATTACCGAGTAGCTTATGCCACTCGGCCGAAGGAGTTTTCTCCCTTCGGCCGAGTGAACATAGCCACTTGGTCAAGTCGTACGAGGGAACAAGATTTTTTCGAAATTTATTTTTGTTTATGCACTCAGCCGAGTAACATTGTCACTCGGCCGAGTCGTAATAATTCATATATAGGCTGAGGCGCGGGCGCGATTTTCTAAACCCCAAATCCTTTCGTTTTTCGCCCGAGCCCCCGCTGTTTCGACTTCCCTCGCCCGCTGCCTCGCACCCCCGCGCCCGAATCCGCTCGACCCCGCCAGCGATCGCCGACCTCACGTCACCGCCGGCCGGCCGAGCCTCCACCTCGCCGGCGCCGTCGACCCTTGCCCCATATCGCCTTGGTTTTCCCCCAAACTCCAATTTTTCTCCTATTTTACTTGATCTGTACGCCCGTTGAGCCCAAAAATCATATTGATTTGTTTATTTATCTATTATACCCCATCTCCCCCATGTATTTTGAATATTATCCGCTGATATCGTTTTTTGATTGCAGGCTATCTTGGGGTAGCTTTGGGGAGCTCCAGGACGCACTTTTCACTTCGCGAAGGTGGCGCTCTTCACACGGACTTGCTGATTTGCTCTCGCTGCGTGTTCAGGTACACTCGTTCCTTTTATTGAGAACGCCGCATTATATTTTTGTTGGGTGAGCACTCGTGGCACATATGCCGCCCCGCACTAGGCCACGCACGCGGGGAGCCTCTTCCAAGCGGAAGAGGACCGATGATGTCAGTCCCTCTCACGCTAGGGAAGACTCCCCTCCACCTAGTCCACCTCCACCCATACAGCCGCTTCCCATCGATCCCATCCATGCACAGCCTATACCAGCCGATCCTGTCCCACCTCCGGCTCCCGTTGTCGGGCCGATGGGGAGCACGTTCCGAAACGACGCACACCGTGCCCGTTTCGAGCGTATCTACCATCACTCGATAGTACCCACTAGGTTTGCGCACTTAGCTGACTTTGACCGACTAGGGGTACTAGAGGGGCTTCTCACGTTGTATGACAACATGGGATGGCGTGATTTTCTTACTGTATCGGCAGATACCTATATCCGTCCGACACTTGAGGTCCTGAGCTCGATTGATCAGACCCCTGGAGGATGCACCTTCTGCCTGATGGATCGAGAGTGCGAGATCACTCTCGACATGCTTCGTGCATTTTTCCAGTGGCCTCTTGTCTCTGTCCCCGACCAAGCCTACGCACCCACTCACATCCCACCGCCGTCGTTTGACACTTCCACGTTCTGAAACGGATCACAGGCTCCCACCATGGCTTTGACCCTAGTAGGGCCAAGGCCTCAGCCATCCTGCACCCCTGCCTCCACATAGCACAGCACCTCATGGCGACCACATTCCTTGCGAGGTACGAGCCTGGGACGATGTCTATGCCTGAGCTCTACATGCTCTATGCGATGACTCGCCCCAGAGTTCTGGATAGGGGTAGCGACGACCTGGTCCCCATCATAGAGATTGATATTGCTAGCTGGTTTTTAGACCGCATCATCATTTCGGTGGACGCTCGCTCACCTATTTGCTGCTGCGGTCTGATTACTCTGCTAGCCCTGATGACCTGCGTGGACCTACCTGCTAACCTTCGACGAGCCCCCGGCCCCACTGCACTATCAATAGACGTTATGGCCCGGATGAAGATGCTTCGTCCACACGACCAGCGGCACTGGGTATGGTTGCACGGTCCCTATAGTGCAGATTACATGATCCTCCCGAGCCCCGCTCGGACACATATAGGACCGACACACGGGGAATGGCTTCCGGCGATGGATCTCCTGATCCCCACCGCCTATGTGCTAGAGGCCGTGGGAGCTGAGCAGAGACCACCTGCACATGCGGACCCCCGTGATCCCTTAGCCCGAGCCTGCACTGTCTGCACCTCCTGACACTTCTGTCCCCACTTCTGTCAGTGTCGGGAGTATCCTTGCTGAGTCATCCACCACGCCCACCACGTCTTCCACCATCCCCACCACTGCTGTGCCTATCTCGGTTGAGCCTATTTCCTCACTTCTTCCCGAGCATCCACCCACTATCCTTGAGAGCGGCGAGTCTTCCTTCCCTGCTGTTGTGCGGTCCCTATCCAGCTTGCTGTCCGCTAGGGTGTCACCTTTTGGTCCTTACACTTCCTCCCCAGTGGTCGACCCTTCTGTCTCCACCGCAGCTGTCCTATCCGAGAGTGTCGTGACGTCTATCCTCACACCTGTGTCACCGACCTCTCTTGCTGCCTCGTTGCCGATTTTGTCTTCAACCACTACTGCTGCTGCCTCCTCGTCCCAGCCTGTGTCCCAGCCTCACACTGAGGCTGGGCATCCACTAGTGAGCACAACACCCTTCCCGCACTTTCCTGTCAGCCCCATACTCTACTCCACTCGTGTGCGACAGCCCCGTCCTTCACAGCCTAGGCATGTTCGTCCCCCTGCTCCACCACCCCCTGACACTCTACTTTAGAGCCTCCGTGCTCTTGAGGGGGCGGTGAGTGGACTCAGAGGCGATTTTAGGGCTCTCACTGCCACGGTCAGTTCCGTGGAGTCCCACGTCGCCATGCTTCCCGGTATTCAGGCTTGCCTGAATCAGATCCTGGCGCGACTCCCTCCACTACACCCACCCACCCAGCCGACACCTCAACCACCACCTCCACCACCACCTCCGCCATAGGACAGAGATGGTGTAGCACCACCAGCTTAGGCACACCCTTGATGCCATTGATCTTTTTTTCGTTATGCTGCCCATTTTCTGCTGGTCCTGGAGATTTTTGCCCCCACCCCACCCCTAACTATTTTGGTCCCTATCTTGCTCACATCATTTTATATCTTTTTTTGGAGAGAGGGAGAGTATTTTTGGTGACACGTTACCTGCATCACTCCGATCTTTGCATGCATCATTCACATCATCATATTTTATTTTCATTTTTTTCCTTTTTTATCATGCATGCATCCTCACCCTCCCCACCCATTTCACGTCTCTCGATGTGCCACACTCTGCACATTGAGGACACTGTGCACTTTAGCTTGGGGGAGTGAGTTCTCACACTTTTTTCTTTCATCACCTTTATATTTAGTTTTTCCACGTTTTTCTGCTTTTGCACCCATTTTTCATCACTTTTTCATTTTTTTTACCATGCATCACGTTTTTCTTATTTTCTTGGTGTGCTGCATTGTAAATAGTTCTGTTTTCCTTTATCTTTATTTCTTTCATCTTTTGCTAGAGATGATTTTTCTGTGATGACGATGACGTGGTGTTAGCTTTTCTCTACATACATGCTAAATTTGTCATGTCATAGCTTTTGTTTCTGATATCATATGCTATGTTCTGCTTTGCATTTAGAAATAGTAACCCACTTCTTTTTCCGTATGAAAATGGATGAAATTCTATTATTAGTTGATGTCTGATGATTTATATGTATGCTATCGTAGAAAACACACCAAGATTCACGCATTGATTGCTTATATCTGGAGTACTGCTTTCTTTTCTCATATCACTTCTTATTGCATGATTTGTACGCTTCACTTCAGGTTGATTGAATGTTTGCTAGCGTTGATATATCTGGACTAGTTTGCTTTTTGAGATTAAACTGAGTAGATTAAATTACTCTGCTGAAGTTGTCATGCACGTCCTATAGAGGGAACCGAGAGATACATTTATTTCTTTCTCCACATATCTTGAACATTATTTCTCTATTTTAAAATCATTGGTGAATCTCCCCTTAGCAATTCTATTATTGGCATCCTCCCGTTACTATATCCCATGCTCCAAATTCCCCAAAACCAAAAAGAAAAAAAATACTTGTATATCCTTCTCTTTTGATTTGGGATCATTTGTGTATATATGTTATTGAAAAAAAAAGAGAGAAAAAGAAAAGAAAAAGAAAAATAAAAAGATTTGAGAAAAAGAAAAGAAAAGAGAAAAGAAGTTCGAAAACGATCACATCTCATACCCTTTCTCTCTTTCTTCCCTCTTTTGCTTTTATTTTAATTTCTTTGACTTTTGGAGCTTCAAAAGAAACGGGGAATGTAAATATTGTTTTGTTTATGCCACCACGCTTATGGATAAGCTTGGGGGAGAGGATCCAATGATGTGAGAGAGAGTGAACACTTGACGGTGCATGACAACCTAGGCTAAGTAATGTTTTATACTCGGTGAGATTGCTTAAAGTTTTACGAAATCCAGAAATCTACGCTTAGCATTCATTTCATGAAAACCACGCTTTTCTATTCTTCTACTCTATTGTGTGATATCTCTTATGCTCCTTATAGAAAGCATTCAATTGAAAAGTGTGTGATCTACGGTTTGGTATACCGCTTTAGATGCTTCAGACGATGCTAATTCTAGAATTATTTCATTTTTCATGCTATATTGATATTCTTGGGTTTTCTATTTTAAATGCACCATTATACTATGATATCGAGATAAAAGTCCTTGACATGTGTTTTATATTCGATGCGTGCTATATGAGTAAGCAAAACCCATGTCCTGAGAAAAATGATCTAGCAGCTTCCTTCTTCGTTTTCTATTTTGTTTTTCGTTTTTCATTTTCCATCTTTCCATCGTTTCTATTTTCTTTATCCACCGGGTTCGCTTTTTTTCTCATCTTCCTCGAGGACGAGTAAGAGGTAAGCTTGGGGATTTTGATCACTCCATATGTTACACCTTTTTTCTGCATGTTAGCATGCCATTTTGATCGCTCGAATCACGTTTTTCACGATTTTGCGGCAATATTGCGATTCTTTTCACGATTTCTTGTTTTTGTCGAATTTCAGGAGATTCGGAGCGATTTGGAGTGATTCTGAGATGCACCCACTCCGGAGCGTCACCCGCGACTCTTTTGAGGGGAATTCTGTGATTGGAGAGGAGTGGAAGAAGAAAGAACGTCATAGGAGCGAAGAGGGAGCAAAAATACGAAGATTGGGCATTTTCAGCATGTCACTCGGCCGAGTGAAGGAGTCACTCGGCTGACCATCGAAAGCCCGCTCGGCCGGCCAGATCAGACACGCAACAGACTAAGTATCAGCGTGCACTCGACCGACCGTCGCCAGCCCACTCGGCCAAACCACGGAGACGCCACTCGCCCGAGTGGCATCAAGACGACGGCAAGAAAAGTCCCAGACTTACTGTAATCTGTCAGTCAACTCCCGAGTTTCGACTCGGCCGAGTGAAGAAGTCCCCTCGGCCGAAGCAAAGAAAGTCACTCGGCTGAGTGACTCCCGAGGAGCCGACCCCCAAAATACCGAAGTTACTGGAATTTGTCAGGGTTTGTCACTCGGCCGAATGACATTTGTCACTCGGCCGAGTGAGCCGCGCTGCCTGTAGCGTAAATTGCGATTTTCAGGCTGCGCAGGGGCAATTATGTCACAGTGTTTTGGGCGATTTTTGGGGGTATTTAACCCCAGTTTTTAACCTAGTTTAGAGAGCTTTTTCAGAACTTTTTGCAGCCTTTTTAGGTTACTTTTAGGAGATTAGATTGAGCTTTTAGGGGAGAGATAAAAGTGCTATTTTGTTGGATGCTATTGAAACTTCATTGGTTTGTCTCTCTCTCTATCAAAAACCTCATTTTTATTGATATATTGAATATTGCAATGAATTCTATTGATTTTATTTGTGAATTTCCATTGAATTGCATTATGAATTGTGAGTAGTTTTATCGTCTTAGGGCGTAGGGATGAACCCTACGAACCCTATTTCTATTTGTGATGAATTGGTGAAAGTATTGCTAGAATTGATTAGGGTTAGTTTGGGATTGATTTAATACGAATGCCTAGGCATTCATACCGATTGGGATTTGCAAGAGATTGGATCCAAACTCGATAGAAAGCCCTAGAAATTCGAATTGGGTTACAATTGGATTTCTCCGGAATCGGTTTGCAAGAGATTGGACCAAAACTAGGGTTTTCGATTGCAATTCTATACCAATACCCGTTTGCAAGAGATTGGACGGGTAGGAACTATCCCAACCTAGGTCGTAGCTCGAGTTTGCACGAGAGTGGGCTCGAGATACGATTGAACGATGATGTTGTTCTTCACGCTAGCTTGCCTAGGTTAGGGTTTGCAAGAGATTGGACCCTACCCTAGGTTTGCTATAGACCGACAATAGCGAGAGGGCGTGAGCTTGGTTCTACATTTAGTTGCAACTAGTTCACCTGAATTTCAAGTCTAGCAATTGTGAAACCTACGAATCACAATGACGAGATACGGTTTGTAGCGGGGATTCCCTACCCCTAGGCGTTTGTATTAATTTGATATTTCCTTTATACAATTGAATGACTGTGACTGCTTTATTGCGAACATTTCTCGACTGTTCTTATAGCCAGGTGAATTTAAGAAGACACTGTCATTTGCCCTCTTCGTGTTCGATACCCGCTCGCCGCTACACTGTGCGCTTGTGGTATGACTAGCGAGTCCCGCCCCGGGTGTGTATCCGGGGCGTCGATCAGTAGGCTCTCGTATGCCAACTCAGATTTGCTTCTCGGCGAGGAGGGTGCATCAGAGTGGATGCTGTGCGTTCATCAATGTCGAAAAGAGGATTGTCAAGTGCACTTCCCTGGACCTCGGTATGCCAAATGGAATCTTCACAAGTATAGACCTCTCCAGTGCATGCTTTGCTACCTTCCCTTATCATCCCTCACGTGTCTTGCTGAGGTGTCTTGCTAACTTCGAAGTACAACTTATCATCCCTCACGTCAATTCTAATGTTGCCCTTGATAGTCCCTTCTGGAGAAATTTGATCAATCACAAAGCTAGCAAATAGCTGTTCAATGGGGTCCTCTATGTCGATGACTAAAGCCCCTGTATATTGGACCACATCCATAAGTTCTTCCAGAAGAGGCGCAAAGGCGTCATCATATTGCGGGCTAGAATTTGTTCTCATCATCTTGTCTCCCATGTTACCTGTTTAAATTTCTACTGGAAAAACCTGGAAGAGCACGTCAATTTGAGCGTCAAATAAAAATAAAAATAAAAGAAAGATAGAAGATGAGATATAGCCGGGTGAGGAAAATAAAATACCGTCTCCTCCCCGGCAACGACGCCAAAAACCTGATAACGCCTGGATATACACCCAGAAAACGACTGTAGTCTTACCGCAAGCGCACGGTGTAGTGGTGAGTGGGTATCGAAGACAGGGAGGACAAATGACGGTACTCTATTTTAATCACCTAGCTATTGGTGGTAGAATGGAACGATTTCGAGAATATTGTCACAGTCGTTAAATTACAATTTGAATTTTATATAATAAAAGCGTCTAGGGCCAGGAAATCCCCACTATGGATCGCCATTCATCTCTATGAATCGTGAATCTCAATGTTGCCAGGCTTGAATCGAGGTGAACTAGTCGTAACTGAATAGAGAATCAAGCTCACGCTCTCGCGCTATTGCCGGTCTATAGCAACCTAGATTAGGGCACACTCTCATGCAAACCCTAACCTAAGCTGCTAGCATGAAGATCGACATCATCGTCCAATCGCACCTCGAGCCCACTCTCGTGCAAACTCGAGTTACGATCTAGGTTATGATAGTTCGTATTTGTCCAATCTCTTGCAAACGAATATGAGTACAGATTTATGATAGTTCGTATTCGTCCAATCTCTTACAAACGAAAATGAATATAGATTTTTAATAAAAATCCTAGCTTTGGTCCAATCTCTTGCAAACCAAGTCTAGAGAATCTCGATTATAAACCTAAATCGAATATTTAGGCCTTCCAATCGATTGGAATCTAATCTCTTGCAAACCCCAATCAATGGAAATTCCTAGCTACCCATAGTAAATCAATCATAACCCAACCGTCTATCAATCCTAGCAACACATTAATTTGTTCATCACAATTCTAAAATCGGATCCATATGGCTCATCCCCATGCCCTAGAACAGTGGAACTACTTGCAATTAATCATGGCAATCACAGAATAAATGAATAAAAACATACAACAATTAATGGTTGAGAGAAAACAATTCACAAAAACTCGAAATTTTGATAGAAAGAACAAACCAAATCTCCAATATCTAGATGAGAATTACAATTAGAATAATGCTAAAAAAACTAATTTCTGATCTCCCCTAAAACTAGGAAGAAAACTAGCTTAAATACAAGCCAAAGTCGGCTAGAAAATCCTGACAGATCTGCCCCTGGCACAGCCCAAAACCTTAATTTGCGATACAGGCAGACTGCGCCACTCGGCCGAGTAGAACATGTCACTCGGCCGAGTGACGGACCCAAAGAAAAACAGAGATATTGGGGGTTTTGGGGGTCTGTTGATCTGTTCCACTCGGCCCAGTGGAGTTCTTCATGTTGGATATGGAAGACGTTAGTACACCCTTGTGGGGGATGTACGAGGGAATACGGACCTCGAACGTCGCGTACACGAAGTCGTGCGCAAAGGGAATATGTTCCCTTTCGGAGAGGATCTCTAGATTGATGGGAAAGTCGCATTATATGTGCATAAGTGCATGCGACATATGGCTAATAAAGGGGTAATATCTTAAGCTTATATTGTACCATGCATATGGTACAACTTAAGCTTATAATATGCCATGTACGATGGTACACCTTAGTTAAATTGTTCCAAAGGAACAATTTACCCTAAAATAACTACCTTGGGGGCTATAAATAAGACCAAAGGGTTAGCCATTTTTCTTACACTTTTGCATGGCATTCATGCATGCATCTTCATTCTAGCGAAGCTCTGCTGAAATACTTCCTCTCCCTTCTATCCAAGTTCTTAATCTAAAAGTAGAGATTTAGACTGTGGATTTAGTAGCCTTACTCCGTTCGTGAGAAGACTCGATCCGTCGTGGCGAATCCGAAGGCGAAGTTCGTAGACTACCGTGCTGCATACGCAAGCGTAAGTCTAAACTTCATTTATCGATCCTAACTCTGTTTTGGCAGGATCCTTCATTGGTATTAGAGCCATACGGGTTCGCCCCGGAGAAACTATGAACGAGTCGTTGTCTTTTTCACGGATGGGTATCCTACCATTACGGATATGGTAGGAACGCTTCGTGACGGAGAGAACACAGCGGTTGTTCTTTTCACGTTAGGGTCTTCTGTTATTACGGATATGGCAGGAACTCTCCGTGACGGGAAGAACCGACCGTTCATATCGTCAAACTCGCTCTCTTCATGGATGCTGAGTCTCCATTCATAGGGAATGGGCGCTCTCTTCATGTGGAGCGCGTAGTTTACGAATTTTTGAAGTGGGTTCATTTTTTGGCACACGGCCATTGGAGGACAACTAATTCCTCGACGAACGGGTGCTTCACTGGAGAAGAAGGTGGTGGTTATTCCCATCGGGGAAGATGAATTTTTTTGTGCATGTGCACCATGACCAAATGGGTTATGAAGGCCATGCACCCCCCTCCCCATGCGGAGGGGGTTGGCTACGGCCAATAACCACCGCGGCAACCCCCTCCGGCGGGGGTGTGCGGCCACCCATGAAAGGGGAAACCGGCCATGGCCGGTCAAGGCAAAAATGCCATGGCCGGCCGGCCCTGGCCGGCCACGGTCAGGGCCAGAAGGCCCTGGCCGCGGCCAGGCCAGGGCCTGACCTCCCTGGCCGAGACCAAGGCAGGGGACCTGGCCCCGGCCAGGGCCTGGCCGCCCTGGCAGAGGCCAGGGCAGCGCCCTGGCCTCAGGCCAGGGCCCGGCCGCCCTGGCCGAGGCCAGGGCAGGGGCCCTGGCCCTGGCCAGGGCCCTCTGGCCTTGGCCAGGCTAGGCAGAGGCCTGGCCGGCCTCTGGCCGAGGCCTGGCCGGTGGCCAGGCCGGCCCTGGCAGTGGCCAGGGCTACCGCAGGCCGTCCCTGGCCGGCCAGGGCAGGGGCCCTGGCCGGGAGTGAAGAAAAACCAGATTTTGGTCGACCAATTTTGGTGTTTTGGTCGACCAATTCGGCAAAAGGCCTTGGTTGAACATGAACGTGCCAACTAGCCCATACGGGGCCAAACAATAGTCGTCTGCATCAAAATTCTCTCATACGGGGGGAAATGCCTGGATCCATACGGGAGCCGGCGACGATAATTTGCAGAAGAATCCCCAAAAGGGGGATCCGACTTAGGCACGGCTACGGCTCATTCCCGACAAATGGTCAGGAAGTGTCGAATATTTCACTAGTATCATAAGGATACTAAGTTGAAATATAATTTTTTGAAAAATACGTTTTCATACGTTTTGAAAAATACGTTTTCAAAAACGCTTTTCCGCTGCAAAGTACTATAAGAGTACTAACTTTTGATAAAGTGAGGGAGAAATATTGAAAGTTACTCTAGATGGTGATTGGAAACATAGTGACCTTTCCGATTCTAGAGTAACATCTTCAATATTTTTCGAAAGTAACTTATCAAATTATGAATATCATTCCAAGTGGGAGTTGATTTTAGAACTATCCATATGGGATATTCTATTATCATTTCAAGTGGGAATTATATCTGAAAAATACGTTTTCAAACTCGTTTTCCGCTGCTAGTACTATAAGAGTACCATTGTTTGATAAGTGATGGGGGAATATTGAAGGTTGTTCTAGAAGGTGATTGGAATCGTAGAGACCTTTTCGATTCTAGAACAACATCTTCAATATTTTTCGAAAGTAACTTATCAAATATAATATAATTCCAAGTGGGATTTGAATTTTAGAACTATCCAAATGAGATATTCTATTTTCATTTCAAGTGGGAGTTATATTTTAAGAATTTTTATGCAATGTTTTTGATCAAACCTTCGGTTTTATGTCTTTTGCAGCATTTTAAAAGTAAAATGTCTTCCGCTTCAAAGAATATCGTCGCTGAGTTAAACAGAGGTGAAAAACTCAATGACGATAATTACAAACTTTGGTCCATTAAGATACAATACGTTTTAGAGGAGCAAGAAGTGCTCGAAACTCTAAAGAACGTAATGATTGAACCCAGGTTGGGCACTACGGCCCAACACCGACGAGACAAGGAAGCTTTTGATGCTTGGTCTCGGAAGAACAAGATAACGCGCATTACGTTATTAAGCTGTATGGCTGATGACATAATGCGCATCTTCCAAGAACATGACCTAGCCATGGACATATGGTCCAAGCTAGAGGAGAAGTTCGGTGGCACATCGGTGTCCAAACTTCGCTCCTTAACTATAAGGTTCGATTCATATAAGAAACGTCCAGATCATTCCATTGGGAAGTATCTGCGACATATGGCGAACCTTATCTCGGAGTTAAAGGATGCAGGTCATGTGCTCACAGATGAGCAACAAATCCAAGCAGTCATACGTTCCCTACCAAATGGGTGGGATCAGATGAAGATGCATCTCACTCATAATGAGAGCATCAAGACCTTCAACGATGTTTCCAAGCACCTCGAATTAGAGGAAGAGCGGCTTGCGGCTGCCAAGCCAAGTGCAGAAGTGCACATGGTTGCTAGTTCCTCACACGGGGGAAAGAAACGTAAAGATCGTTCGAAGTCTTCTAATGAACGTAATAAGCAACCTGAGTCTACCAAGACATAAGGGTGGGCACAACAAATGGCACAAGAAGAAAGACTTGAAAAGGATCAAGTGCTTCAAGTGCAACAAGCTCGGTCACTATGCTCGTTTGTGTACGAGTGGAAGTGACGAGGTGCCACCAACCACATAACAAGGGACAGACGGTCCTTCGTGGAGTATCACCAAATACCCCAAGGAATGAAGTGGATCAATGTAGGAAACAACACACGTGTTGAAGTGAAAGGCGTTGGGACTCGCAAGCTAGTCTTGGACAACGGCCACACTCTCCTACTTCATGATGTTCTCTTCATTCCATATATTCAAAGGAATATTAAAACTGTGGTCAATTTAATGAGTCTTGGTTATAGTTGGTTCCTTCATGATTGTAATATGGACCTATTTTTGTAATAATTCCTTTATTGATACTGGGTTTGTATTTCAAAGGATTTATTGTAATAAGTACAATGTATAATTCCTCATGTAATGAAAATTTCCTTGTGACAAATTATTTGACTAATGAGTCTAATATAATTTGTTGGCACGCAAGGCTTGGTCATATTGGACCAACGCATATGGATAGACTTGCCAAACGTGGCCTTCTATCCAATGTTTCAAAGGTTGAAATATCGACCTGCGAACATTGCCTTGTGAGGAAATCTTGTCGCAAGCCGTTTGGAACCGGCACAAGGGCCGAGGTTCCATTACAGCTTATCCATTCGGACATATGTGGTCTGATGAATGTCAAGACAAGACGCGGGAAGTCCTATTTCATCACTTTTATTGATGATTTCACCCGATTCGGTCATATCTATTTGATATCCCACAAAAGTGAAAGCACTAAACCTGCTTTAAAAACTATATGAGTTTAGTGGAGAATCAATTAGATCGCAAGATTAAGGTCGTGCGAACCGATAGGGGCGGTGAATATCAATCAACAAGTTTAAAGGAACTTTGTGATGAAAAAGGCATAGTACATCAGGTAACTATGCCTTATACTCCTCAACAAATTGGTGTTGCAGAAAGGAGGTATAGGACTTTAATGAAAAATGGTCCGTTCAATGATAGCGCAGGCTAACTTGCCAATCACCTTTTGGGGTGATGCATTATTGACGACCGCTTTCATTTTTAACCGCGTACCCTCGAAATCAGTTAGCTCCACTCCTTATGAGTTGTGGAACCAAAGGTCTCCTGACTTAAACATTTTGAAACCTTGGGGTTGTGCATCCTACGCACATATTTCCTCCCATAAGTATGGCAAACTTGGGCCAAGGGGACGGAAATGTATCTTTATACGATACGCAGAAAACTCCAAAGGTTATGTTTTTGTTAGTCAGGAAGACAATGGTGGGCTAATTGAGTTTGAGTCGAGGGATGTCTCTTTCTTGGAAAACGAGTTTCCAAGACATGGCGAGATAAGTCAGGACTTATCTCTATTTTGAGATTTATGATCAAGGAGGATTACCTCATTCGAGTGGGAGAATTCTTGGTGAAAACGAAAATACGTTTCAACCTTCACCAATGGATTATACGAGTGACGATTATCCTATTCCATACGGGAATAATGATCCAAGTGGGAGCAATTCTAACGACATTCCAAGTGGGAGTGATATTAGAATTGATCTAAATTCGAGTCAACAAGGACTTGAAGAATCTCAAATACGACGTAGTAGTCATACAAGGTTGGCTCCTCTAAGATTTGAGGATGAATTTCCGCAAACCTTTATGACTTTACTACAAGATGATGACGAGCCTGCTACTTTCAAACAGGCCGTATCATGCCCTGCAAAAGACAAATGGATAGAAGCAATAAAGGAGGAATTGAAATCCATGAAAGTTAACCAAGTCTGGGACTTAGTTAACTTACCCAGAGGACATAGAGCAATTGGGAACAAATGGGTTCTCAAGATCAAGCATAAGGCTGATGGCTCTATAGATAGATATAAAGCTCGCCTTGTCGCGAAAGGTTTTACGCAACAGGAAGGGATAGATTACAAAGAGACTTTCTCACCTGTTGTGCGTTTTACCTCGATTCGCCTGATTCTGGCAATGGTAGCTTGCTTATACCTCGAATTACATCAGATGGATGTAAAGACTGCCTTTCTCAATGGAGAATTGGACGAGGAGATCTATATGGAACAACCAACAGGGTTTGTAAAAGAAGGAAACGAACATAAGGTTTGTAAACTTCATAAGTCCATATAAGGTCTTAAATAATCCTCGAGGCAATGGTATATACGATTTCAAGAAGTTGTCTTATCAAATGGATTTTCCATGCTTGATGAAGATAACTAAGTATATATCAAGAGGATTAAAAACAAGTATATTATCATGTCTATATATGTAGATGACATTTTAATAGCCAGAAATGACAAGGGCTTTGTGATGAGTATCAAGGCTTGGCTTTCATCAGTATTTGAGATGAAAGGCATAGGAAAAGCCGCATATATCCTTGGAGTTAAGATTTCAAGGAATCGTTCGAAGAAACTTCTTTCTCTTTCACAGGAGACTTATATAAAGAAGGTTTTAGAACGATTCAATATGCAGGACTGCAAGTCCATTGATATTCATATAAGCATCTGCGATAATTTATATCTGGAATCGTGTCCAAAGAACCAAAAGGAAAAGGAAATTATGGAAAAAGTTCCATATTCCAGTACAGTTGATAGTCTTATGTACGCTATGGTGTGTACGAGACCGGACATCTGTTTTGTCATTGGAAATGGTAAGCTGTTACCAATCCAATACAGGGCAAGTACACTGGAAAGCGGTTATGAGGATAATGCGTCTTGTAAGATCAAACACATTGATATCCGATACGAATTTGCAAAAGACTATGATAAAACCAAGAAGGTAGACATAAGGTACATATCTACGCATGAGATGATAGAGGATCCGCTTACGAAAGCGATCCCCAGAAATGTGTTTTATAAACGCTTATCATCCCAAGGATTGCATAAAGAGCTGAGTTGTACCAATATATATTCCCATGTCTGAGAAAGATCAAATTTGATAAAAGAATAAGTTCTTTTTCAAACATTGCATATGAATTTCTTAAGAAATGTTTGTGTATATTTTTTGAAATCTCAGCTGAATTCTAGTATGTCGGGCAGATTGAGGTTGGCTCTCTCACATGAGCAACCGCCTTATTCTATCAGACGGATGGAATAGAGATGAGACCTGTTTGAAGTCAAAATCATCAGACGGATGATTTAAGAGTCATGACTTAAACAAAATGGTCGTATGAAAGATCTGCATCATATGGATGCTTACAAAAGATCTAAGAGGATTTTTTGAAATCCTATCTGTCTAAATGCGGGATGTGAGTCCAAAGGATTATTTGAGTAGAATAAGGGACTCAAAGTCAGACATTGTGGTGTCTGATCATCATCCTTACAACATCATTGAGACATACACTCCCTGGGAAAGGAGCGATGTTGTAATACGTGTTCATACCACGTATGCATTTTGACCACTGAGTTAGTAGCAATAGTGTTTGCTATTATGTGAGACTCAAAGGCCATATGGGCCTTAACTCTTACCCTCAAGGACTCCAATTGGTTCCTTTAGATTTGACGAGATGATCGCTATCTTAGCGTGTTACTTATGGGCTATGATAATTCGGCTCGGCGAGGCACGTTAGAAAAGCGAGTCTAGTCAAGATCAGAAGGTTCGCAAGAAGAGGAAGATTGATTTCATATTCGCATTTGGACTTTAATGATTCAAAGCTGGCCAGCCAATTGTAATCCAGATGGGATTCAATTGTTGAATATAAAGTATAAGAAATGTGAAGAAATAATCTAGGGTAAAGCATGCGTTGATCTACTCAACTTTGCACCTTCGAGGTCGTTGTGTATCTCTAACAAGTGCACAACAAACAGACTCTACGCGCATGACGGTCGCACGGTCTATTTCTCGGTATGATAGATGAAAGAACTAAGAGAAAGACGTTCTCTTACAATCCCCTCAAGTGTGAGTGGGAGATGTTGGATATGGAAGACGTTAGTACACCCTTGTGGGGGATGTACGAGGGAATACGGACCTCGAACGTCGCGTACACGAAGTCGTGCGCAAAGGGAATATGTTCCCTTTCGGAGAGGATCTCTAGATTGATGGGAAAGTCGCATTATATGTGCATAAGTGCATGCGACATATGGCTAATAAAGGGGTAATATCTTAAGCTTATATTGTACCATGCATATGGTACAACTTAAGCTTATAATATGCCATGTACGATGGTACACCTTAGTTAAATTGTTCCAAAGGAACAATTTACCCTAAAATAACTACCTTGGGGGCTATAAATAAGACACAAGGGTTAGCCATTTTCCTTACACTTTTGCATGGCATTCATGCATGCATCTTCATTCTAGCGAAGCTCTGCCGAAATACTTCCTCTCCCTTCTATCCAAGTTCTTAATCTAAAAGTAGAGATTTAGACTGTGGATTTAGTAGCCTTACTCCGTTCGTGAGAAGACTCGATCCGTCGTGGCGAATCCGAAGGCGAAGTTCGTAGACTACAGTGCTGCATACGCAAGCGTAAGTCTAAACTTCATTTATCGATCCTAACTCTGTTTTGGCAGGATCCTTCACTTCACTCGGTCGAGTGGGCTTTCTCACTCGGCCAAGTGGGTCTTCTGCTGATCTTCTTTAAACTTCAGAGAGTCGGCTGAGATCTCAGGAGGAAAACCCTGTCGTACTCGGGTGAGTGGACTTCTTCACTCGATCGAGTGAGATCTTTCACTCGCATGAGTGGACTTTGAGTCCAAATGCTCTTGTATCCGTTGTACTCGGCCGAGTACGTTCCTTCACTCAGCCGAGTGAGCTGTCTGCTCGGCCGAGTGAGCTGTTTTTGGAGTCCTATCTTCTCCTCCTCGCCTTCTCGTCGATTCTATCGAACTTCTTCTAACGACATTTTTACATCTATACGTAATTCGTTTGTTTAGTTAGTTTAGAGAGTTGTTAGAGGGTTATTATTTATGTTTTTATTATTATTATCATTATAGCTCGAGTACGCAATTTAACGATTGCGTTATACTTTTCCCCTAACCTTTGGTTGATGTTGGATGCAGGGGCGAAATCGTACGAATCGAATCCATCTTAACCAAATCGATCTTTCGAATCAAATCTTAACCAAATGAATGATCATATCTGATCCTAACATATCAGAGATACTAACCGAATGAAACTATCATATCTCAATTGACGCCTAATCTGATCCTAATAAGGCTAATATCTTGATCAGAATCCATATCAAATCCTTAACAATCTTGGCTAAATATTCCTAACGACCAAATCTAAAATGTTCCAACAAAAATATATATTTTCCAACCTTAATTATCCTAACTAAATCGATTTTCATATCCAATATCCAGGCCTAAATGATTCTTCCAAATCATATCCTAAATAACTTAATTATCTAAACTAATCAAAATAAACTGATTCTCTAATATCAGTTTATTAAATGATTCTTTAATATCATAACGGCTCTTTTTCCACCCGTGCTCAGCTTCCTCTTCAACAGCACCATGTCATGCACACCATCCACATTTCCTTCATTTTCTCATTCAAACTCATGCACGCCCGTACCCGAGAATTCTGTGGGTCTTAACAAACCCACGTGATTCATCCACGCATCGCGATCTTCGGATCTTAACACCCCCGCGTTCTCTCTTCCATTTTTTAAAACTGATCACATTCACCATGCGTGCGTCCTCTCCTCTAATCCCCTTCCCTTCAAAAAGCACATGTATAGGACCCTTTTAATTCATTGTACAAACCCATACAACCCACGGGTTCCCCCTCTCCTCTCCTGCCGTCACACGAAACCACCGAAGACGCACCCTGCCATTTCCTCTTCCATCGCCTTTCTCTCTTCCACCTCCGACCAAAAACCTTGCACCCATCCTACTGTCGGTGTCTCTGCGGCCATCACCTCTGCCTCGTCGAAGCCACGCCATTCGCCCTCCCCTCTCTTCTATAGCCTCAGCACGTGACACCCTACCTCCGGAGAAACCCCCACCTCCGAGCCCAGGTAACGACCCCACCCGTGCACCCCAACGCCACCGAATCCATGTTGCTCCACCCCTCATCGACTGCCACATCCCTTGACAGCCAGACCATCGGATGGCGTCACATGCACTTAACCGCTCCCCGCCTCCATTTTCCCACGGCCTCCGCCCAACCCCCACGCGATCCGCCTCTTTCTCCTGCATCATTCCTATTGCTAGCGACCGACCCACAACCCCCGTACGCACCCCGTCAGCGCCTCACCCCTACAACCTTTACTTGCTGTGACAGCCCCTGTCTCCGACCCCACGTCGCCACCGATCCACAACCCAGCGGCCTCCTTCCTCGAGCACCCAAAGAGCCCAACCTCCCTTCCCGTCGCCAGACGCCCGTACGAACTTTGCCTTCCTCCTCTCATTCGCCTTAAGCCTGTTGAGTATTGGTGTTTCATACCAATCCTATTTTGATGATAATCACAACATTATGTTGTTGGCAATGACTCTATTGTTTTAGTCTCATAGTTTCTTTCCTAGAATATCTTTCTTGGAGACTAATCACTTGGTGCAAGGATGGACATTAAGTGGAGAAGGGCCAAAGCATGGACTCAGGGAGTGCCAAAGCTTGGAGATGATGGAGAGTTTCAAGGTATCAAGATTGAAAACTTAGACTCTAAGGAAAGCAATGTAATCCATGTAATATTTAGTTTATTGCTTTCTTCTCTTTTGAGTCTAGGTTAATGTAATGCCTTGTTAGATGGTTTACTCGTTCATGCATATGTATTTAACCATCTTAGTGAGCCTTAAGATTATCATAGAATCCAACCAAGTAGGTTCACTCTGTCCAAAGACTCATTTGGATTCTTCGGCTTTCCATCAGTCGCCTGATGAAGGGTTTACAATCGACTGGGTGATTTCCAATCGCCTATCGATCCTTCTACAGTCGACTGATATGCACAGCTCAAGTCAACATTTCAATTAACTCAACCTTGAGCTTTACGCACAGTCGACTGCTGATCAGTTTACAGTCACCTGTAGATTTACAGTCCCCTGGAAATTGGCCAACAGTCGTTTGAGTAGCGTTAGTGCAATCTCTGCATCTCTCTGTCTTTTCTCCATCTAATACAGTAGTCGACTGATGAGGGTATTACAGTCGACTGACTATAAGACAGTCGACTGTATTATTGACATGAGTTGCCTGTATGCTTATCTGGAGAAAGAGTGTAACTCTCTGTTTTATTCCATCCCCTGTAGCAGTCGCCTGCAAAAGGTTTTACAGTCGCCTGTACTGTTCTCAGACGACTGTATTGTCTTCATCGGTCGACTGTCCTAGCTCAGATTATAGCCGTTGGATATTTTCTAGCTGTTGATCAGTCGACTGTCTTATGATCATCAGTCGACTGTTCCTGTCGTTTTCGCCCAGTTTCTAGCCGTTGCTGAATTGACCTTTTGGCTGTTGGGTTTTGGGGTTTGATATAGGGTTTCTATATATATGAGTGTGCTGCCATCTCTTATACTTCTTGATGCTATTGAAAATTACAAGAGATCTTTAAGCCACTCATAAACTCTCTCATTTCCCTCTTAGAGCTCTTTCTCCTCTTCATGCATTGAAGTCAAGCTCAAGGGAAATCATCCAAGTGCTTTCAAGCAAATCTCAACACTTGGAGATCCTCTTCCATGCCTTGCATTCATCTATGAGTAAGTACATCTCAAGGCATAGGTAAGAGTATTTGTTTTACTTTGTTATTTCATTGAAACCCTAGCTTTCTGTGTGAGAGCTAGTTACTCTCTGTGTGAGAGTATAACCTTCTGTGTGAGGGTTGGTTGAGATCTCTCTGTGTGAGAGCTTAAGTCTTTCTGTGTGAAAGCAAGGATTTTCTCTGTGTGAGAATCCTAAATCCTCGGTGTGAGGTCTCGCTGTGTGAGAGTGAGGATTTCTCTGTGTAAGAATCCAAATCATCTATGTGAGGTATCTCTGTGTGAGATTGTATTCACTTCTCTGTGTGAGATTTATAGTGGATATTGGTGTTGCTAGACGTACCCAAGTTTGGGGAACCGGGGTAATTCTTATGTTTGCATTTGGATTGATTGTGTTGATTAATTCCTCTTGCATTTATTATTCTGCATTTGCAAGTTTAATTTTAATTGCACAATTTATTGACATTACTATATGCACCCCCCCCTCTAGAGTGTTTGTTGTTAGTATTGCAAGGTAGACGGTCCTTACAATTGGTATCAGAGCGAGGTTATTGCATACTACAACAATGGCATTCAACGCCTCATCCACGTCTCATGAAGAAGGTCATTCAACCGTCCAACCCCCACTCTTCAACGGAACCAACTACCCAAGTTGGAAGATCAGAATGATGATCTACTTGGAGGGTCAAGACCTATGGAATATTACGGAGGTGCCATTTGAGAAGCCCACTACTCATGCGGCTTCAAGGACAAAGGCGGAGAAGGACTCGATCAAGTACAATGCGAGGGCTATGAATGCGTTCCATTGTACCCTATCAGCAAATGAGTTCAACCGCATCTCCATGTGCAAAACGGCCAACGAAATTTGGCATACTTTGGAGATTTGTCATGAAGGGACTACAAAGGTAAAGAAATCTAAACAAACTGTGTTCAGATCTAAATATGAAATGTTTAAGATGCAGGAAGGCGAAAGCATTTCAGAGATGTTCACAAGGTTCACTGATATCGTGAACGCTTTGGAGAGACTCGGGAAGATGATTTCCCAAGAGGATCATGTAGAGAAGATCCTTGACTCTCTCTCACCTCGTTTGGAGTCAAAGGCCAACGGAATTTTGGAGTCATATGACACATCCAAATACACCGTTGAGGAGTGCATTGGTAATCTCATGGCGTATGAAGTAAAGCTTCAACACAAGAAGGAGATTCAACCATCAAAGCCCGAGAAGTCGGAGAAGCTCAAGGGGGTTGCATTCCATGCCAAGGAGGAGCCAATCAAATGGAGGAAGAAAATCTATAGAGAAGCTCCTAGTGAAGAAGATGAGCTAGATGAAGCAAGTGGAGAAGAAATTGAGGATCTTGCTGAACAGTTCAATGCATTTCTCAAGTGCAAGTAAGGTAAGTCTTTGTCAAGGTTTGCTTCCAATTCTAACAAAGTTCCTACTTGTTACACTTGCAGTGGAAAAGGTCACTTGTCCACCGAATGCCCTTCCAAACCCAACAAAGAAACTTACAAGGGTAAAGGGAAGAAGCATTGGAAAGGAAGGTCCAAGTCCAAAAATCACAAGAAGGAACTTATCGGGACCGTTGATGATTCGAGTGAGGACACATCAAGTAACGAAGAAGAGGATGCAAAGAGGATGCTCACGCGTGCTTTGTAGCCATTGATGTTCCTTCACCAATCCCCTCCGGATTAAATGAAGATGAGTTGGAAGCTTGGCTCAACTCTTACACTTCCTATGAGGAATCGTGCCTCATGGCTATGGAGGAGAAGTCATCATCAAGCTCTAGCAAGGATGATGACGATGTTAAGATCGAGGAAGAAAATATCTCATACGAGGAGCTCAAGAACAACTTCGACTTGGTCTCCGAAAAGGCTAGTAAGTGCATCAACTCTTACAATAAATTAAAAGAAAAATATAAGATTGCTAAGAGTAGATTGCATGAACTAGATATTTCTATTGTAATTCATGATAAAATGCATGATTGTGACACCTTTGAGAGAAACACTATTCTCTCTCAAGTTAAGTAATTGAGCCTTACAAATGAAAATCTTGTTGCTCAAAACCTTAGCTTAGGATCTCACATTCAACAACTTACATTGAAATGTGAAGAGGAATCCCGTAAGCTCATAAGCTTTGTGTATTCTAGGGATTCACTCTACGATTTGTTGGAAAACAACATCCGGCAAATCATAGAGGAGGTTTGGTTTATATTCAAAATGTGGTACCCAAACCCACCTCTAATTCCTCTTTTGGTGTAAATACAAGAAATATTGCTAAAGTACCTAAGGGCCTGTTCTTTTGCTGGAATAGGGAAGAATGAAATAGGGGAAAGTTTGTATTCCAATGAGACAGAAAATGGAGTTTTGTGTTCTTTTGGATGGAATAGAGTATGGAAAGTGGGGTTTGGAATAGAAAGTGGGGGTCCACATTCTATTCTTGTGTTCTTTTGGGATTGGAGAGTTGGAATGAAAAAGTGGAAAGGGGATGAGTTGGAGGGGAGAGATAGAGAGAGATGAGAGAGTGGGGCCCACCATTCCTAAGGATTCCATTGTATTCCAAGAAAAAAGCTTGGAATACAAAAGAGCTCATCATTACCAAATTGGAATAGCCACGTAGGATTCTATTCCACGCCCAAAAGAACAACCGCTTGGAATACAAACTTGGAATAGAGTGAATAGTGCATGAATAGTGTTCCTATTCCCATTCCCATCCCTATTCTTGGCAAAAGAACATGCCCTAAGAAGAATCACCATGCTTTCTTGTACAACAATAACATCAACAAGAAGCATGTAGATCATGAGGTAATGAGGAAAAATGAAAAATCTTCATTTTTTGCTAAGAAGCAAAATCCTCATTCTTTGCATGCCAAGAAATTCGTTTCTACACCTACGCATGCCACATCCATCCCTCTTGCAAAGGCAAAACACTTGCATGGGAAATCCTTGATTTTATGGATTCCCACTAAGGTTAGTGTGCAAGAGAGAGATAGCTACATCAACTCTCTAGTTAGGGATGTGATCACCTCATGTGATTACATTAAGAAATCAAACTCCTCTTAGGTTTGGTTGCCTAATGTTTAGGTTCCTCATACATATGCATATTTATTGTGCTTGAATGTTTACTTTTAGCATACCCATTGTTTGTGTATGTTTCATGATTTTGAAAATATTTTCAAACTTATTTTTCATGAAAATGGGGAACTTGGGGTTTTTCTTGACATGCATGCATTTTTGATCCATGTGTATGTCAATGAGGAAGTTAATATGTTATATGTTTAAAATATTTTAAGACATATTTTAACTCTCATTTCGGAGGTTATTTGAGATCATTATTTACAATTGGTTATTTTTGGTCTCAAACTAAACCTCTTGTATATTGCCAACTTGTTCATGTTTTATTTTGTTTTGGCAATATCTTTGTGTATCATTGAAGCTTGATTTTTTCCCATATCTATTGCTTTGATACACTTTAGGCCCATGGCTCCATTAATTGTATATCAATTAGTAAAGAGGATTATTTTCCAAGTTTCTTTTTCTACAATTGGTATTTACCTCAATTGTTAGAGATTGTTAATTTCCTTCTTTATAATTGGTATTAGATCCTAGAAGTCAAAGTTTGACCATTTCTATGATCTAGGGGGAGCATGGGTTAGTGAATTGATACCCACTAAATTTTTCAATTTGGTATCATACATCTCCTTTTCTTGCATATTGTCACATCTTTGATGAATATGACAAAGGGGGATATTGTTGATGTCCACCTTTTTGACGATGTCAAGGGGGAGAGTTATATGCATTATGTAACCTTATAGGGGAGAGTTTTATACATATGCATATGGGGAGAGATATATCTATGGGGAGAGATTTATGGGATTAGATAAACCATTCATGTTTGCATGATTTTGTCCATTACAATTGGTTTATGTAATCTATACCTATTATATGTCACCATGATCTTTTGGTAGAATAAGTATTTACTATTGTGTAGCTCAATGTATAATTGGTGCATATAAGCAGGGGGAGCTCATTAGCTTTGTGCTCGAATTCTTTGTATTTTACATAATGTGTGTCATCACCAAAAAGGGGGAGATTGTTAAGTATTGGTGTTTCATACCAATCTTATTTTGATAATGATCACAACATTATGTTGTTGCTAATGATGCTCTTGTTTTAGTCTCACAGTTTCTTTCCTAGAATATCTTTCTTAGAGACTAATCACTTGGTGTAAGGATGGACATCAAGTAGAGAAGGGACAAAGCTTGGACTCAAGGAGTGCCAAAGCTTGGAGATGATGGAGAGCTTCAAGGCATTAAGATTGAAGACTTAGAATCTAAGGAAAGCAATGTAATCCATGTAATATTTACTTTATTTCTTTCTCTCTCTTTTGAGTCTAGGTTAATGTAATGCCTTGTTAAATGGTTTACTCATTCATACATACGCATTTCACCATCTTAGTGAGCCTTAAGATTATCATAGAATCCAACCAATTAGGTTCACTCTGTCCAAAGACTTATTTGGAGTCTCTGGCTTTCCATCAGTCGCCTGATGAAGGGTTTACAGTCGACTGGGTGATTTCCAGTCGCCTGTCGATCCTTCTACAGTCGACTGATATGCACAGCTTAAGTCAACATTTCAATTGACTCAAACTTAAGCTTTACTCACAGTCGACTGCTGCTCAGTTTACAGTCGCCTGTAGATTTACAGTCGCCTGGAAATTGGCCAACAGTCGTTTGAGTAGCGTTAGTGCAATCTCTGCATCTCTCTGTCTTTTCTCCATCCAATACAGTAGTCGACTGATGAGGGTATTACAGTCGACTGACTATAAGACAGTCGACTGTATTATTGACATGAGTTACCTGTATTCTTATCTGGAGAAAGAGTGCAACTCTCTGTTTTATTCCATCCCATGTACCAGTCGCCTGTAAAAGGTTTTACAGTCGCCTGTACTGTTCTCAGTCGACTGAATTGGCCAACAGTCGTCTGAGTAGCGTAAGTGCAATCTCTGCATCTCTCTTTCTTTTCTCCGTCTTATACAGCAGTCGACTGATGAAGGTATTACAATTGCCTAACTATAAGACAGTCGACTGTATTATTGACATCAGTCGCCTGTATGCTTATCTGGAGAAAGAGTGCAGCTCTCTGTTTTATTCCATCCCCTGCAGCAGTCGCCTGCTGAAGGTTTTACAGGCGCTTGTCCTGTTCTCAGTCGACTGTATTATCTTCGTCAGTCGACTGTCCTGGCTTAGATTATAGCCGTTGGATATTTTCTAGCCATTGATCAGTCGACTGTCTTATGATCATCAGTCGACTGTTCCTGTCGTTTTCGCCCAGTTTCTAGCCGTTGCTGAATTGATCTTTTGGATGTTTTCTTGGGGTTTGGGGTTTGATATAGGGTTTCTATATATATTAGTGTGCTGCCATCTCTTATACTTCTTGATGCTATTGAAAATCACAAGAGATCTTTAAGCCACTCATAAACTCTCTCATTTCCCTCTTAGAGCTCTTTTTCCTCTTCATGCATTGAAGTAAAGCTCAAGGGAAATCATCCAAGTGCTTTCAAGAAAATCTCAACACTTGGAGATCCTCTTCCATGCCTTGCATTCATCTATAAGTAAGTACATCTCAAGGCATAGGTAAGAGTATTTGTTTTACTTTGTTATTTAATTGAAACCCTAGCTTTCTGTGTGAGAGCTAGTTACTCTCTGTGTGAGAGTATAACTTTCTGTGTGAGGGTTGGTTGAGATCTCTCTGTGTGAGAGCTTAAGTCTTTCTGTGTGAAAGCAAGGATTTTCTCTGTGTGAGAATCCTAAATCCTCTGTGTGATGTCTCTCTGTGTGAGGTGAGGATTTCTCTGTGTGAGAATCCAAATCCTCTGTATGAGGTATCTCTGTGTGAGATTATATTCACTTCTCTTTATGAGATTTATAGTGGATATTGGTGTTGCTAGACGTACCCAAGTTTGGGGAACCAGTGTAATTCTTGGGTTTGCATTTGGATTGATTGTGTTGATTAATTCATCTTGCACTTATTATTCCGCATTTGCAAGTTTAATTTTAATAGTACAATTTATTGTCATTACTCTATTTACCACCCCTCTAGAGTGTTTGTTGTTAGTATTGCAAGGTAGACGGTCCTTACAAAGCCCTGCACCACGAGTTCCCTCCGACCTCCTTCCCACCGCCCGACACAAGCCCGCCAAGCCCCAGGCCACCCGCAGCATCTCCCAAAGCCCAAATGCTTCATCCCCCTTTCATTCTGTTTCGAACATAGGAACCCCCTCCGACTTCTCTCATACTCCCCGTTCACCATCGCCGCCAAACCTGTTGCCACAACTGACCTTCAACAGCCTCGTCGTCCTGTTTTTCGCTCGCCCCCAACCCTAGCTGCCGCACCATCGAGAGCCTGTCCCCGACTCCCATCGACAGTTTGCCCACATCCCTGCCGGTGCCCACCTCTCTGACGCCAGGAACTCGCAACTCTCTCTGCCGTTCTTCTACCCCCGAACAGCCGCCGTCCTCACCGGACCTCGATCCACCACCCCGACGAACTTCGAGCCCACACCGACTCATCCTCAAACTACACACCATGATGACTTCCCTCGAGCCGAGCTCCTCCCCTCATCAAACGGATCAGCCCCGACTTCGCCCTCTCCCGATCATCTCACAGCCGTTGCCCCTTGCCGCCCCCATCGATCAGCTCTCCTGCAAACGGAAGAAAGAAATGATGATATAAGCATCAGATGATAGAAGTGAGGTAAGGGCTTTTAAATTATTTTTATATGTTATAAAGTTAGTTTTATTAGTATTAGTTTTATAATACATTAGTATACTGATGCTAAACATTGATATGTCAGTGGTTAATGCATAAGTCAGTATGTCAAATTCTTGGAATATGTGATGTTAGTTGTTATAAGTTTAGTTGTACTGTAATTCTAATATCAGTACTTTAATACATATAAGTTATATCATAATTAAAAGTTACTAGGGATCCAATGGTTACACATACATATTAATGATCTGTTTATATTAAATAGTGAACAGTGTGTTTGATAAACAGTGTAGTATGTGTAATGAGTAAGATTTAATGTTGGTTGAGAACAACTAGCTTATAACACGAATTCAACCTCGCAGATAGGCACGTCCCTTGTTACGATCACTGAGTCACCTAAAATCGTCAAATCAGGCAAGTGTACCCTTTTCATGATTTATGATCGTTGCATTTGATTGTTTAGACCGCGATGTTCTGATATGCAAGTGTACATTTTCTGTTTTAAATATCGTTACATTTAACTGCTAAGTCAAGAATTACTAGTTTTGCTTTATGTCATGTTGCACATCATACTCGTACACTCTTGATTGAATGGTATTTGATGGAAGGCGTATTGATGGAACATATTGACGAAAAGGAATATCTGGAAATCATGAAATTGTGAATTCGTGCGCCCAAGAGGCGAAATCGTGAACTCGTGTGATATAACTAGGCTGGCTTGTGTTCCAGCACAAATCATATTTTTTTCGTGATGTCATGTGAGTTGACAAAATCGTGCTTGTAATATGGATTAGGATGGCTCGTGTTCCAGCAGAACACTTGGGTGGGGTAGTCCAATGTAGTAGAGGCCGGAATGCTAGATTGCACTCTATTGGTGAACTTGACCGACACCTGGCCGGGTCAATGAGAATAGAGCCATGGGTAGCTCCCGTTGGCTTGGGTGTAATGCTTGTCACTTCTCCCTCAGACATTGGGCTTGTCACTAGGCACACTTGATTGATTGTCACACTCTTTTCCCTTGTTATTACCATTAAGAATTGTGTACCCTGCTAAGTTACTCCGATCTTGTTTGTGTACTAATACCATGCTTATTGCTGTACACACCACACTTACCATGCTTATTGCTGTACACACCACACTTTCCATGCTTATTGCTGTACACACCACACTTGCCATGCTTTTTGCTATACACACCCCACTTGCCATTCTTATTGCTGTACACACCCCACTTGCCATGTTTATTACTGTACACACTACACTTGTCAGACTTATTGTTGTATACGCTACACTAGCCATGCTTATTACTGTACACACTACACTTGTCATGCCTATTGTTGTACACACTACACTAGCCATGCCTATTGCTGTATACACCGCACTTGTCATGCTTATTGATGTACACATTACACCTTGCATGTTCGTTACTTTGTGCACTACACTTCGCCTGCTCACTGTTTGCATGCTATACTTGCCAGTGCTCATATGTTTCTTACGCTGACATGTTTTAACGATATAAATTCTATTTCTTCATTCATATTGCCATGAACTGTTTTTGAAAACCTTGCTGAGGGTCTTTTCTGCTTAATACTTTAAATCTTGCCGAGCGACCCTTGCTGACATATATTTTCTTGTCTTGTGAAATCTACGTCAGGTATTAGACAGGTTTGCAGAGGAGTATATTTAGAGGTCGGGTAGGTTGATCGGGGGCGCCTTGTTGACGAGATCCCCCGCCGTAGAGTAACATACCTTCGCAACATCCTTGTACCTATCTTTCTTCGATTACTTGTATGGGCTTTCTGACCCTCCTTCATTTTATCCATTGTTGTAAACTATCTTTTGAGATTCGAGATTGTAAATAAATAACTTATCTGTGTTGTTTGAGTTGCATGCAAGAACCTGCCAAGTAGTCATACATAGACACTTAATGTGCTTAAGTCAAAGAAGGAAGAAAAACGAAAAAGTACGCCTTCTTTGCTTTAAGCACATGCGGACCCATTCGCGTTCTCGCTCCCAAGTATAATAGGAAGCAGGGCGTGACACTTCTTCTTCTTCTGCTCATCATCTAGCACTGCTAGCTCCTCGATAGGGTCACATGCGATGCTCCATCGTGCGTGAAAGTCCCTTGATCTCATTTATGCTCCAGATCGCTCCATATTTCCTGAAATCCGACAAAAACAAGAAATAGTAAAAAGCAACGTGATATCAGTCAATAATCGTGAAAAATGCAATATGGGCGATCGAAATGACAAGCAAACATGCAGAAAAAGGTGTAAAATAAGAAGCGATCAATGGACATACTGGGAAAAGGTAGTTCTCAAATTATATTGGGGCATCCATTCATGGCGACCGTCGAAGTCTTGATCGAAGTCCATGAGGGGATGCTGTCTTTGAACGTGGGCAACATTGAGGTCGAGTTCCGCTTGGTAAAGCCTATGAAGGAACGCCCACCGTCGGAAGATGCAAAATACCTTGATCTCTTGGAGGACGAAGCCACAAATGATTATGTCATGAAGGAGATGTCCAAAGACCCCATGAAGATGAACTTAGACGACGACGTCGACGTCGTATATTATAAGGCAGTGACTGCCAACTTACGAGTACTTGAAGAGGAGCCCTGATCGCGCCTGGATATACATCCGAAAAACGACTGTAGACTTACCATAAGCGAACGGTGAAGTGGCGAGCAGGTATCTAACACAGGGAGGACAAATGACAGTACTCTATCTTTATCACCTAGCTATGGATGGTAGAATGGAATGGTTAGGATAACAATGTCACTGTCGTTCAAATAACAAATAGAATTCTATATAATGAAAACATCTAGGGCTAGGGAATCCCAACACGGATCGTCACTTATCCTTGTGGATCATGAATCTCAATGTTGCAAGGCTTGAATTAAGGTGAACTAGTCGCAACTGAATGTAGAACCAAGCTCACGCTCTCGCGCTATTACCGGTCTATAGCAACCTAGATTAGGGCCCACTCTCGTGCAAACCCTAACCTAAGCCATTCGCATGAAGATCGACTTCATCATCCAATCGCACCTCGAGCCCACTCTCGTGCAAACTCGAGCTACGATCTAGGTTATGATAGTTCGTATTCGTCCAATCTCTTGCAAACGAATATGAGTATAGATTTATAATAAAAATCCTAGCTTTGGTCCAATCTCTTGCAAACCAAATCTAGAGAATTTCAATTATAAACCTAAATCGAATATCTAGGCCTTCACATCGATTGAAATCCAATCTCTTGCAAACACCAATCGATGGAAATTCCTAGCTACTCGTAGTAAATCAATCACAACCTAACCTTTTATCAATCATAGCAACAATTCAATTCATTCATCACAATTCAAAGATCGAATCTATAGGGTTCATCCCCATGCCCTAGAAAACGGAACTACTCACAATTTATCATAGTAATTTCAGAAATAACAAGCAAGATCATAGCACAATTCATGGAGAGAAAACAATTCATAAAAACTAGAAATTTAGATAGAAAGAACAAACCAAATTGTCTTTGATCTCCACCTGAGAATTACAATAAGAATAGCCGTCAAAATTAAGTTCAAGTCTTTCTTAAAACTAGTTATAAAACAAGGCTTAAATACAAGTCAAAATCATCCAAAAATTCCTGACAGATTTGCCCCTGGCACTGCCAAAAACCCTAATTCGTGATACAATCGGAATGCATCACTCGGCCGAGTGGAACATGTCACTCGGCCGAGTGACAGACCCAATAAAAACAGAGAATCTGGGGGTTTCGGGGGTCTGTCACCCTGTCACACTCGAGCGAGTTGTCTTCTTCACTCGGCCGAGTAAGCTTCCTTGCTCGGCCGAGTGGGTCTTCTCCAAATTCCAGTTAGTCGGATGATTATTGGGAGAAAATCCCTGTCAGACTCGGGCGAGTGGGCTTTCTTGCTCGACCGAGTGAACTTTCTTGTTCGACCGAGTGAACTTTGAATCTAGCGATCTTGTATCTGTTTCACTCGGCTGAACGCAGTCCATCACTCGGCGGAGTGAACTGTCTATTCAGCCGAGTGAGGTGCTTCTGTGGCTTGTTCTTCACCTCCTCGCTTCCTCTTCGATTCTATCGAACTTCTTCCTCTTCTGCTCATCATCTAGCGCTGCTAGCTCCTTAATAAGGCCGTGCATGATGCTCCGATACACGTGAAAGTCAGTTGATCTCATTTTTGCTCTAGATCGCTCCATATTTCCTGAAATACGACAAAAAACAAGAAATAGTGAAAAGCAACGTGATATCGTCGAATAATCGTGAAAACACAATGTGGGCGATCGAAATGACATGAAAACATGCAGAAAAAGGTGTAAAATAAGGAGCGATCAAAATCCTCCAAGCTTACCTCTTACTCGTCCTCGACAAAGATGAGTAAAAAGGCGAACCCGACGGGTAAAAATATGGAAAAAGGAAAAAGAATATAGAAAAGAAAACAAAGAGGGAGGTGCTAGATCATTTTCTCAGGACGTGGAGCTGCTTACTCAAATAGCATACGAAGAATAAAAACATGCCAAAGATTTTTATCTCGATATCATGATCATATATGAATGCATTCGATATAGAAACCCAAGAATATCAAAACGATATGAAATATGAAATCATTCTAAAATCAGCATCGTTTGAAGCATCTAAAGTAATATACATAATCATAGATCGCACACTTTTCAATTGATCGCCTTCTATTTGGAGTGTAAGAGTTATCACACAATATGGAGCAATAAGGATAGAAAGAATTGGTATTCATGAAATGCATACCAAATTTCAATTCATGGACTTCGTAATACTCCTAGTAATCTTCCTGAGTACAGAAAATTACCTAGCTTAGGTCGTCATGCACAGACAAGTAGTCACACACTCACACATCATTGAATCCTCTCCTCCAAGCTTATCTATAAGCCTGGTGGCATCAAATAGAACAATACAACTTTTCCCCATTTTTGAAGCTCCAAGAAAAATAAAAATAAAAGAGGGAAGAAAGAAAGTAAGAAATGGGATCATGTATATACAGATGAACTTCTTTTTATATCCTTCTCTTTTTTCTTTTATTTTTTTCTCTTTTTTTCTTTTTTTCTTTTTTTTGAAACTCATATACACAATTACAATCCCAAATCAAAAGATAGAGAGATATGCATGTATTTTTTTCTTTTTGATTTTGGGGTGTTGGAGCATGGAATTTATAGCGGGGGAAGATGCCAATATAAGAATCGCTAAAGGTGGATTCACTAATGATTTTAAGTATAGAAACGATGTTCAAGATATGTGGAGAAAGAAAAATATGCAACGCTCAGTTCACTCTGTAGAATGTGCATGACAACTTTCAGCAGGGCAATGCAATCTACTCAGTTTGAAGTCAGAAAGTAAACTAATCTCGTCATATCAAAATGGCATACTTTAAATCAACCTGAAAGTCAAGCGTATAATTTTCATGCAATAAGAAGTGATAGCAGACAACGAAGGAATACTCTAAATTTAGGCAATCAATGCATGAAGCTTGGTGTGTTTTCTATGAAGAGTATACAATATAAATCATCAGACTCAGCTAATGGTTGAATTTCATTCGCATTCATATAATGAAGGTGCATGTTACTATTCTTGAATGCATGACAAAGTATAGCATATGATATCTGAAATAAAAACGATGGCATGACAAGATAATATGCATATAGAGGTAAGCTAATTCCACGTCATCATCACATAAAATTCATCTCTAGTAAAAAAGAGAGAAAGAAATAAGGATAAAGGAAAAATAAGAACTACTATACATATGCAGCACACACAAAAATAAGAAAACGTGATGCAATAAAAAAATAAAAAAAGTGGGTGAAAATAAGTGTAAAGCAAAGAAAGGTGGAAAAAAATGAAACCAAAAATGAAGAAGTCGAAACGTGCGTGAGACACTCACTCCCCCAAGCTAAACTTCACAGTGTCATCAGTGTGCTAAGTGTAGCACACGGAGAGATATGATATGGGTGTGGTGGGTGAGGGTGCATGCAAGATAAAGTAAGAAAATAAAAGAAAATGTGATGGGTATGCAAATGATGCGTGCAGAGATCAAGATGGTGCAATATAACTGTCCCAGAGATACCTCCTCTCTCCCAAGATGATATAGACAGATCTGAACAAAAAGTGAATAAAATGTGTGTGGAGGAGATGCGCAAAATCGGCAGAAAATAAGATATCGATCACAGCAACGGCAGAAATATGGGAGGCATCAGGTGTGTGCCTAAGCAGGTGGTGGAGCACCAGCACCATCCTGTGGTGGGGGGTGGTGGTGGAGGCTGCTGTGAAATGGGACGGGTAGCGGCAGGTGGTGGCTGTGACAGTCGCGTAAGAATCTGGTTCAGGCTAGCCTGAATACCAGGGAGTAGAGCGACACGAGACTGCATAACACTAACAGTAGCGGAGAGAGCCCGAAAGTCTTCTCTGAGCCCACTAACAGCCCCCTCTAGAGCATGCAGGTGCTGAACTAGGGTGTTGGGTAAAGGAGGGGTAGAGGGTCGAACAGGTGGGGATCGGGGCTGCCTAGCACGACTACCATAGAGAAGTGGGGCCACTACGGGATGAGGGTTGCTCTTAGAAGTGTGAACAGCGACAGAATCTGAAGCAGTGACAGAGGGCGAGAAGGGAAGAGAGGTCGCTGATACAGAAATAGGGACAGACGTCACGACACTCTCGGTGAAGACAGCGACAGTGGAGATGGAAGTGTCGACGACTGGGGAGGTTGTGAGATCTATAGGAAATGACTCCCCAGCGGTCGAGAAATCGGGTGAGGACAGGGTCTCGGCTGCTGAAACGAAGGAAGGCTCACCTCTCTCAAGAATAGTGGCGGGGGCGCTCTCAAAACTCATATATGAGATGGGATCAATGGCCAGTGGCATAAAGGTGGTGGTGGTGTACTCAGCAAGTGTGCTCCCGACACTAACAGAAGTGTGGACAGAGGTGTCAGGAGGAGCGGTCAAATCAAGCGCAGGCTGAGGGATCTGGATCTCATGGTCCAGAGGGTGGAGAAGGGGCTCCTGCTGAGCGCCCTCAGGCTCTAGCATGTACACAGCTGGGATGAGGAGGTCCATCTCTGGTCTCCACACCTCTCCTACGGGTCCAATGTGGGTCCGATC
>CM061142.1:394215009-394265013 GCA_030789695.1 Scilla litardierei
ATCAGAAGTTATATCATCATGAAGATTATTGGAATGTATTCCCAAATCTAATCCCCAAGCGAAAAATTACTGAGGAGGCGGCGTGTTGGATGGATTTGCCAGTGACCCCTGCTGAAATCAAATGTGCTTTCTTTCAGATTGGTATAGACAAAGCGCCAGGACCAGATGGTTTTAATGCCCATTTCTTTCAAAACAATTGGGACACCATTGGGTCTGATGTAATTGCTGGTATCTCAAATTTTTTCATATCTGGTAGGATGGTCCCTGGTGTTCACCATGCGTTCTTGACTCTGGTCCCAAAGAACTCAAACGCTT
Organism: Scilla litardierei; assembly: GCA_030789695.1. NCBI lineage: Eukaryota > Viridiplantae > Streptophyta > Magnoliopsida > Asparagales > Asparagaceae > Scilla > Scilla litardierei. Next base: position 394,215,325 of record CM061142.1, read on the forward strand.
CGGATCTGGGTGACTACAGGCCGATTGCTTGTTGCAATGTCCTGTATAAAATTATAAGTAAGATTTTATGTAACATATTGAAACATGTCATTTCAGATCTTATCTCTCCTCATCAGGCTGCTTTTCTCAAAGATAGGTTGTTGGCAGATTGCACGCTACTTGCTCATGAACAGATCCGTGATTTTAGCAATCCAATGGGTGCCAGAACCTGTATTAAATTGGATCTACGTAAGGCGTATGATAGTGTTAACAGAGAGTTTATTCTCTTCCTCCTTCATCAGCGGGGGTTCAAAGGCACTTTCATTAACTGGATCACTCAATGTATTTCTACTCCTATGCTCTCAGTATTAGTTGATGGTTCTCCTGAAGGGTATTTTGATTCTAACAGAGGTTTGCGGCAGGGAGACCCACTATCCCCTCATTTGTTTGTTCTTGTAATGGAAGCTTTCTCACTACTTATGGCCATTATAGACTCAACAGGAGCTATTCATCCCATGCATAGAAGCAACTCTATTTCTCATCTACTTTTTGCTGATGACCTCTTAGTTTTCTGCCGTGCTAATCCACATTCTCTACATGGTCTCAAGGATTTATTATCCAGATTTAATCTTCTTTCTGGACTTCAGGTCAATTGGGACGAGAGCTCTGCCATATTCAGTAAGGGGGTTCGTAATGCGATTAGCTTATCTGAGATTCTTGGAATGAAATTGGTATCATCTTTTACAACCTATCTGGGTCTCCCTCTCTCCTCAAATTACCTCAAAGCAACTCTGTTCTCCCGCCTTGTTGATAAATGTAAGAAAAGGCTTCTTGGTTGGTCCTAATCTTTGCTTTCCATCTCAAGAAAAATTGAATTGGTTCGCTCCGTCATTTATGGTATGGTCGCTTTCTGGATGCAAGCCTACTGTTTTCCTCCCTCTGTTATTAGAGCCATTAACTCTGCTTGCAGGAAGTTCATTTGGGGTAGACAATCTAATTGGTCTTGGAAAGACTTGTGCACTTCGAAAAAGGAAGGGGGTGTGGGATTGCGACAATTGGCAGACTTGAATGTTGCCTCAGGTGTTTGCCTAACCTGGAGAGTGCTTTCTAATAAGGGAATTTGGGCTAATTTTATGAGAATGCGACATGCGGCCGTGGAAAATGTATTTTACATTGCCAAAGCAATCCCAACACAATCTGGATCATGGAAGTTCATTCTTAAGAACCGTCATCTATCTCAACAATTAATCAGACGGTCAATTAAGGATGGAAAGTCTACTTTGTTCTGGTATGATAATTGGCATCCTATGGGACCCCTCAACCTAATACAAGAACCGCATCCTGGCACTGAGCTACTTAAAGTGGGAGACTTCTGGACCGGCTCAGCTTGGAGTAATGTGCCGGCCATCCAAGGTATTGGCAACCCCCTACAGCAAATAATTTTAACTCCAGGTAAGGATGAGTGGAGCTGGGCATCTGGACGGTAAGGCTCCTTGCATGAAATTTGGGAGGGAACCCGTATTGCTAGGCCGACTTTCCACTATGTTGATGTCGTGTGGTTCAACCATCATGTGCCGAAATTCTATATTGCTTTGCTACGAGCTATACGAGGTAAACTACTGACCAAAGACCAACTTCATGCGTGGGGGTGTATATCGGAACAAACTTGTATTCTTTGTGCCGAGAAAACTGTGGAGAGTGTTGGCCACATATGTTTTGAGTGTGATTATTCCCGTTACATCCTTGTCGGGAGCTTTCTCAAGCTCGGCATCACAAATATGGTTCCTTCTTCTATTACTGGAGTTTGTGACATGATCCTGGCCACTTATAAAAAGAAGGACCCGGTTAGCGTATTGGTGAAAACTGCTTTGTCGTCAATGGTCTGGCATATTTGGAAACAACACAATCATCGCATTTTTGAGGAAAAGTCTACAACAAAAACTGCGTTGTTTGAAGAAATTGCATCGGACGTCAGGATATCCCTTAGCCACCTTGATATTGAAGATGTTGTAGACACAACCCCTTTTGCTAATTGGGGTCTTGTTGATGCCTAATGTTATTAGGCTTTGTAAATATCCTGTATTATATTTTGATACTCTTCTCTGACATGTAACTTAAGTTGATAGTAATAGGTTGAGGGTGACGGCGCTTGTGCCATATCCCCTCTCCTTTTACTATCCCTACTGCTAACTGTCATTAGGAGTATGTATATTTTTGATATCAATAAAGACTAACTATTGCCCGTCAATATATATATATATATATATATATATATATATATATATATATATATATATATATATATATATATATAGGAAAATCTTCAAATGAGAACATTTCGCACGATGCGAAAATGTTTTTATCTTTTTTTTGAAATGTTTTTTCAAAAATTCTTTTTTCCACCCTCATTATATGTTGTTATACCCCCCTCAAAAAATAATGGTTGAGAAATAATGTCATTTGGTTTTCGATCAAGGCATTTCATCAAATTCGCACGTTTTGAAACCGTTAAATTTGTAACGGGTGGATGTGTGCTCTAATCTCCAACGGGTTCACCCATTATTTTCCCTGGGGTATATAATTATGTGGATTAACTAGCAAAATAAATTTTTTTGAAAAAAAATTTCAAAAAAATAAAAAAAATGCTTTCGCTTGGGTTTTTTCGCACCCGAAGATCACTCTTTATACACACACACACACACACACACACACACACACACACACACATACATACTAGTCATTACCCGTGCCCATAGGGCACGGTTTATTTAATGGCCAAGTTTTTCCCCCCAATAAATTTCAAGTTTACCAAAATTTCAAGTTTTCCCCCAAAAATTTCAAGTTTCCACCCAAATTTAACTTTCCCCCAAAATTTATGTCCCCCCCCAAATTGTCATTGCCACCTAGACAAACTTGCCACGTCGGACAAAACTTTGTCCTAGTAGGATAAGATTCAAAATCTTCATCCTTTATAGAATAGATATATCCAAATTCTCTTATCCAATTTCTCATGTCCAATTTCTCTTATCCAATTTCTCTTGATAAAATCCCTCTTTTATATAATAGATATAGATATATATATATATATATATATATATATATATATATAATAGATATATATATATATATATATATATATATATATATATATATATATATATATATAGAGAATAATGGGTATCATACGCCATATGAGAGGGTCTCTCATATTCCCTCTCACATAAAGGGGGCAAGTACAACAAGTACAAGCCCATGTGGGCTTGTACTTGCCCCCTTTATGTGAGAGGGAATATGAGAGACCCTCTCATATGGCGTATGATACCCATTATTCTCATATATATATATATATATATATATAGATATAGTCATAACCCGTGCCCATAGGGCACAGTTTATTTAATGGCTGAGTTTTTCTCCCCCACAAATTTCAAGTTCACCCAAATTTCAAGTTTTCCCACAAAATTTCAAGTTTCCCCCCAAATTTAAGTTTTCCCCCAAAATTTAAGTCCACCCAAAATTGTCATTACCACCTAGGACAAACTTGCCACGTAGGACAAAGCTTTGTCCTAGTAGGATAAGATTCAAAATCTTCATAGAACTGGAAAAACATGGCCGGAAGGGGTGAGAATAAAAAGTGTGGGTGTGTGTGTGGAGAGGGTCCATAGGCAAAAAAATACAAAAACCGGGGTTGTATGTACAAAATTCCCCACCTCCTCTTTTATCCCTCAAAATCTCATCTCTTATATTTTCTCTTATTCAATTTCCCTGTTTTATATAATAGATATCCAAATTCTCTTATCCAATTTCTCATGTCCAAATTCTCTTATCAATTTCTCTTGATAACATCCGTCTTTTATATAATAGATATACATTATCCAATTTCTCTTGTACAATATCTCTTATCCAATTTCTCTTGATAACATCTCTCATTTGTAATATAGATATCCCTTATCCAATTTCTCTTGATAACATCACTCTTATCCAATTTCTATTGTCCAATATCTCTAATCCAATTTCTCTTGATAACATCCCTCTTTTATAATATAGATATCTCTTATCCAATTTCTCATGTCCAATATCTCTTATCCAATTCCTCTTGATAACATCCCTCTTTTATAATATAGATATCTCTTATCTAATTTCTCTTTTCCAATATCTCTTATCCAATTTATCTTGATAACATCCTTATTTTATAATATAGATATCTCTTATCCAATTTCTCTTGATAACATCCCTCTCTTATAATATAGATATCTCTTATCCAATTTCTCTTGTCCAATATCTCTTATCCAATTTCTCTTGATAACATCCCTCTTTTATAATATAGATATCTCTTATCCAATTTCTCTTTTCCAATATCTCTTATCCAATTTCTCTTGATAACATCCCTCTTTTATAATATAGATATCTCTTATCCAATTTCTCTTTTCCAATATCTCTTATCCAATTTCTCTTGATAACATCCCTCTTATATATATATATATATATATATATATATATATATATATATATATATATATATATATATATATATATATATATATATATATATATATATATATATATATATATATATATATATATATATATATATATATATATATATATATTCTTAAGCCTGGAGCGGATGAGTGGCAGTGGTTGCCTGGAGAATATTTTCGGTTCAGAGATGCTTGGGAGGGAACTCGTCATCATGGCAGTTTCTTTCCATTCCACAAACTAATTTGGTATAACAATCACGTCCCTAAATGGTCTCTCACTCTTCTTCGTGCTTTTCAGGGTAAGCTGCTCACTAGAGAGATGATCAATAGATGGGGGTTTAATGCGCCAATCAATTGTGTCCTTTGCGATGACAACAAGGAGGAAAGCACTGACCACCTTTTCTTCACCTGTAACTTTTCTGGCTACATTTTGCGCAGATCTTTGCTGAAGCTTCGGGTTACAAACAACATCAATTCTGGATTGCGTGACATCGGGAACCTTTATATTGCTAATTTTGAAGGGAAGAGGGCTTTGGATAGATTGGCTAAAACAGTACTTTCTGCTGCGGTTTGGCACATTTGGAGGGAAAGGGATCGTCGTATCTTTGATGGTGTGAGGAAAAGCAAGACAACAGTTTTTGATGAGATTGCCAACGAGATCCGGATTGCCATGAAAGATCTGGAGCCATCGACTGCTGAGGAAAATGCAGTATTTGACAATTGGGAAATTAGGGACTTGGGATAGGCCACTTTGAATAGCTTCATTTAGGGTGTGTGATTTCTAGTGGAGAGTGACGGCGCTTGTGCCCTATCCTCTCCCTATTAATAACTCACGCCTGAATGAGCTATTGTTGTACATTGTATATTGTATTCTGTTCAATAAAATATCACGCTTAACTTTCATATATATATATATATATATATATATATATATATATATATATATATATATATATATATATATATATATATATATATATATATATATATATATATATATATGAACTTTTCTTTTTCTCTCCTTTTTTCGTAGGAGCTATTATATATATATATATATATATATATATATATGGCTTTTTGCCTCCTTTTTGGCTTTTTGAAAGCTAGCTTTTTCTTTTGGGATTCTTGGAAAGTGGATGCGATTTAAGTAGCTGCAAGGGGTGAACCCAATTGACATGTAGAGAATAAAAAGATATATGGAGAAAGAATTAATATAACACTCGGTTCACTCATAAGATGTGCACAATGGTTCAATAAGATAATAATTCAACTAAACTCATACACAAGCATGTGTATTTTCATTCATTTCAACGAATAATGAAGTCAAGCGGTAAGGCATACGAACATATCAGGCATGCAATAGAAAGTGAAATAAGATAACAAGGCAGATGCTTTAGATATTCTAATGATGCGTGAATCTTGATGCATTTTCAAAAAAACATACTAAATACTATTGCATACATTTAGTTTCAATTCGTGATCATGCATTCATATAGAGAAATCATCGAAAGAAACATATATGCAAGCATATAGATAGCAAGGCACTGAAATACTCTAAATAGCATGGCAAAAGTAATAAGCATTGTGATAGCTGCTAGGGCTATAAGAGATATCATCATACGGAATGTATCTAGCAAAAAGGGAAAAGATAGAGGAAAAAAGTAAAAGCAAGTATGCAGGCATACCAAAACATGGAAAATATGATGCTAAAAGGAAAAAAAGAAAATGGTGGAGAAAAGGGTGGAAAATAAAAATAAATAGGTGTAAAATAAGGAAAAATATAAAAAATGAAAGCAAAAAACGATAGCGCTCATCCCCCAAGCTAAACACAGCAGTGTCCTCACTGTAGAGAACACGTGTGAAAGACGGGAAAATGAGGCTTGGATGGGCGGGTAGAAAAAAAAGGAAAATAAACGAAAAATGAAACTATACAAATAAAAAGAAAAATGCAGATGTAGTGGTATGACCTAATGCCTAAGATGCAGAAATATGGACAAGCATGCATATGATGCCAATGATGATATGATGCGAGTGAAATGTATACAAATGGGATGAGATGGTGTATATGCTGATGGTGCAAAATGGGACTCTCCCCCAAGCTATTCAAAAACAGGGCCCAAAGAGACAGATTGGCACAAAATTTAGTGGGGGGAGACAGGAGCAAAAATAATATAAAGATCAATCAGCGGCATCACCCAAGGTGGATGATGACGGGTCCAACTGCAGGGGACCAGAAGATGGGACGACATGAGTAGTCTCGACAAGTGTGTCGACCGAAAAGTCAACAGAAGATACAACTGGCTCAGAGGAAGGTAGGACGACATGTGTGTCGACGAGTGTGAGAGTGAGTGTGTCAACAACAGGAGTGTCCACCAATGGTGTGACCGGCTCAACAGAAGAAGTGATAGGCCCTGCAGAAGCATGAGAATAGTGCATATTGAGCTGTGTGGGAGTGACAGGAGGAACGGGGTCTGGTCTAGGAGGAGGGACAAGTGCAAGTATAATAGTGGGTGCATGCTGGTGCCTAAGAATATCGAGAATAGCGGTGAGGTCTCGCTCCACTGACTCCTAAAAGGTGGAGACCGAGCTCAAGAGGGTGTCAAAGGAACGCCTCAAGAGAACGACCTCGGTCTCCACCACAATAAGACGTGCGTCCATGGTGCATGAACTAAGAGGTGGGCGTGAACTACTAGAAACCACCATCGTAGCATGGCCCCGTGAAAGTGATCCACGGGGTCTGAACTGAAAGTCTGGGGAGGGTGGTCTAGTGGGGATCTCAGTGGAAGAGGATGTGAATGGAATGGATATGAGATCCGGTGCAAAAGTAGAAGCGGCAACAACATCAGAAAAGGGAGACATAGTGGCAACAGAAGTGGTGAAAAACACCACGATGCTCTCAGAGAAAATAGCTTATACGAGTACAGAAGAAGTGCCAGAAAGTGTGGCTATGGACCCTAGAGTGATGGGAATGCAAGAGAGGGTCCACAGGTGCAGATAATGTGCTGGTAGAGTCAATGATGGCAGGAACAGCAGTAGTAGGCTCCAAAATGGTAGAAAAAGTAAGATCAGGAGCAACGGGTACAAATGTGCCCTCAGGTGTGACAGAGGTGATGACCATATGGGGAAAGGTGTGGACAGTCCCGGAAGTCCCAACGCTGGTGGTGGAAGTGGTAGTGGTGGTGTGGGTGGGAGCACTGACAGATGTGTGCACAGAAGTTCTCCCAGGAGGGGCTGGCTGGGCTGCCAGGATGGTAGCAATATCAGGATTATCTCCTCAATGGAGTTGAGTAGCCAGTCATAGTCGTCCTCGACAAATGGTGCTCCTGGGGATGGAGGAAATGAATAGGAGGGATATGAAAAATGCCAGGAATGACCCAGTCTAGCATGACTGGGTTGACTCGTGTGAGATCGGGGCGGGGCAGATAGAGATGGTGCTCACGTTGGGCACCTAATAGGTAGATCCAGTGACGCTCACCATGCGGTATGATGATGTGTATGTGAGCAAGCACACCTAGGATCCGTTTAGTATGCCCGGTGGGTATCGCTAGACCAGGTGGAAGTGCAAGGTGCAGCATCGAAGCAAAAATGGTGAAAAATCCACCGTAGTAGATAGCGTGGGCGGTCTAGATGAGGCAGTGACACAGCCAGTGTGCTGCGTCAGAGAGAAGGAATGGGTGTGGAGAACCGTCGGGGTGGCGGTGCAGAGCTCGAGTCATCCACATAAGATGGGCAAGCTCAAGAAGGGAGAGTGTCCCGACCTCTGGCTTGGAGAAGAGCGTGGTTGCTAGGTGGCGTTGGGCGTAGCAGAGACAGAGGTGGACTATGGCTGAGGACTTAGCCCTACTAGAGCTATATCCTCGGAGGCCAATGATACGACGCTAAAACTACTCGGTGTCAAACGTGGTGAGCTCGTAGTCTAGGGAGTAGATGAGGGTAGGTTCGGGGATGGCGGGGACTCCGAAGCGGGCTCGGATCATGGCATGCGTGACCACTACGTCGTGGTCAAGGAGCCAAAAGAGGATGCCAGCACCTCTAGGGTGATGGAGCTCAGCGCCTCGAGAGTCAGGCGAGTGTATGTGTGGGCATGCATGGCGAGGAATCGGTCAAAACCGATGATTTGGTAAAGGCGATGGTGTAACGACCGGTTCTTATCAGTGGCATTAACTGTATTTTCTCTACTGGTTTATTTTTCGCATGTGACCGTATCAGCGTATCTGCCTCGGTGCACGTGCCAATCTACCATGTTGAGTATTTCTATTATTGTTCTATGATACAAAGTTGAATTCTTATCGTTTATTATTATCATTGTTATTTGTTATTATAATTGTTCTTATTATTATCAAAGTCCTTATTATTTTTGTGTGACACTTCGTTAATTTGTTATTATTATTATTATTGTCATGTTGTGGCACTTGGTTATATACTATTATTATTATTAATGTTATTATTATTATTGTTATCAATGTTACTATTTAAAAAACAAACCCAGGCCAAACAACCCCATAGCCTTGTACTCACGCATGGCCTGTTACAAAAAAAAAACAAAAGGATCTAACCCTAAGCTTAAGACCCTAAAGCAACCCCCATTCATGTGCTGTGAACCTCTCCCCCATTTGCTTTTCCCCTACACTATTATAAGTAAGTTACATGTGAATGAACACCTAGGCTAAAGGCAATGCACAACAATCTATTTCTAGGCTAACCTGCTCTTTCAAACAACCCAAGAGACACCAAACCCTAACCTAGCACCTACAACCCGCAGCCTCATATACCCCAAATAATAAATAAAAAAAAACCTTATAAACCCTAGCCTCTAAGATTCTCCCAGCCGCAGCAAAACACAAACCGCAGTCTCCTACAGGCTCACGCATGGGCTTTGGTTATAATAAAAAAATTATAAAACCTAAGTCTACCTAGGCCTGCCGCATAGCCAGTGTACCAGAATAAAAAAAAGGAGAGGTAAAAAAAGAAAACCCGAGCCCCTACTTTTAACCTACTACATCACCCTATAAAACTTTATAAAACCCTGAAGAAGCTCTCTCACAGCCGCAACTCCCTCTCTCCTCTTCCTTTTCAAGCCCTAGCAACCTACAACCCTAACTATTCTGTTATAAAAACCTAGCAAGCAACCTATTTTTATTAGAACCCTAAGGCCCTACCCCACAGCCGCAACCTGGTTGCAAACCCTATACTTATATTTCCTTTTTATAATCCCTACTTCTTCCCTCTACATCCGACATTTACTCTCAAACCCTAGCTTCTAACCTAGGGTTTCAACATCCCTAGCCGCCGACGCAAACTCCTCCAGGCCGCCAGCTTCTTCTCCACGCAAAAAGCATCCCCACGGCCATACAATCTCCATCAGGCCGTGAGCAGCACCCACAGCCTGAACAAGACCCACGCACAGGCCTCATCCCATCTCCACGGCCGCAACAACACATCTCCGGGCCATTCTCCTCCTCATCTTCACGTGCACAGCCCTATCTCCAGCCGCAAGACCCACGCGCAGATCCAACCGCTCAGATCTGGTGCCGACAGCCCCCGGAACTCGCTGACAGCCGCTGTCCGTCGCCCACACACTGCCGCTACAAGTTCGGAGGGTAGACGTTGAAGTTCCAGCACCGTACGCGTCGTCGTTGCTCGTGGACGTCAACCGATCCCTCGCTTCACTTCAGGTTGGTAGATCTATCCCCTAAAACTCATAACCCCCACCGTAAAGTAGAGAAACCTAATAAAACACGTTGATTAGACGTCGTAGGAGCTTGTACGAATCTGACCTGAACTGAAAAACGCCATTTCTGATTTTGTGCTGCTCTGCCAAAACAGCGAACCAAACACTCCACGGCATAGTACTCGTCGAGATGAATCCAACGACACCAAGAACGCCAAAAACAGGCAAGTATATGATTTGTTATGAATTTTAGAAGTTTCGGCACGTTTACGCCGCCTTCCTGTTTTGCTGTGTAACTCAAAAGTTTAGAAGTGAAATGGCGTACAAAACTGACACCATAATGACTAGGACAAAAATTGGGATCCAACGGTATATCATACGATATACTCCCAATTTAAACAACTAGAGAAAGAAATTGTTTCTGTAGCAAGGTGAACAAAAAGGACGAAATCGTCATTATTTGAATTTACGGAAACGGTCGTTTGACCCGTTTCTGCTTTGCAGAACTGTCACCATAAAATTCAATATTGTCACCAACAAATTCAGTGAGTCTTGACATGATTAACAATATGGACATCGTGAAATCGTGCGCCTCGAAGGCGAAATCGTGATATCGTGATGTCGTGTGAGTCGACTAGGCCGGCTCGTGTTCCGGCAAAACTTTTGGGTGGGGTTAGGGTTGAGCGGCCACTGGGCGTATGAAAGATACTCTCCTCAAGAACACCAACCGACGCGGTGGGTTAGTGTCAATCACGGTAAGCCCCCGTGAGAGGAACGACCTTCTCATCACGACCTAAAGGCGAGAACCCTAGATTAGATGTGAAGTCTTGACATGGTCATTGTAACGCTAACTTGTCATCGTGAGTATCGAAATACTAACAAACTCTGAGAACTTAACTTTAAACTTGCCATCGACTAGAACTGCATGCTAGGATTGTTTCTTTCTGCTCCGAAATATTAAATGTTAATTGCTGCAGTCGTTTCCTTTATTAAATGCTTCTAAAATTTCATATACTTGTTACATACTTCGCCTTGGGATGCTAACTCTTCTTGCAGACCCCTAGCTGACATACATTCATGTTTGTGGATGTATGTCAGGTTCAGAGCTTGAGTACCAGGAGGACCTGTACGAGACGCCGGAGTTGGAGAGTCAGGAGTTCGCACCTGACGCAGAGCCTCTCCTAGCAGAGGACTAGTGGACCCAGTCACCTTTACTTCTTTCTTAGTTCCTTTGTCGCTGTAGTTACCTTCGAGTACGTTACTTTTCTTGTTGCTACTTTTAGCCCAGCTGTGGCATTGTTAAACTCTGTGTACGAACATTATTTCTGGATGTGGCTATATCTTTGCTGGTTGTGTTTTCTTGTTATTTCTGAATGGTAGTTGCAAGGACCTCATCTGTGTTTTAAACACAGACGCTTATTGAACTCGAGCTTCGCCGCTCCAGTTCAAGCGGACCGTGTAACGCTCTCGCTTTCGGTGTCTTTTGGGAAGCGGGGCGTTACAGGTTTTAGTGGTGGCCCATGCAGGTCCACTTGCAACTGCGAAATTCAAAATAATAAGAACATTTATCATTAGCCAAACATCTAGAATAATCGTATACACGGGATTAACTCGGGCTTTCTTTCTCTTTTGCAGGATGTCCGGAAGACGCATCACCCGACACGGAGCCGGAGCCGGAGCCGGAAACGGAACCGGAGCTGTCGGAGGCAGAGAGGACGACATCCGCCAGATGCTGGGAGTTATGAGGGATATGCTGGAGGTTCAGCATCATCTAGTCCAGCAGGGACGCCAGGCTGCACCAGCTGTGCCAGCTGCACCAGCTCCTGGAGCCAAGCAGTTCAGAGAGATGCGTCCGAAGAGCTTTTCCGGACGAGAGGGCTCGCTTTCGGTGTCTTTTGGGAAGCGGGGCGTTACAGATGGACACCCTGAAGGATGCCCATCTTGATGAGGGTGGGGACGTGGATGAAGCACGTGGGGATGATGGTGCGGTGAGACATGGCGATGAAACAGGTGTGGTGTGTGTCATCCCTGAAGACAATATCATATGTCTCCAGGGTGGGTGGTGGTGGTGGTATAGGTCGGGATGGAGGAGCGGGAGTGGATGGAGTCGGGATGGGAGTAGTGGATGTGATTCGGGCCTCTATCGCTAGAGGCATGGGGGATGGTGATCATAAGGAGGAGGACGTAGAGGACAGGGAGTCCACCCAGTAGTCCTCAGGTGTGGGTGAGCGGCATCGACGACGTGATTGCATAGAAGAGGATGCATCAGTGGTGGCCTTCCTCTTCTTCGAGGGAGGCTTCCTCAACCTAAGGCAAGGAGGCATCATGCAAACAACGTGGCAAACGACATGGCAAACGACGTGGCAAACGACGTGAAATCGAAACAGCAATAAAAATAAGGAGTGGAGCAAATATACCGAAACCGAGCAACGCTACGAAAGCTATGTCGCGTGCACGTGCGAAGCCCAAACCAAAGCGATCCCCCAAACAATCCCAAGCCGATCGTCTCCATGAACGGCTCCAAATGTTCCTGCAATTGATAGAGAATACAGGATTAGCAAGTAATTAAGAAAATTAATCGGGTTGGGGTTCTTGAGTAGGGAGGATTAGTAATGGGGTTGGATTTGGGGTTATGGGAGGGGGAGAGATATGGGGAGAGTTGAAGAGGTGGAAGAGTGGAAGATAGAGAGAGAAAGGGAAAAGATGGAGTGGTGGTGGTGGTGGTGGTGGTGGTTGGGTCAAGTCGTCGGTGGCGCTCAGGCTGAGCACTGCGGCGCTCCGTCGCTCTGATCCGAACGAGCGAATGCCGGGGGGGGGGGGGGGGATTTTTTGCATGAGTCTGGATAGAGGGAGAGGGATCTAGGGAGGGAGAAAGGGAGAGGAGGATGATATGGGGAAAATAGGGCAAACCGAGTGGTGACAGCGATGGCACTCAGGCGGAGGCGGTGGCAGTCGTTAGAACGAGCGGGGATTTGAGGCAATGGCACTCGGGCGATTTGGGGTGCTGATTCGAATAGAATTAGGGCTAGGTTAGGGGCCCGAGCTGTTTTATAATAATCCGAGTCGAGCGCGGTTAAGTTGTGGGCCCCCTCAACTAATAGCTGCTCGGTCGAGATGAAAAGATATAAAAAATTAAATTTAAACCCCAAATTCATGCCCTAGCACTCAACCGAGCTGCATACTCAGCTCGGTTGGGCTGAATTGGAACAGAGTATCGATTTTCAGCTCTTTTTGCTCCCTCTGTAGCTCGACCGAGCAGGGTAGCTACTCGGGCGAGTCCATTATGCTTTTCAGAGACCCTTTTTAGCACTTTTGGACTCCTTTTGTAGATCGACAGAGCAGATAAGCTGCTCGGTCGAGTCGAATTAGAAACATAGTGCTATTTTTGGCCTCCTAGAGCTCTGACCGTAGCTCGACCGAGTAGGCAGCTGCTTTGTCGAGTCGCAATTGATTTCCAAAGCCACTTTTTGGCATCTTTCTCCAGCTCTCTATAGCTCGACCGAGTAGGGTAGCTACTCGGTCGAGTGGCCTCTCCTGTAGCTCTAGGCTATATGTGGCTCTATCGTATTCTCCTCTTAGCTCCTTCTCCTTCTTTTCATCGTTTGGCACGCTCTCTTCATTATTCAACCTGTAGAAGGAAGAACTCGTCAATTTTTTATATTTTGTATTTTTCTAGAATTAAAAATGTTTTTATTTTGGTTTTTGAATAGAAAAAAATGAAAAAATAAAAAGGAAGAGAAAACTAAAGAAAGAAATCGGGTTGCCTCCCGAAAAGCGCTTGTTTTAAGTCGTAAGCTCGACTCTCTCAAGATTTTCAGCAACGATCAAGAATGTTGAGTGCAAAAGAAATGCACCCATCATGTTTCCTAATGATTCCATGCGGTAGAAGTTGGCACGCTTCTCCATGTTGGCCCTCCGCGTCCAAGAAGATGGTAGCCTCCGGTTGTTGATCAAGCGATGGTATATCTGGGGCTTGATCGCTCCTTATTGTACACCTCTTTTCTGCATGTTTTCATGTCATTTCGATCGCCCATATTGTACACCTCTTTTCTCCTTGTTGATCAAGCGTTTCTTTTCACTATTTCTTATTTTTTGTCATGTTTCAGGAAATATGGAGCGATCTGGAGCAAAAATGAGATCAAGGGACTTTCACGCGCACCGGAGCATCACGCACGGCCTTATTGAGGAGCTAACAGTGCTAGATGATGAGCAGAAGAGGAAGAAGTTCGATAGAATCGATGAGGAAGCAAGGAGGTGAAGAAAAAGCCACAGAAGCCGCTCACTCGACCGAATAGACAGTTCACTCGGCCGAGTGATAGACTGCGTTCGGTCGAGTGAAACGGATACAAGATCGCTGGATTCAAAGTTCACTCGGCTGAGCAAGAAAGTTCACTCGGCTGAGCAAGGAAGCCCACTCGCCCGAGTCTGACAGGGATTTTCTCCCAAAAATCATCCGACTTACTGGAATTTGGAGAAGACCCACTCGGTCGAGCAAGGAAGCTCACTCGGTCGAGTGAAGAAGACCACTTGCCCGAGTGTGACAGGGTGACAGACCCCCAAAACCCCCAGATTCTCTGTTTTTTATTGGGTATGTCACTCGGTCGAGTGACATGTTCCACTCGGCCGAGTGACGCATTCCGACTGTGTCACGAATTAGGGTTTTTGGCTGCACCAGGGGCAAATCTGTCAGGAATTTCTGGACGATTTTGACTTGTATTTAAGCCTAGTTTTATTCCTAGTTTTAGGAGAGACTTGAACTTAATTTTGACGGCTATTCTTATTGTAATTCTCAGCTGGAGATCGAAGACTCGTAATTTGGTTTGTTCTTTCTATCTAAATTTCTAGTTTTTATGAATTGTTTTCTCTCTACCATGAATTGTGCTATGATCTTGCTTGTTATTTCTGATATTTCTATGATGAATTGTGAGTAGTTTCGTTGTTCTAGGGCATGGAGATGAACCCTATGGATCCGATCTTTGAATTATGATGAATGAATTGAATTGTTGCTAGGATTGATAAAAGGTTAGGTTGTGATTGATTTACTACGAGTAGCTAGGAATTTTCATTGATTGGGGTTTGCAAGAGATTAGATTTCAATCGATGGAAAGGCCTAGATATTCGATTTAGGTTTATAATTGAAATTCTCTAGATTTGGTTTGCAAGAGATTGGATCAAAGCTAGGATTTTTGTTATAAATCTATACTCATATTCATTTGCAAGAGATTGGACGAATACGAACTATCATAACCTAGATCGTACCTCGAGTTTGCACGAGAGTGGGCACGAGGTGCAATTGGTCGATGATGTCGATCTTAATGCTAGTGGCTTAGTTTAGGGTTTGCACGAGAGTGGGCCCTAATCTAGGTTGATATAGACCGGTAATAGCACGAGAGCGTGAGCTTGGTTCTACATTCAGTTGCGACTAGTTCATCTTAATTCAAGCCTTACAACATTGAGATTCATGATCCACAAGGATAAGTGATGATCCGTAGTGGGATTCCCTAGCCCTAGACGCTTTCATTATATAGAATTCTATTTGTTATTTGAACGACAGTGACATTGTTATCCATACCATTCCATTCTACCATCCATAGATAGGTGATCAAGATAGAGTACTGTCATTTGTCCTCCCTATGTTTGATACCTGCTCGCCACTTTATCGTGCGCTTGCGGTAAGACTACAGTCATTTTTCGGGTGTATATCCGGGCGCGATCAAGTTTTTGGCGCCGCTGCCGGGGAGGCGACGGTATTTTATTTTCTTTACTTAAGCAATTTCTTTTTATTTTTTTATTTTCACTTTTTTATTCCTCTATTGTGCTAACAATTCTATCTAGAATCTCTTTTTATGTGCATGTACACGAGATCGAAGGCACACCAAGAAGACATATTATTTGATCCTGAGATCGAGCGTACGGCAAGGAGACTTAGAGCTGAGAGGAGATTTTCTATAGAGGAAAATCATATGGCCGTGCCGGAAACACCAGAGGAGCTAGCAGCGCACATGGCTAGGCTTGTCTCCATTCGAGATAGGCTACGTGTGGGATCCTGACAAAACAAGGACGTTAGGATCGAATAATAAAGTCGAGACTTACGCTTGCGTACGCGGCACCGTAATCTCAGAAATTCGCCCTCGGATTTGCCACAACGGTCGATACTTCGTCACGGAGGATCGAAGCAGAGTTTCACCGCCTAAATCTCTAACTAGAAGAGGATTTTAATGAAAGGGAGAAGAACATAAGATGCCTTACGCAAACTTATGGCATGGAAAGTGTGGAATGAATGCCTTACCCTTGGGTCCTATTTATAGGCTTTAGGGGTAGTTATTGTAGGAAATAACCAATTGTAGGAACCTGTCAAAACAGCGTTAGGATCGATAAATGAGGTTGAGACTTACGCTTGCGTATGCAGCACGGTAGTCTCGGAACTTTGCCTTCGGATTCGCCACGACGGATCGAGTCTTCTCACGAACGGAGTAAGGCTACTAAATCCACAATCTAAATCTCTACTTTTAGATTAAAAACTTGGATAAAGAGAGAGGAAGGATTTCGGCAGAGCTTCGCTAGAATGAAATGCAAGGCAAGAATACCATGCAAAAGTGTAAGTAAATGGCTAAGCCTTGGGTCTTATTTATAGCCCCCAAGGTAGTTATTTTAGGAGTAATTGTTCATTTGGAACAATTTAACTAAAGTGTACCATCATACATGGCACATTATAAGCTTAAGTTGTACCATATGCATGGTACAACATAAGCTTAAGATATTCCCCCTTTATTAGCCATATGTCGCATACACTTATGCACACATAATGCGACTTTCCCACTAATCTAGAGATCCTCTCCGCAAGGGAATAGATTCACTTTGCACACGACTTCGTGTACGAGACATTCGAGGTCCGTATTCCCTCGTACATCCCCTACAAGGGTGTACAAACGTCATCCATATCCAACATCTCCCACTCACACTTGAGGGGATTGTAAGAGAACGTCTTTCTCTTAGTTCTTTCATCTATCATACCGAGAAATAGACCGTGCGACCGTCATGCGCGTAGAGTCTGTTGTTGTGCACTTGTTAGAGATACACAACGACCTCGAAGGTGCAAAGTTGAGTAGTTCAACGCATGCTTTACCCTAGATTATTTCTTCACATTTCTTATACTTTATATTCAACAATTGAATCCCATCTGGATCACAATTGGCTGGCCAGCTTTGAATCATTAAAGTCCAAATGCGAATATGAAATCAATCTTCCTCTTCTTGCGAACCTTCTGATCTTGACTTGATTCGCTTTTCTAACGTGCCCCGCCGAGCCGAATTATCATAGCCCATTAGCAACACGCTAAGATAGCGATCTTCTCGTCAAATCTAAAGGAACCAATTGGAGTCCTTGAGGGTAAGAGTTAAGACCCATATGGCTTTTGAGTCTCACATAATAGCAAACACTATTGCTACTAACTCAGTGGTCGAAATGCATACGTGGTATGAACACGTATTACAACATCACTCCTTTCCCAGGGAGAGTATGTCTTAATGATGTTGTACAGATGAAAGATCAGACACCACAGTGCCTATCTTTTGAGTCCCCTTACTACCCATGAAATATTCCCGGACTCTCATCCTGCATAAGACAGATAGGATTTAAAAAATCCTATGAGATCTCTTTTAAATATCCTTGTGATACAGATCTCAGATCTTTTGTAAGCATCCATATGATGCAGATCTTTCATTCGACTATCTTGTTTAAGTCACGACTCTAAATCATTTGTCTAATGATTTTGACTTTAAACTAGTCTCATCTCTATCTTATCCATCTGATAAGATAAGGCGGTTGCTCATGTGAGAGAGCCAACCTTAATCTGTCCGACATACACACAATAAAATAGCTGAGACTTAAACACAAATGTATATAAAATCATTTGTAAGAAACTTGTATGCAATATATATAAAAAAAACTTCTTCTTTTTATTAAACTTTGATCTTCTATAGACATGGGAAATATTACATGATACAGCTCAGTACCTACGCATTCCCATAGATGATAAGTGTTTGAAGAACACATCTCTGGGGATCGCCTTAGTAAGGGGATCCGCTATCATCTTATGCGTGGATATGTATCCTATGTCTACTTCCTTCCGTTTGTCATAGTCCTTCGCAAACTTGAATCGAATATCAATGTGTTTGGTCTTACAATGAAATTTAGGATCTTTGACATAGGCAATCGAAGCTTGACTATCACTGTATATAGGAACAGTGCTCGAGTCAGTGGCATCCGTCAGCCTGTCTAAGAATTTCCTAAGCTAAACAGCTTCTTGGACCGCCATGCTGAATGCTACAAATTCGGCTTCCATGGTTGATAGGGCGATGCAGGTTTGCTTCTTGCTGCTCCAGGATATTGCACCATTCCCGAGAAAGAAAACAAAGCCTGAGGTAGATCTTCGCTCGTCGAGATCACTTGCCTAATCAGCATTGGTATAGCCTTCGAGTCTCAAGGTATTACCTTGATAGCACAACGCATAGTCCGCAGTCCCTTTGAGGTACCTTAATATCCTCTTCACCGCTTTCCAGTGTGCCTGTCCTGGGTTGGATTGGTAATGGCTTACCATACCAACAGCATAGTAAATGTCCGGTCTGGTACACATCATGGCGTACATCAGACTCCCGACAGCACTGGAGTATGGAACCTTTTCCATAGCTTTCTTTTCTTTTGGATCTTTGGGACACATTTCCAAACATAGACCCTCGCCTTTGCTTATTGGAGTATCAATTGGCTTACAGTCCTGCATATTAAACCGTTCTAAAACTTTCTTTATATATGTTTCTTGAGAGAGAGAGAAGTTTCTTGGAACGATTCTTTGAGATCTTAACCCCAAGGATATATGCAGCTTCACCCATGTCTTTCATCTCAAAGACGGATGAAAGCCAAGCTTTGATATCCATGATAAGACGCTTATCATTTTCGGCTATAAGTATGTCATCTACATAAAGAGACATAATTACATACTTGTTCTTAATCCTCTTAATGTATACGCAGTTGTCTTCGTCGAGCATGGAGAAACCATACGACAAAACGACTTCTTGAAAGCGCATATACCACTGCCTTGAGGATTGCTTAAGACCATATATGGATTTACGAAGTTTACAAACCTTATGTTTGTTTTCTTCTTGTACGAACCCGTTTGGTTGTTCCATGTAGATCTCCTCATCTAAGAAAAGCAGTCTTTACATTCATCTGATGTAACTCGAGGTCCAAACAAGCCACCATTGCCAGAATTAAGCGAATGGAGGTAAAACGCATGACAGGAGAAAAAGTCTCTTCGTAGTCTATTCCTTCCTGTTGCGTGAAACCTTTCGCAACAAGGCGAGCTTTATATTTCTCGATGGAGCCATCATCCTTATGCTTGATTTTGAGAACCCACTTGTTCCCAATGGCTCTACGTCCCTTAGGTAAATCAACCAAGTCCCAGACTTGGTTTGTTTTCATGGATTGAAGTTCTTCTTCCATCACCGCTATCCATTTATCTTTAGCAGGGCATGTGACGGCCTGTTTGAAATTTGTAGGTTCGTCATCATCTTGTAGTAATGTCATGAATGTTTGAGGAAATTCATCCTCAAATCTCAGAGGTGTTAGCCTCGTTCGATTACTACGTCTTGCTTGAGTTTGATCACTCACACTTGGAATGACATCACTCCTACTTGGAATAACATCACTCCCACTCGGAATAGGATTGGTATCGTTCGTATCATCCATAGGTGAAGTATGAGGGTCATTTTCCTCTTCACCAAGAATTCTCCCACTCGAACGTTCCGATCCTTCTTGATCCCAAGTCTCAAACAAGGATAAGTCTTGACTTATCTCACCCTGTCTTAGAAACTCGTTTTCCAAGAAGACAACATTCCTCGATTCGAATTCTATTAGACCCACATTGTCCTCTTGACCGACGAAAACATATCCTTTGGAGTTTTCAGCGTATCGGATGAAGATACACTTTCTCCCACGTGGCCCAAGTTTGCCATATTTGTGAGAGGATAAATGTGCGTAAGAGGCACAACCCCAAGGTTTTAGAATGCTTAAGTCTGGAGTTCTATTGTTCCACAACTCATAAGGAGTAGAACTTACCGACTTCGAGGGTACACGGTTTAAGATGAATGCTGCCGTCAATAATGCATCACCCCAAAAGGTGATGGGCAAATTTGCCTGAGACATCATTGATCGAACCATTTCCATCAATTTCCTATTTCTTCTTTCCGCAACACTGTTTTGTTGCGGAGTATAAGGCATAGTTATTTGATGAACTATGCCTTTTTCATCACAGAGTTCCTTAAAACTCGTTGATTGATATTCTCCACCCCGATCAGTTCGCAAGACCTTTATCTTGCGATCTAGTTGATTTTCCACTAAACTCATATAGTTTTTGAAGCAAGATAAAGCTTCATGTTTGTGGGAAATCAAATAAATGTGACCGAAACGGGTGAAGTCATCAATGAAGGTGATGAAATAGGACTTCCCGTGTCTTGTCTTAACATTCATTGGACCGCAAATGTCTGAATGGATAAGCTGTAATGGAACTTCGGCCCTTGTGCCAGTTTCAAACGGCTTGCGACAAGTTTTCCCTACAAGACAATGTTCGCAAGTTGACATTTCAACTTTTGGAACATTAGATAGCAAGCCACTTTTGGCAACTCTATCCATTCTAGTTGGTCCAATGTGACCAAGTCTTACATGCCAACAAATGATCTCAGATTCAGAATTAGAAGCATTTGTCAAATGGAAACTTTCATTAATAGAAGAAGAATCATCATACATAGTGTTTAAAACAATCAATCCATTACAAACATTACCCGACCCAACTAAAGAACTATTACAAACAAGGTCAACATTTTGTTCATATAACCTCCATTCATAACCTAAAGACATTAACATGACCACGGATACGATATTCCTTCGAATATCTGGAGCAAAGAGGACGTCGTGCAATAATAGAGTCCGGCCGTTGTCGAGAACTAGCTTGCATGTTCCGACGCCCTTGACTTCAACACGAGTGTTGTTGCCGACGTATATCCACTTTGTTCCATGAGTTATCCTTCGATACTCTACGAAGAACCTTCTGTCCTTCGCTACGTGGTCTGTGGCCCCTTATCACTTCCATCCGTACACGTACGGGCGAAGTGACCGTACTTGTTGCACTTAAAGCACTCGATCTTCTTCAAGTTTTTCTTCTTTGAGTGCACGTTCTTTTGCCACTTTTTGTTCTTAGTCTTCTTTGAGGTTTCCGGTTCTTTCTTTCGTTCGTTCATAAACCTTAAGCGTTTATCCTTCCGCTTCTTTCCTCCATGTGAGGAACTAGCGGCCATGTGCACTTCGGCACTAGGTTTTACGGCTTGAATCCGCTCTTCCTCGAGTTCGAGGTGTTTGGATACATCGCTTAAAGTTTTAATGCACTCATTATGAGTGAGGTGCATTTTCATGTTATCCCAGCTATCTGGGAGTGAACGAATGACTGCTTGGATCTGATGTTCGTCAGACAGTGTAAGACCCGCATCCTTCAATTCAGCTATGAGATTCGCCATGTGGCGGAGATGCTTTTTCATAGATTGATCTCGCCGCATTTTGTACGAATCAAATTGAATATTTAAGGAGCGGAGTTTGGTGACCGAAGTTCCACCAAACTTTATTTCTAGCCCAGACCATATGTCTTTGGTTAGGTCGAATTCCCGAATTAGACGCATTATGTCATTGTCCATTGCGGACAATAACGTAATACGTGCTATTTTGTTCTTTCGAGTCCAAGTCTCATAAGCTTCTCGGTCCCTCTTGTGTTGGGCCGTATTGCCCAACTCAGGTTCTTCCATTACGTTTTGGAGTGTTTCAAGCACATCTTGCTCCTCCAAAACATATTGGATTTTTATTGACCAAAGTTTATAATTGTCGCCGTTGAGCTTCTCACCTTTGTTAAGCTCGACGACAATGTTCTTATAATCGGTAGACATATTCGAATCAAAAAAACTGCAAAGAAAATGAAAAACACGATCAAAATTCTATGCATAAAGTTTCGATTCTTAAACACTTGATAAGTTCCTTTGATAAGCTGAAATGTTACTCTAGAATCGAGAAGTTCACTACGTTCCCAACTACCATCTAGAAGTAACTTTCAAAGTATCCCTCTTACTTATCTCATGTAAAAAGAAATCAGAAATGATACCCGTATGGTACCAGCAGCGGAAAAATACTTTTGAAAACATATCTTTCAAAATGGAATAGGTGAGAGTTTGCGCGAAGAATATTAGCGCAACAATTGTAAAGCCACGAGACCTGTTCTACACACCCATGGGTTAGATAACCATGGCCGGATCGTGGTAGGACTTGGAATTCTAAATTGCGCTATCCCGATTAAGGACGGGACATAACCTATTTGAAAACATCTTTTTCAAAAAATTTGAAATACATTGGCTAATCTCCGTAGAGTAGAGCACAATGTCATAAGTACATTGGCTAATCTCCGTAGAGTAGAGCATAATGACATGGCTAATCTCGCATGAAGTAGAGCACTACAGCTAATCTTCAAGGAATAGAGCCCAAGAAAAAAAAACTTTATAAAATAAGAGCAGACGACTGTTGTTAGCCCCGTATGGGCTAGTCGGCACATTCGTGTTTGACCAAGGCCTTTTGACACCCCGTATGGGCTAGTCGGCAAGTTCGTGATCGACCAAGACCTTTTGCTAGATTGGTCGACCAAAACACTCAAATTGGTCGACCAAAAATTGGTCTATATCACTCCCGGCCAGGGCCCCTGCTCTGGCCGAGGCTGGCCAAGGGCCTCTGCCCTGGCCGAGGCCGGCCAGAGGCCACTGGCCGCTCGGCCAGGGCCTCTGTCCTGGCTGAGACTGTCCAGGGCCGCCCTGGCTCCTGCCAGGGTCGGTCAGGCCAGCCCTGGCCCCTGCCAGGGCCGGCCAGGCCGGCCCCTGGCCTTGGCCGAGGCCGGCCAGGGCCCACTGGCCCTGGCCTGGCCTCGGCCAGGGCCCCCTGGCCGTGGCCAAGGCCGGCCACTGCCGGCCTGGCCATGGCCGGCCATGGCTTGGCCATGGCCGGTCATGGCCAAGGCCATTTTGGCATTGGCCGGCCATGGCCCATATGGCCATGGTCGGTCACCCCCTTTGAATGGGGTTGCCGCACACCCCGCCGGAGGGGTGGCCGTGGTGGTTATTGGCCGTAGCCAACCCCCTCCGCATGGGGAGGGGGAGGGGTGCATGGCCTTCATAGCCCATTTGGCCATGGTGCACATGCACCAAAATTCGTCTTCTCCGATGGAGATAACTACCATCATCTTCCTCGATGAAGCACCCGTTCGTCGATGAAGCACCCGTTCGTCGAGAAAGTAGTTATTTTCTAATGGTCGTGTGCCAAAAATGAAAAATAACATACTTTAAAGTTCGTAAACTACACGCTCCATATGAAGAGAGTTCACATTCCCTATGAATGGAGACTCGACATCCATGAAGAGTGCGAGCTTGACGATGTGAACGGTCGGTTCTTCCCGTCACGGAGAGTTCCTGCCATATCCGTAATGACAGAAGACCCTAACGTGAAAAGAACAACCGCTGCGTTCTCTCCGTCACGAAGCGTTCCTACCATATCCGTAATGGTAGGATACCCATTCGTGAAAAATACAACGCCTCATTCATCGGTTCGACGGGGCGGCGGTTTGACCGGGGCGAACCCGTATGGCTCCGATACCAATGTAGGAACATGTCAAAACAGCGTTAGGATCGATAAATGAAGTTGAGACTTACGCTTGCGTATGCGGCACGGTAGTCTCGGAACTTCGCCTTTGGATTCGCCACGACGGATCGAGTCTTCTCACGAACGGAGTAAGGCTACTAAATCCACAATCTAAATCTCTACTTTTAGATTAGGAACTTGGATAAAGAGAGAGAAAGGATTTCGGCAGAGCTTCGCCAGAATGAAATGCAAGGCAAGAATACCATGCAAAAGTGTAAGTAAATGGCTAAGCCTTGGGTCTTATTTATATCCCCCAAGGTAGTTATTTTAGGAGTAATTGTTCCTTTGGAACAATTTAACTAAAGTGTACCATCATACATGGCACATTATAAGCTTAAGTTGTACCATATGCATGGTACAACATAAGCTTAAGATATTCCCCCTTTATTAGCCATATGTCGCATGCACTTATGCACATATAATGCGACTTTCCCACTAATCTAGAGATCCTCTCCGCAAGGGAACAGATTTCCTTTGCACACGACTTCGTGTACGAGACGTTCGAGGTCCGTATTCCCTCGTACATCCCCTACAAGGGTGTACAAACGTCATCCATATCCAACACCAATTATAAGCTTATTAGCCTATATTAGCACATTCATTTATCCTCTTCTTCATTCACTTATCAAGTGCCTTTATGCACTTATAAAGTGACTTTTTCCACTTATCGAGTGGCTTTTTCCACTTATTGAGTGGTCCTTTTCACACGAGAAAAGGTTCCCTTCGTGCACGCCTTCGTGCACGCGACATCTGAGGTCCGTATGCCCTCATACATCCCCTCATGGGTGTATTCATGTCGTCCATATCCAACATCTCCCACTCACACTTGAGGAGATTGTAAGGAAACATCTTTCCTTTAACTCTTCTGTTTATCATACCGAGAAATAGGCCGTGTGACCGTCATGCGCATAGAGTCCGCTGTTATGCACTTGTTAGAGATACACAACACCCCTCGAGGTGCAAATTTGAGTAGATCAACGCATGCTTTAGCCTAAATTTATTTCTTCACATTTCTTATACTTTATATTCAACAATTGAATCCCATCTGGATTACAATTGGCTGGCCAGCTTTTGAATTGCTAAAGTCCAAATGTGAATATGAAATTAATCTTCCTCTTCTTGCGATCCTTTCGATCTTGACTTGACTCGCTTTTCTAACATGCCCCGTCGGACCGAATTAACCATAGTCCATAAGCAACATGCTAAGATAGCAATCACCCAGTCAAATCTTAAGGAACCAATTAGAGTCCATAAGGGTAACGAGTTAAGACCCATGTGGTCTTTGGTCTCACATAATAGTAAACAAAATTACTATTCTAACCCAATGGTCAAAATGCATACGTAGTATGAATACGTATTACAACATCACTCCTTTCTCAGGGAGCGTATGTCTTACTGATGTTGTAAGGATGATAACCCGACACCACAATGTATGACTTTGAGTCCCTTTTACTACTCAAATAATCTTCTGGACCCACATCTCGCATAAGACAGATAGGATTTCAAAATCCTCTTAGATCTTTTGAAAACATCCATATGATGCAGATCTTTCATACGACCATTTTGTTTAATTCATGACTCTAAATCGTCCGTCTGACGATTTTGACTTTAAACAGGTCTCATCTTTATTTTATCCGTCTGATATAATAAAGGCGGTTGCACATGTGAGAGAGCCAACCTCAATCTGTCCGACATACTAGAAAATCTAGCTGAGATTTCAAAAATGTATATAAACATTTCTTAAAAGAATTCATATGCAATGCTGAAAAGAACTTATTCTTTTATTGAATTTGATCATTTACAGACATGGGAATTTACATTGGTACAACTCAGCTCTTACGCAATCTTGGAGATGATAAGTGTTTGTAAAATACATCTCTGGGGATCGCCTTCGTAAGCGGATCCGCTATCATCTCATGCGTAGATATGTACCTTATGTCCACCTTCTTGGTCTTATCATAGTCTTTTGCAAATTTGTAGCGGATATCAATGTGTTTGGTCTTACAATGGAATTTAGGATCTTTGACATAAGCTATAGATGCTTGACTGTCGCTGTGTATAGGTACAACACCTGAGTCACTTGCATCAATTAGCCTGTCTAAGAACTTCCTAAGCCAAACAGCCTCTTGGACTGCCATGCTAAATGCTACAAACTCGACTTCCATAGTTGAAAGTGCGATGTAGGATTGTTTCTTGCTACTCCATGATATTGCACCAGATCCGAGTAGAAAAACATATCCTGAGGTCGATCGTCGCTCATCGAGATCACCCGCCCAATCAGCATCAGTGTAGCCTTCGAGCCTCAAGGCATCTCCTTGATAGCATAAAGCATAGTCCACAGTTCCCTTAAGATACCGCAATATCCTCTTAACCGCTTTCCAGTGTACTTGCCCTGGATTGGATTGGTAACGACTTACCATTCCAACGGCAAAACAGATGTCCGGTCTTGTACACATCATAGCGTACATAAGACTGCCAACTGCACTGGAATATGGAACTTTTTCCATAATTTCCTTTTCCTTTTGGTTCTTTGGACACGATTTCAGACATAAATTGTCGCACTTGCTTATAGGAGTATCAATGGACTTGCAGTCCTGCATATTAAAACGTTCTAAAACCTTCTTTATATAAGTCTCTTGTGAAAGAGAAAGAAGTTTCTTCGAACGATTCCTTGAAATCTTAACTTCAAGGATATATGCGGCTTCTCCCATGTCTTTCATCTCAAAAACTGATGAAAGCCAAGCCTTGATATCCATCACAAAGCCCTTGTCATTTCCGGCTATTAAAATGTCATCTACATATGGAGACATAATAACGTACTTGCTCTTAATCCTCTTGATATATACGCAGTTGTCTTCATCAAGCATGGAAAAACCATTTGATAAGACAACTTCTTGAAATCGTATATACCATTGCCTCGAGGATTGTGTAAGACCATATATGGATTTACAAAGTTTACAAACCTTATGTTCGTTTTCTTCTTTTACAAACCCTGTTGGTTGTTCCATATAGATCTCCTCGTCTAATTCTCCATTGAGAAAGGCAGTCTTTACATCCATCTGATGTAATTCGAGGTCTAAGCGAGCTACCATAGCCAGAATCAGGCGAATCGAGGTAAAACAGACAACAGGTGAGAAGGTCTCTTCGTAGTCTATCCCTTCCTGTTGCATAAAACCTTTCGCGACAAGGCGAGCTTTATATCTGTCTATAGAGCCATTACCCTTATGCTTGATCTTGAGAACCCATTTGTTCCCAATAGCTCTACGTCCTCTGGGTAAGTCAACTAAGTCCCAGACTTGGTTAACTTTCATGGATTCCAACTCTTCCTTCATCGCTTCCATCCATTTGTCTTTAGCAGGGCATGATACGGCCTGTTTGAAAGTAGCAGGCTCGTCATCATCTTGTAGTAAAGTCATAAAGGTTTGCAAAAACTCATCCTCAAATCTTAGAGGAGCCAACCTTGTACGACTACTACGTCTTATTTGAGATTCTTCAAGTCCTTGTTGACTCGAATTTAGATCAATTCTAATATCACTCCCACTTGGAATGTTGTTAGAAATGTGTAACGACTGGTTTTCATGTATCTGGATTTATTATATTATAATATATGTTTTGGTGGATTTTCTCCTCATGAGTGGTTTTCGTCTCCGTAACTTTCATTTTCGATCGTTTCGTCGTGTTTCCTCGTTTCTTCCTTAGGATCGTCGATTTTGAAGTATGTCATTCGTGACGGGCTTCATAACGGTCGTATCTTACTATTAGATCAAGCCTAGGAGTCTTAGGAATTGATCCCGGAGCTCCGCGCTCCGTGTCGGAACTTTTGGTGCTTATTAGCCGGTATAAGAAGGGGCACCGACCGACTAGATGACGATCCAGTCGGTCGGTAATCCTTCTTGGACCGACTAGTTGGCTTTCTAAATTATTCAGGAGTTACTGTTTATCGTTAGTCGGTCTAAGAACGTTGGTTGACCGACTAGGTTGCAAACTAGTCGGTCAGCAATGCTTCTTTAACCGACTAACTCTTCAACTTATTTTTGGTATCAATACTGTTCACTCTTAGTCGGTCTAAGAACGTTCATCGACCGACTATATGTTAAACTAGTCGGTCAGTAGTTGTTCATCGACCGACTAATTCCAAATCCTATTTTCGTTCAGAAGTTACTGTTTACACTTAGTCGGTCTGCGTTGGTCGACCGACCGACTAGTTGCCAAACTAGTCGGTCAGTGGTTGTTCTTTGACCGACTAATCTGTGTAAAAACCCTAATTTCTGGGCAGCCGCCAGCCCATCCTATTTAAACCCCTCCCAAACGTTTTCTTCTTCCTCCACTCGACCCAAAACCCTAGTTTCTCCCCCATTGAGCCCCCATCTTCCTCAAACACTTATTCCTTCATTCCAAGCTCATCCTCCATCATCCAAACCATCCCTCAACACATTCTACCCCTCATCTTCCTCAAAACTCCATCAAATCCCCAAAATCCCCCAAAAACCCTAGTTCTCCAAACTTCTCCATTGGTTTACAGATCTGGTCCCTAGGTTCTCCGGAGTGTTTCTTCTGCCTCCTCACGGTAAGAAATCGATCTCTTGATGTTTTCATAACCTATTTGTATTTTTATGAAACCTTAATGAATAAATGTTGTTTCGATGATTGTTTTCCCATAACAGCGATTTCCCCGTAGATTAGCATCCGCGAGACGAACCTTCGTGATCGTCATCCCCGGTGCTAGGCAAGTGAAACTTGCCACTTAGGGTTTAGGCCATGTTTTAGGCCATTTGGTTGTTGTAGGCGTAAAAGAGGCTAGGCGACGAAATGATACTCGCCTAGGCACGAATTGGGGAACTAGCTTGACAACGAAGCTAGTTCCGATGTTTAGCATGTTGCACAATTACCATGTCATGTTTACTTTCCATTAACGGTACGCAAATTAATTGTCATGTCATTGCATCCTTCAAGTATTTCCGTGATTGCATAGCTTCGCTACAATGCTTGTGTTCCTGGCTCGTGTTCCAGAAGCGGGCCATGTGTTGGTTGATAGCCAATGCCCGAATTGCTCGTTTCCGACTAGGTGCACACCTACGCCAATTGTTTATGAATCGTGAACTAGAATGCGAGCTCCTGTGCGGGGCAACCCCGGATCATTTACTGAGCTCGTGTGCGGGGACCCTGGCTCGATTACATGTGGGTATTGGGGGTAAGAGTTAAGCGGCCAATCAACTGGGAGTCTGCCCGATCAGCAACTGCAGTGGTAAGGCGTAAACTCTGGGTTTGGGGTAGTTGTTAAGCGGCCAATCAGCGTGAATGTGGAACCATTCAGATGTACGGTGTAAACATCTACAAACAACAGTGAAACGTGAATAGTGAATTGATT
The DNA here is from genome assembly GCA_030789695.1 of Scilla litardierei. Taxonomy (NCBI): domain Eukaryota; kingdom Viridiplantae; phylum Streptophyta; class Magnoliopsida; order Asparagales; family Asparagaceae; genus Scilla; species Scilla litardierei. Next base: position 394,244,597 of record CM061142.1, read on the forward strand.
GAGATTGCTAGTAGCTTGGCTACTCTTGTCTTGTCCCGATAATTGTTCTCTTATACTTATTGTTCACCATGTCTTGCCTGTGCACTCCTGATATAACTGCCATGTCATGCATACTAAAACTGCCAGGTTGCTAGTTGCCTTACTTTCAGTTTCCTTGCCCAAGTCTTTTAGACTTGCTGAATGTGCCCCTTTACTCTTTTGGGTGACACATGTTAGATCCTGAGCCTGAGTACCTTGTTGAGGACGAGGTGTTTGCTGACGCCGAGCCCGAGCTTGTGTTTGACGGGGAGTACGTGGACACTGGGGACCAGTCCTAGTGCCTCCGTTGTGTTTTCCCTTTTGTTTAGACTGCTGTTTTGTTGTCGGTGCGTGGCACCTATACTTTGTTATGTTGTTGGTTTTGTTGGCCTTGTTCTGGGCCTTTAGACTCTTACTTTTAGCCTGGTGGCTTTTCTGGATGTTGAACTTATTTTCATGTTGGACAATTTATGAGATATGAGATTTTATTTCAGTCTCTCCTTGTGTTATTATTGTTGTTCCGTTGTGGTTACATGGACCTGCTTATGTTTTATTGACGCTTATCGGGTTTGGGGCTTTGCAGCTCCACTCTCGTGCGGACCTTTTCACGTCTCGCCTCCATTTTAGGGAAGCGGGTCGTGACAGGTTTTGTTGGTGGCCCATGCAGGTCCTTCTTTAACTGCGATTATCGGAGTGACGATAGTAATATTAGAATGTCCAATAAACTAAGTTCGACGTCCGAGTCATAAGCTATGAGTCTAATCTGATTCGTTTTCTGTGTCATTAGATGGCAGGAAGGCGATTCACCCGTGGTGGGGGTAGTGGTGCGCTCCCTCATGATGAGGAGCCTGAGCGGGAACCCACCAACGGTGAGATGATGCGAATGATGCTCCAGATGATGCAAGTGCAGCAGGGCGTGCTCCTGCAAGTCCAGAATGCTCAACTTGCTCGAGCTGCCCGGGCTCTTCCGGATGCCCCTCGCTCTGAGCCGGGAGCGAAGCAATTTCGGGAGCTGGGTCCCGCATATTTTGATGGGTCTGAGGGTCCTCTGGCTGCCGATGAGTGGATTCGGAACATCGAGGACAATCTGAAGATGGCCAAGATCACCCCGGCTGGATGGGTTGATTTGGCGAGGAGGCAACTCAAGGATAATGCTCGGAATTGGTGGGATGCGGAAGAAAAGATGTTGGTGGAGCCGATAGCTTGGGCTACCTTTAAGTCCAGGTTTGATGAGGAATTCTTTCCGAAGGCTGCGAAGAAGGAGATGCTGCAGCGCTTCATTGATCTGAAGCAAGGGAGCTTGACGGTGGACCAGTACCACCAAGAGTTCACTAGGCTGAGTCGGTTCGCACCGAAGATGGTGCAGGATGCTGATGAGAGGGCTCAGAGGTTCCTGCAGGGACTTGCTTTGGAGCTCCAGAGTTTTGTGTCTTCCTCCGATCTGGACTCTTATCAGAAGGTTTTGGTCGCTGCCAGGAGGCAGGAGCTGAACCTGAGTCAGAGGAGAGGGCATGTTTCTGGTGCTGGGAAGAGGCCTATGGAGCAGGCCAGAGCGGTGGTTAGGCCTGGTTTCAAGCCTAATCAGCCAGCTTAGTTTAAGAGGCCAGGAGGGCTTTTTCTGAAGACTTGCCATTTCTGCGGCAAGCCTGGCCACATCAAGGAACAGTGTCGGAAGTTTTTGGGCCAGTGTCTGGTTTGTGGTGACGCTTCCCATACCGCGAAGGATTGTCGGCATGCGAATCAGCTGCGGAGGGCACCTGTTGCAGCACAGCCATTGCAGCAGCGAGTGTCTGTTCCTGCTGGACGTGGAGCAGCTCTTATTCAGCAGAGGCAGGCTTTTCAGCAGTCTGTTCCGCCGAGGGGGCAGGCTTTTCTGATGACCGCTGTGGAGAGCGAGGCTGTGGATGAGGTTATCACAGGTAATCCTCAATCTGGCTGTTACTTTCCTAGTTGGTTTGGATTGTTAGATTGTGTTGTTTGCTTGATCATGGTTGTTTGCTAGACTAGGGTTTGATTGTTAATTGATTGTTAGGTGTGGTTTTGGTGTGCACATTTCCTGAACGAGTCCTCTTTGACGCTGGTGCATCGATGTGCATTATTTCTCGGAGCTTCGTGGAGAGGCATTCCTTGTCGACGTCCCCTCTTCCCAAGAGTTGGAATATCGTTACAGGGAATGGCGTGGTCTCGGTGCATCATGGTTGCAATTCTTGCTCGTTGGTGGTCTGTGGACATGAGCTTTTCACTGATTTCATTGTCCACGACATCATCAACTATGATGCAGTTCTTGGGATGGACTGGCTTGCGAGCTTCTATGCTACGATCGACTGTCGGAGGAAGAAGGTGGTGTTCGAGATTCCCGGACATCCAGTATTTGAGTTCAGTCGTGGTAGCAGTTCGCTTGGTCCTGTCAGATTTCGGGCCAGGTCGGTGGAGGTTGTGGCTTTGCAGATGGAGTTGGAGTGGCTAGCTGTGGTGCGTGATTTCGATGACGTCTTCCCCAAGGAGATGTCTGGTTTGCCACCTGATCGAGCTTTAGAATTTTCCATCGATCTTGTTCCAGGTGCGCAGCCGATTTCGAAGGCGCCGTATCGTATGGCACCTGCAGAATTGGAAGAATTGCGAAAGCAGTTGGATGAGCTTTTGCAGAAGGGTTATATTAATCCTAGTGTGTCTCCGTGGGGAGCACCGGTGCTACTGGTGAAGAAGAAGGATGGTTCGCGTCGCATGTGCGTGGACTATCGAGAGTTGAATGCGGTGACCATTAAGAATAAATACCTGTTGCCTCACATCGATGATATTTTTGATCAGCTTGGAGGTTCGAGGGTGTTTTCTAAATTGGATTTGAGGAGTGGTTACCATCAGTTGAAGGTGAAGAAGGGAGATGTTCCGAAGACAGCGTTCAGGACGAAGTATGGACACTATGAGTTTGTGGTTATGCCTTTCGGTGTAACTAACGCACCCGCAGTTTTCATGAATCTGATGAACCTGATTTTCTACGACTTTTTGGATAAGTTTATCGTTATCTTTATTGATGACATTCTGATCTATTCGAAGTCGGAGGAAGAGCATGCCTCGCACTTGAGGATGGTGTTGGAGATTTTAAGGAAGCATCGGTTGTATGCTAAGTTTTCGAAGTGCGAGTTCTGGCTGGATAGAGTTGCCTTTCTCGGGCATGTGGTGACTGGAGATGGTATTTCAGTGGATCCCGAGAAGATTAGGGCCATCAGAGAGTGGCCTGTTCCGTCGTCTACGTCTGAGATTCGGAGTTTCCTTGGGCTTGCTGGTTATTATCGGCGATTCATTAAGGACTTTTCCCGTATTGCTGAGCCGATGACCAGGTTGACGCGGAAGGATGTTGCTTTTGTTTGGTCGGGTGATTGTGAGAGTGCTTTTGGTATTCTGAAGGAGAGGTTGACGATTGCCCCTATTCTTGTTGTGCCTGATCGCATCGGTGGATTTGAGATCTTTTGCGATGCTTCTGGCAAGGGTCTCGGTTGTGTGTTGCATCAGCACGGACATGTTGTGGCATATGTGTCTCGTCAGCTTAAGGTTCATGAGAAGAATTACCCGACGTATGATTTGGAGTTGGCTGCCGTCGTGTTTGCTCTTAAGATTTGGAGGCACTTCCTGCTGAGTGAGAAAGTGAAGATTTTCACCGATCACAAAAGCTTGAAGTATATTTTTACTCAGAAGGAGCTCAACATGCGACAGCGTCGATGGTTGGAGCTTATGGCGGATTATGAGATTGATTTGCAGTTTCACCCTGGCAAGGTGAATGTAGTCACTGATGCGCTGAGTAGGCTTCCCGCGGTGATGATTTTGACCTCGCAGTGGAGATTGCAGCAGGGTTTTTACGAGTCTGGTGTGGAGATTGTCCTTCCTGGGAAGGATTCGTCGTTGATGTACATGCAGGTACAGTCGACGATCGTGGATCGGATTAAGGCTGGCCAGGCTGAGGATCCGAAGCTGGTAAAGATTCGGGAGCAGGTGGAAGCCGGTCTGCGGACTGACTTTTTGATTCATGAGGATGGCTCGCTGAGGTTTGGAGCCAGGTTGTGTGTGCCAGCTGGGGATATTAGAGAGGAGTTGATGGTGGAGGCACACAGTTCGCTGTATTCTGTGCATCCTGGTGGCACCAAGATGTACCAGGATCTTCGTCTGAATTATTGGTGGCATGGTATGAAGAGGAGTGTGGCTCGGAGTGTAGCCAAGTGCTTGGTTTGCCAGCAAGTGAAGGCGGAGCATCAGCGTACGGCTGGGTTGCTACAACCGCTTCCGATTCCGGAGTGGAAGTGGCAACACATCACTATGGATTTTGTGACTGGACTACCTCGGAGTCCGAAGCAGAATGACGCGATTTGGGTGATCGTGGATCGATTGACCAAATCCGCGCACTTTATTCCATTCCGAGTGGGACAGTCCACTGAGGCGCTAGCGAGGAGATATATGGAGGTAAAATTCTTTTACTCTCTGTTTTATTTCCTTTTCCTAGTTTGGATAGTGATGTAACGTGAATCGTGTAGGAGGTCGTGCGACTTCACGGAGTCCCCGTGAGTATCGTGTTGGACAGAGACACGAGGTTCACATCTCAGTTCTGGCAGAGTTTACAGAAGAGCTTGGGTACGCGTCTGAGTTTCAGCACGGTGTACCATCCGCATACGGATGGCCAGTCCGAGAGGACGATTCAGATCTTGGAGGACATGCTGAGGGCGTGCATGTTGGATTTCACGGGTTCGTGGGAGGACCATCTACATTTGGTGGATTTTTCTTACAACAACAGCTTCCAGGCGAGTATTGGCATGGCGCCTTTCGTCGCTCTTTATGGGAGTAAATGTCGATCGCCAGTGAGTTGGGATGACGTTGGTGATCGGGAGTTGTTGGGACCTGAGATGATCGTGGAGGCCGTGGATATTGTCAGGAACATTCGGGAGAGGTTGAGGATTGCTCAGGACCGTTTTAAGCATTGGGCGGATGCTAAACGTCATCCTTTGGAGTTTCAGCCGGGCGACCATGCGTTCTTGAAGATTTCCCCGAATCGAGGTGTGATTCGTTTTGGGAAGCGAGGGAAGTTGAGCCCGCGATACATTGGACCGTTTGACATTTTGGAGAGGGTTGGCGATGTAGCTTATCGCTTGGCCTTGCCGCCATCTTTGGAAGGAGTTCACAATGTTTTCCATGTGTCGCAGCTTCGTCGATACATTAGCGATCCATCTCATGCTGTGGATTTCTCGGAGATTACCGTTCGCCCTGATATGACGTATGACCAGCATCCAGTGCAGATTCTAGACAGGCGTCAGAAATCGCTTCGGAACAAGATTGTCAATCTTGTGAGGGTGATGTGGCGACACGGCTCACCTGGAGAGTCTACTTGGGAGAATGAGGATGAGATGCGAGAACGTTTCCCACTTTTGTTTCCGGACACGTGAGTGTTTGGAAATTCCGAGGACGGAATTTTTCTTAAGTTGGGGAGGATGTAACGACTGGTTTTCATGTATCTGGATTTATTATATTATAATATATGTTTTGGTGGATTTTCTCCTCATGAGTGGTTTTCGTCTCCGTAACTTTCATTTTCGATCGTTTCGTCGTGTTTTCTCGTTTCTTCCTTAGGATCGTCGATTTTGAAGTATGTCATTCGTGACGGGCTTCATAACGGTCGTATCTTACTATTAGATCAAGCCTAGGAGTCTTAGGAATCGATCCCAGAGCTCCGCGCTCCGTGTTGGAACTTTTGGTGCTTATTAGCCGGTATAAGAAGGGGCACCGACCGACTAGATGACGATCCAGTCGGTCGGTAATCCTTCTTGGACCGACTAGTTGGCTTTCTAAATTATTCAGGAGTTACTGTTTATCGTTAGTCGGTCTAAGAACGTTGGTTGACCGACTAGGTTGCAAACTAGTCGGTCAGCAATGCTTCTTTAACCGACTAACTCTTCAACTTATTTTTGGTATCAATACTGTTCACTCTTAGTCGGTCTAAGAACGTTCATCGACCGACTAGATGTTAAACTAGTCGGTCAGTAGTTGTTCATCGACCGACTAATTCCAAATCCTATTTTCGTTCAGAAGTTACTGTTTACACTTAATCGGTCTGCGTTGGTCGACCGACCGACTAGTTGCCAAACTAGTCGGTCAGTGGTTGCTCTTTGACCGACTAATCTGTGTAAAAACCCTAATTTCTGGGCAGCCTCCAGCCCATCCTATTTAAACCCCTCCCAAACGTTTTCTTCTTCCTCCACTCGACCCAAAACCCTAGTTTCTCCCCCCATTAAGCCCCCATCTTCCTCAAACCCTTATTCCTTCATTCCAAGCTCATCCTCCATCATCTAAACCATCCCTCAACACATTCTACCCCTCATCTTCCTCAAAACTCCATCAAATCCGCAAAATCCCCCAAAAACCCTAGTTCTCCAAACTTCTCCATTGGTTTACAGATCTGGTCCCTAGGTTCTCCGGAGTGTTTCTTCCGCCTCCTCACGGTAAGAAATCGATCTCTTGATGTTTTCATAACCTATTTGTATTTTTATGAAACCCTAATGAATAAATGTTGTTTCGATGATTGTTTCCCCATAACAGCGATTTCCCCGTAGATTAGCATCCGCGAGACGAACCTTCGTGATCGTCATCCCCGGTGCTAGGCAAGTGAAACTTGCCACTTAGGGTTTAGGCCATGTTTTAGGCCATTTAGTTGTTGTAGGCGTAAAAGAGTCTAGGCGACGAAATGATACTCGCCTAGGCACGAATTGGGGAACTAGCTTGACAACGAAGCTAGTTCGGACGTTTAGCATGTTGCACAATTACCATGTCATGTTTACTTTCCATTAACGGTACGCAAATTAATTGTCATGTCATTGCATCCTTCAAGTATTTCCGTGATTGCATAGCTTCGCTACAATGCTTGTGTTCCTGGCTCGTGTTCCAGAAGCGGGCCATGTGTTGGTTGATAGCCAATGCCCAAATTGCTCGTTTCCGGCTAGGTGCACACCTACGCCAATTGTTTATGAATCGTGAACTAGAATGCGAGCTCCTGTGCGGGGCAACCCCGGATCATTTACTGAGCTCGTGTGCGGGAACCCTGGCTCGATTACATGTGGGTATTGGGGGTAAGAGTTAAGCGGCCAATCAACTGGGAGTCTGCCCGATCAGCAACTGCAGTGGTAAGGCGTAAACTCTGGGTTTGGGGTAGTTGTTAAGCGGCCAATCAGCGTGAATGTGGAACCATTCAGATGTACGGTGTAAACATCTACAAACAACAGTGAAACGTGAATAGTGAATTGATTGAGATTGCTAGTAGCTTGGCTACTCTTGTCTTGTCCCGATAATTGTTCTCTTATACTTATTGTTCACCATGTCTTGCCTGTGCACTCCTGATATAACTGCCATGTCATGCATACTAAAACTGCCAGGTTGCTAGTTGCCTTACTTTCAGTTTCCTTGCCCAAGTCTTTTAGACTTGCTGAATGTGCCCCTTTACTCTTTTGGGTGACACATGTTAGATCCTGAGCCTGAGTACCTTGTTGAGGACGAGGTGTTTGCTGACGCCGAGCCCGAGCTTGTGTTTGACGGGGAGTACGTGGACACTGGGGACCAGTCCTAGTGCCTCCGTTGTGTTTTCCCTTTTGTTTAGACTGCTGTTTTGTTGTCGGTGCGTGGCACCTATACTTTGTTATGTTGTTGGTTTTGTTGGCCTTGTTCTGGGCCTTTAGACTCTTACTTTTAGCCTGGTGGCTTTTCTGGATGTTGAACTTATTTTCATGTTGGACAATTTATGAGATATGTGATTTTATTTCAGTCTCTCCTTGTGTTATTATTGTTGTTCCGTTGTGGTTACAGGGACCTGCTTATGTTTTATTGACGCTTATCGGGTTTGGGGCTTTGCAGCTCCACTCTCGTGCGGACCTTTTCACGTCTCGCCTCCATTTTAGGGAAGCGGGTCGTGACAAAATGCTCCCACTTGGATCATTATTCCCATATGGAATAGGATTTGCGTCATTCGTATCATCCATTGGTGAAGGTTGAAACGTATTTTTGTCTTCACCAAGAATTCTCCCACTCGAATGAGGTAATCCTTCTTGATCATTAATCTCAAATAGAGATAAGTCCTGACTTATCTCGCCCTGTCTTGGAAACTCGTTTTCCAAGAAAGTGACATCCCTCGACTCAAATTCAATTAGACCTCCATTGTCTTCCTGACCAATGAAAACATAACCTTTGGAGTTTTCAGCGTATCGTATAAAGATACATTTCCTTCCCCGTGGCCCAAGTTTGCAATACTTATGGGAGGAAATATGTGCGTAGGATGCACAACCCCAAGGTTTTAAAATGTTTAAGTCAGGAGACCTTTGGTTCCACAACTCATAAGGAGTGGAGCTAACTGATTTCGATGGTACTCGGTTCAAAATGAAAGTGGCCGTTAATAATGCATCACCCCAAAAGGTGATTGGCAAGTTAGCTTGCGCCATCATTGAACGGACTATTTCCATTAAAGTCCTATTTCTCCTTTCAGCAACACCATTTTGTTGAGGAGTATATGGCATAGTTACCTGATGTACTATGCCCTTTTCATCACAAAGTTCCTTAAAACTTGTTGATTGATATTCACCGCCCCTATCGATTCGCAAGACCTTAATCTTGCGATCTAATTGATTCTCCACTAAACTCATATAGTTTTTAAAGCATGTTAATGCTTCACTTTTGTGTGATATCAAATAGATATGTCCGAATCGGGTGAAATCATCAATAAAAGTGATGAAATAGGACTTCCCGCGTCTTGTCTTGACATTCATCGGACCACATATGTCTGAATGGATGAGCTGTAATGGAACCTCGGCCCTTGTACCGGTTCCAAACGGCTTGCAACAAGATTTCCCCACAAGGCAATGTTCGCAGGTCGATATTTCAACCTTTGAAACATTGGATAGAAGGCCACGTTTGACAAGTCTATCCATTCGTTTTGGTCCAATATGACCAAGCCTTGCGTGCCAACAAATTATATTAGACTCATAAGTCGAAGAATTTGTAAGAAGGAAATTTTCATTACATAATGAAGAGTCATACATTGTATTTAATACAATAAATCCTTTAAATACATACCCAGTACCAATTAAGGAATTATTACAACACAAGTCCACTTTACAATCATGAAAAAACCAGTTATAACCAAGACCCATTAACACGACCACAGATATTATATTCCTTCGAATATCTGGAGCAAAGAGAACATCATGAAGTAGGAGAGTGCGGCCGTTGTCCAAGACTAGCTTGCAAGTCCCAACGCCTTTCACTTCAACACGTGTGTTGTTTCCTACATAGATCCACTTCGTTCCTTGGGGTATCCGGTGATACTCCACGAAGGACTGTCTGTCCCTTGCTATGTGGTCGGTGGCACCTCGTCGCCTCCACTCGTACACGAACGAGCATAGTGACCGAGCTTGTTGCACTTGAAGCACTTGATCCTCTTCAAGTCTTTCTTCTTGTGCCATTTCTTGTGCCCACCCTTATGTTTGGGTTTCTTGGTAGGCTCAGGTTGCTTATTACGTTCATTGGTAGACTTCGAACGATCTTTCCTTTTCTTTCCCCTTTGTGAGGAACTAGCAACCATGTGCACTTTTGCAGTTGGCTTGGCAGCTGCAAGCCGCTCTTCCTCTAATTCGAGGTGCTTGGAAACATCGCTGAAGGTCTTGATGCTCTCATTGTGAGTGAGATGCATCTTCATTTGGTCCCACCCATTTGGTAGGGAACGTATGACTGCTTGGATTTGTTGCTCATCAGTGAGCACATGACCCGTATCCTTTAACTCTGAGATAATATTCGCCATATGTCGCAGATGTTTCCCCATGGAATGATCTGGATGTTTTTTTATGAATCAAATCTTATAGTTAAGGCGCGAAGTTTGGACACCGATGTGCCACCAAACTTCTCTTCTAGCTTGGACCATATGTCCATGGCTAGGTCATGCTCTCGGAAGATGCGCATTATGTCATCGGCCATACTGCTCAATAACATAATGCGAGCTATCTTATTCTTCCGAGACCAAGCATCAAAAGCTTCCTTGTCTTATCTGTATTGGGCCGTAGTGCCCAACTCGGGTTCAATCATTACGTTCTTTAGAGTTTCGAGCACTTCTTGCTCCTCTAGAACGTATTGTATCTTGATGGACCATAGTTTGTAATTATCGCCGTTGAGTTTTTCACCTCTGTTTAACTCAGCGACGATATTCTTTGAAGCGGAAGACATTTTACTTTTAAAATGCAGCAAAAGACACAAAACCGAAGGTTTGATCAAAAACACATTGCATTAAAAATTCTTAAAATACAATTCCCACTTGAAATGATAATAGAATATCCCATTTGGATAGTTCTAATTTCAACTCCCACTTGGAATGATATTTATAATTTGATAAGTTACTTTCGAAAAATATTGAAGATGTTGTTATAGAATCGGAAAGGTTTCTACGATTCCAATCACCATCTAGAACAATCCTTCAATATTTTCCCCTCACTTATCAAACGATAGACTCTTATAGTACTTCGCAGCGGAAAAGCGTTTTTGAAAACGTTTTTTTCAAAACGTATGAAAACGTATTTTTCAAAAATGTATATTTCAATCCAGTACCCTTATGATACTAGCGAAATATTCGGCACTTCTTGGCCATTTGCCGGGGTTGTTTCGTATCTGTGCCAAGGTCGGATCCCCCTTGAGGGGATTTTTCTGCAAGCCATTGTCGCCGGCTCCCGTATGGATCTAGGTGCTTCCCCCCGTATAGGAGAATTTTGCCACAGACGACTGTCGTTAGCCCCGTATGGGCTAGTCGGCATGTTCGTGTTACTTCGACCAAGGCCTCTCGCCGAATTGGTCGACCAAAAATCCCGGATTGGTCGACCAATACCGACCAAGGATGTGGCACCCCCTGGCCAGGGCCTTTGCCCTGGCCGAGGCTGGCCAAGGGTCGGCCAGGGGCCCTGGCCCCTCGGCCAGGGCCTCTGCCCTGGCCGAGGCCGGCCAGGGCCGGCCAGGGCCTGGCCCTGGCCTCTGCCAGGGCCGGCCTGGCCGGCCCCTGGCTCTGGCCAAGGCCGGCCAGGGCCTCCTGGCCCTAGCCTGGCCTCAGCCAGGCCTGGCCCTGGCCCCGGCCAGGGCCCCCTGGCCCTGGCCGTGGCCGGCCAGTGCCGGCCTGGCATGGCCGGCCATGGCCTAGCCATGGCCCTTTGGCCATGGCCGGCCATGGCCCTTTGGCCATGGCCGGCCATGGCCCATATGGCCATGGCCGGCCACCCCCTTGCATGGGGTTGGCCGCACACCCCGCCGGAGGGGTGGCCGTGGTGGTTATTGGCCGTAGCCAACCCCCTCCGCATGGGAAGGGGGGTGCATTGCCTTCATAGCCCATTTGGCCATGGTGATCAAGCACCAAAAGTCATCTTCCCCGATGGGAATAACTACCATCTTCTTCCTCGATGAAGCACCCGTTCGTCGATGAAGCACCCGTTCGTCGAGAAATTAGTTATTCTCTAATGGCCGTGTGCCAAAATGGAAAAATAACATACTTTAAAGTTCGCAAACTACACGCTCCACATGAAGAGAGTTCACATTCCCTGTGAATGGAGACTCAGCATCCATGAAGAGTGCGATGAACGGTCGGTTCTTCTCGTCACGGAGAGTTCCTGCCATATCCGTAATGACAGAAGACCCTAACGTGAAAAGAACAACCGCTACGTTCTCTCCGTCACGAAGCGTTCCTACCATATCCATAATGGTAGGATACCCATTCGTGAAAAAGACAACGCCTCGTTCATCGGTTCGACGGGGCGACGGTTTGACCGGGGTGAACCCGTATGGCTCTGATACCAATATGGGATCCTGATAAAACAAGGACGTTAGGATCGAATAATAAAGTCGAGACTTACGCTTGCGTACGCGGCATCATAATCTCGGAACTTCACCCTCGGATTCGCCACAACGGTCGATACTTCGTCACGGAGGATCGAAGCAGAGTTTCACCGCCTAAATCTCTAACTAGAAGAGGATTTTAATGGAAGGGAGAAGAAGAACATAAGATGCCTTATGCAAACTTATGGCATGGAAAGTGTGGAATGAATGCCTTACCCTTGGGTCCTATTTATAGGCTTTAGGGGTAGTTAATGTAGGAAATAACCAATTATAAGTTTATTAGCCTATATTAGCACATTCATTTATCCTCTTCTTCATTCACTTATCAAGTGCCTTTATGCACTTATAAAGTGGCTTTTTCCACTTATCGAGTGGCTTTTTCCACTTATCGAGTGGTCCTTTTCACACGAGAAAAGGTTTCCTTCGTGCACGCCTTCGTGCACGCGACATCTGAGGTCCATATACCCTCATACATCCCCTCATGGGTGTATTCATGTCGTCCATATCCAACACTACGGCCCAAGACCACGTCTACCACCTCTTCTATTGTCATGCTGGAGTTAGCAGCCGATAAGAAATTTGATCTAAAGATAGGACTAGTAGTGTTGATGCAACAATACCCATTTCATGGGAACTCACAAGAAAACCCTCACTACCATTTGCAATCGTTCTTGGCCAAATGCGCCACTTTCCAGATGCATGGCGTGCCGGTTGACGCTATTCGACTACGACTCTTCCCGTTTACTCTTCGAGACAAGGCATTGTATTGGTTGAGGACGCAAGCTGAGGGGATCTTTACCACTAGGGATGAGCTGGCAAGAGCATTTGTCAACAAGTTTTATCCGCCATCCAAGACTATCAAGATACGAAGCGCACTCATGTCCTTCAAGCAAGGCCCTCAAGAAACACTATATGAGGCGTGGGAGCATTTCAAGGATCTCCAACACCAATGCCCCCATCACAGTATTGAGCCATGGGAGCTCGTGCATAGCTTTTATAACGGAGTATAACCGAGCACAAAGCAAATAATTGATGCAACCGCCAATGGAGTTATTTTGTCAAAGACACCGGATGACCCTACAGCTTTACTTGAGGAGATGGCCTCGAATAATCAACAGTGGACCGACGAAAGGGGACATTCTTCATCATCCTTGAAGTCGGCAAGTATTTATGAGGCAAAGGCTGTAGCGGAGCTCTCTTCAAAGTTTGATTCCCTTCACAAAGTCATGGAGAGACTAGAAAAGTTGGTTAGTGAACCACATGGAGCCCCCATCGTTCCTACACCGGGAGGAAGCATGAGCGACTGGCAAGATCAAGCCCATGTTATGTTTGTTAGAGGGAAGCAAGGAGGCGGAACCATAGAGCAAGCTCAATATGTTGTGGGAAGTACCGGTTATTGGGTGAACCCAGCTACAAGGGGTCACCCCGGATTTTCATACGCTAACAATGATGGAGCCTTGAATATACCACCGCAACAACCACAAGCCCGGCCTCCACAACAGCTGCAATATCAATCAAGAGGACCCCAACAACAAAACTTTCCATGAGGCAACAAGCGAGGCCATATAGACCCCTAGGGTACAATCAAGGATGGAGGACACCCAATCCACCGCAAGCACCGTCGAGGTCGGATCATTAAGCAAGGGTTGAAGAGTTCATGGCCAAACAAAAGAAGATCAATGCAAGATTGACGGCCCAACAAGAATCCCTCAACATCGTCATGGCACAATTATCGAAACAACTAGCATTGCTCAATAAGGACACTCAACAATTGCCGGCTCAACTAGAACAAAACCCACGGAGCAATACCGGCCACATAAATGTGGTTGTGGCGGTAACCAAAAGAGGCAGAAAGGACACTACCCTAGCCATGATTCAAACCAAGGAGCCGAGGGAAGAAATTTCGGGTGATAAGTATCCGGTCAATGAAGAGGAGGGCCCAAAAGAGCAAAATGACGGTGAAAAATCTGAAATTAAGAAGCCACGTGAGGAGCGCACTTATATGCCACCGGTACCATTCCCACAATGGTTGGTAAAGGTAAAATTGAGAAAAGGGTCGTCAAATTTCTGGAGTATTTGCGAGGTGTGAGCTTGAATATTCCATTCTTGGATGCAATTACCGAAATCCCGTCATATGCGAAGTTTCTAAAAGATTTGATCGCGGGAAAGAAGCAAAAAGAAACGATCATGCTCGCCGAGCAAAGTAAGTGGTTTAATAGGAAGGAGAAAGCGACGATCAAGTTCAAAGATCCCGGTAGTTTCCAAATTCCTTACATGCTTGGAGGAGTCCCACTTCAAAAGGCTTTGGTAGATTTGGGATCAAGCGTGAGCATCATGCCCCTCACGATGTTTAAGAAATTGAATACGGGGACCGACCTAAATGCGACGGACATGAAAATACAACTCGCCGATTGGCGAATCACTAGGCCGGTGGGGATTGCGGAAAACATCCCACTACAAGTATCGGGAGGACTTTATATGACATGTGACTTCGTGGTGATGGATATTAAGGAGCAATGTGATACGTCGCTGATTCTTGGACGCCCTTTCTTAGCCATTGCCGGAGTGATTGTAGATGTAAGGGAAGGAACTTTATCCTTGAACGTCGGAAATATTGAAGTTGAGCTCCATATTCTGAAGACAATAAAGCATATTCCTTGGCAAGAGGATGTGGATTATGTGGACCTCCTCGACGAGGTGATTGATGACGGTATTCCATTTGCCATCGGAACCAAGCACGATGACGGCCTCGAAGAGGGCCAACTTACTAAGGATGGCGAGATGATGGGAGACCCGTCGGACCCGCTTACGGATGAGGAGAAAGATGACGCTGATGTCATCAAGATTAGAGAGCTATGTAAGCTCTTCACGGCGAAGCATATGAAGAAACCTCCACCGGACAAGAAATCTTCGCCGTCGACCAAGAAAAAGGACGTTAAAAGTGTAATGCCATGATAGGTACTGCACAAGTACTAGAGGGGGGGGGGGGTGAATAGTACTTTAAAATAATTAAGAAGATAATTCCTAATTATCTTGCAAACTCAACCAACAATGCGGAAATGAAAATATTGACAACAAAGAAATACAATCTCAAACAAACGAAATAACGGGTTCGGATCCACCCAAGTCTCCCCGACTTGTTCCCGGTGATCCTACGTCCTAAACACTCGGATCCCCTCCGGATACTTGAGTTAGAAACCTCTAACTCAAAATTGAACTATGAAATACTTGGAGAAAACCTCTACAAGATCAAATCATACACAAATGAAAATGGGACTACCACAAACCGGAATCACAAACAACTCTCACAACCAAGAGTAAAACACTTGCAATATTCAAAAGAAATGAAATACGAAATGCTTACCACAAAACCCTATGCCTTGAGTAAAACTTACGATTTAAGGCAAGAAGGATTTTGGGGAAGAAGAAGGCACCAAACCCTAGCTCCAAGATGTTGACCAGCAATGGGAGGCTAGGAAGATGTTGGTGACCTTGGATCAAGCTCTTGGCTTGAGTGGCTCACAATCAATGTGAATCTCTGTTTGGAAATAAGAGTGAGAGAGAGATTCTTGAGAAATGAATGAGCTTGGAAATGAGAATTAATTCTTCTCTTTGATTCTCTAAACTTCAATAAATATCAGCCTTGAATGCTTAGCAAGAAGCCCTTCAAGTATATATAGGATAGAGGAAAGGGAGAGCAAAAATCGTGGCATTTAATGCTCCAACGGCTCTATTTTGAAGCAGTCTAGTCGGTCAAAGAAGGATCACTGACCGACTAGTTTCTCAACTAGTCGGTCGGTGATTCAACTTGAACCGACTAACTGGAGAACAGCCACAAGAGAAGTTCAGACAATAGATAACTAGTCGGTCTAAGAAGACTTGCCAACCGACTGGTTTCACAACTAGTCGGTCGGTGAGTGTTCTTTGACCGACTAAGAGTTGAAATAGTATAGGCTGAAATCAAGTTGAACTAGTCGGTCTAAGAGCAAATTCAAACCGACTAGTTTCTCAACTAGTCGGTCGATAATTGTTCTTTGACCGACTAACGATAAACAGTAGCTCAGGCTGGAAAATGAATACACAACTAGTCGGTCTAAGAAGGATTCCTAACCGACTAGTTTCACATCTAGTCAGTCGGTGAACCTTCTTGGACTGACTAACTGTAAACAGTAAGTGAGCTGAAAATGAACAAGGCATTCTAGTCGGTTCAAGAAGGATTGCCGACCGACTAGATTTCCATCTAGTCGGTTGGTTCTTCTTCTTGAACCAACTAACATGCACAAGAAGCCGCGATAAGAAGCGTTAAGCTTAGGGAAAGATTGTATGGTCTTCTAATATGATCCTAGCTCTAAGATATGAGCATTATAAAGATTAAAACGTAAGACCTACTCAAGGCATAAAATTCTACGAAAAGAAGCAAGAAGACTATAAATAAAACTTGACGAACCATCTGCAAAGGCTTCATTTCAAATCTCTTGACTTCAATAATGGTCCTTGAGCTTCAACAAAGCTTCAAGCACACGATCACGCGCTTTGAGAAGTCTTGAGACGTCGCTTTTGATGTTCATATAAATTTGGCGACGATCTCCATAACTGCGCTCACAACGAGTTAATTCACGATATTTATGTTTGTTCATCATCAAAACCAAATCCGGTGAATCAATACTCAACAAAAAGCTCAAGCTTGAGGGACTCATCCCCCACTACTACCCATGATGAAGGGAGCCGAGGAATGCCAATGAACATCAACAACTAAATCCAAGTGGACTTCCCAGCAAGTTTGATGCGTGCATCTCACATGCGCCGAACATCGAGCTTTAAATGCGTATCTTAAGGGGTCGAGCTCAAGATCTTAAACGATCGCTTGTCAGAAGGCAACCCGACGGTTCTATCCTATTTTTAGTTGAATTTTTCCTTTTATTTTTGTTTCAGATCTTTATTAGTGTTTAGAGTCAAGTGTCGAAGAAAAACCTGACAACGGGCAATATTTTTCATTGCAGGAGATGGAGAATAAGGAATCATATGAATGGAGGATGACCATGGTAAAAGAGAGCGCCCCAGGAATGTGCATAGGTGTCAGGAGAAGGAAGAAACTGACGGGGAGAAGAAAATAAGAAAGTGGAGAACAAAACAGATAGTTGGAGCTGAAAACAGCAGCCCACTGGGCCGAGTGAAATTTTCACTCGGCCGAGTGAAGACCGACCCTACTCGGCCGAGCAGGGTACTGAACAGAGAAGATTCGAAAAACCCCACTCTGTCATTTATATGCCACTCGGCCGAGTGACTTTGCCACTCGACCAAGTGGACCAGACACTTTCAGGACTTGAAAAGCTCTGAGTGGCCTAGCCACTCGACCGAGTGACTTTTGTCTACTCGGCCGAGTGATAGTGCTGCTCGGTCGAGTCGGCACTTTCACGAAAATTTTCGAAAACTTAATAATCTGAGCCACTCGGACGAGTAGACACGACACTCGGCCGAGTGACTAATCTTATATATTCCAAAGCTCGTGGCCAAAATCACAAATTTCCCAAATCCAAAATTTCGACAGCCCGAGCATCCGTCTTTTCCCCCGTTTGCCCGAACCGTCTATCCCTTCGCCCGAGCCGCACGGACCTCCGCCCGAGTCGGCGACCCCACACCACTAATGCCGCTCCCCATCGCTAATCGTCCGTCATTTCGCCCAATTTCTTCCCTTTTCTCCATTTCTCCATTTTGTAAGCCCAATTCTGTCCCGAATCGAAATTAAACTTTATATACATATACTACTCTTGATTTTGATATTCATTGCTAATTTGTCAATTTGTGTTTCAGGTTAGCTTGGAAGAGAATCAAGGGCAGATTCAGCGCTTTTCGGAGGAGACGTTTCTCCGCACACATCCATCGCTTGCATTCGTGTCGTGCTCGGGTATACTCGCTCCTTTTATATAGCACTTTGCATTGGGTAGGCACATCTCACGGCTTACATGCCTCCATGGACTAGATCACGCTCGCGGGCGCCCGCCTTGAAGCGGAAGAGGACTAGCGATCCTGGCTCCTCTTCTGCTAGAGCAGACTCCCCGCCACCTAGCCTGCCACCACCCACACTTCCGCCTCCTACCACACCCATTCCACCCCCACCGACACATCTCGCCCCCGCTTTCGACACGATGGGGATCACTTTCTGAGACGACGCACATCACGTCCGATTCGAGAGGATCTCCCATCATTCGGATTGTCCCTCTAGGTTTGCACACATAGACGATTTTGAGCGCCTAGGGGTATTTGAGGGCCTGCTCCAGTTGTATGATAACGTGGGGTGGCATGACTTTTTATCGGTGTCGGCAGACACCTACGTCCGACCGATGCTCGAGGTCCTTAGTTCCATTCGTAGGACTCCTGGGGGTTGCTTATTTTGATTGATGGATCGTGAGTGCAAGGTTACCCTCGACATGTGTAACGGTCGCTTTCCGACCTTATGGATTTTCTACATGCACGTGCTTATCGTGCACGTATTTTATTTGGCTCTTTCTGGATACCGGTATATATGATGCGATATGCCGTTGTGACCGTATGGGAGTGTAGAATTTTATATTAATTTTTGAGAACGTCATTTCACGGCTCGTCTTCTCGCAAAGCGACTTTGAATGGGAGGGGCGTTTTGGTCTTTTGGCACAAATACGCGGTTCCCGATTTTACGATAATTCTCCATAGGATTAGCACGCGACCAGACCCCGTAGCCACGTACTTCTCGTCTCTGCAATCGTCCCGGTATTTTTTCGGATAATTTTTCCGATGCACGTAGTGGGACTTATCCCTTAATCAAAATCCAACACTTAATTAACCTTAATCTTTTCAAATTTCAAATTCAAATAAATCCTAATCTAGACCCATAATCATCTCATACGTATGATTTATTATTATTCTTTCCTATCCTCACCCTCTTTTCCCCCTACTTGCACCCACTCTATCTCTATCTCTCTCCCACTTTAACCATAACCCTATAGTTATTTAGCAACTAGGTTTCAATTTAAAACCCATGCGAAACCTGGGCATCATCAACATCACTCGCAGCCGCCTCATACCATCCCAAACCCTAGTCTCACATTCCCCTCATCGCCAGCCTCTACACCCTCAGGCCGCCAGAGAAGCTTCAGATCGCCGGAGCCGTCCGCAGCTTGCCGTTCTCCGCCAAAAAAGCCACCAAGCGGCTGCCTCTCCATCTTCGTCGACTTCTCCTTCTTCCTCCAACACTGGAGATCCTCCACGGCCTTGCCCCTTCTCCGACCACCGTGCCTCCCCTCTGATCGACCTACTCCCGCCGCCGCTGAAGACAGCCGTTGGCAACAGGTGGCCTCCCTCAAGTGAAAACAGCAGCTCGGAGCTACTGTTTGTTTTTTGGCGCCGCCCGGCCAGCCCAGCATCGCCCCAGCCATCTTCAGAGACCCCCGCCGCCTTAGATCTCTGGGGAGACCCTCTCTCCAGTCCTCAGCGCTGCCAAGACCCCCCTCCGACAGCTTCTAGGCCGGAAAACTCCTTCGGCTGCCCCCCAGGCCGGCCAGCGCACTCGGTCAGTCTTTCAGCGACGTCGAGACGACGCTATGCCTCCATTGCCTGTTGTTTTGACCCCTGGCCTTTGTTCCCCCTTTTGCTCGCTGTTCCGTGGCTCCTTGACCTCGCCAACACCTTCTACGGACCGCTACCGGGCTCGCTGTCTGTACTTCTGAAGCCACTAGACGCCTCCCCGGCGTTCCCTTGCTTGCTGTTTCGCTGTCCAAATCGCTGTCCCCTCGAGTTCACTATCGTAGATCCTCCGTTGACGCACAGAAACACTTCATCACCGTGCCGTTCAGATCCGTCACTGTTCAGATCTACTTCCGTTCTACGTCAAACACCGGAGGGGTTGGTCCCCCTGACTCGTAGCAAACCCACACCGTAGATCCACCAAACCCTAAACTAAAAATTTGACAACTCAAACTAAATTTTTTTCAGCTTCTGTAAAATGATTGCCCACCGTAGGAAGATCGACAATCGGATAACTTTTCTGTGCACATAGGGTAGAAGTCGATCTAGATCAAACAGAACATCAAAACATGACTTTTTGACTGTTAGGGTAGTCCCGACAATTTTAGAAACAAACCCTAATAGGACTTATTGAAAAACCCAACCTGACACCGTCGCCGTGACCCTATTTTAGACGGACCACCGAGGACGCGACGCTTGGACGGGACGCTCCGTATGGACGACACGCTCGCCACCACACGTAAGTGTACTCACTTGCACTTTCAGTCGTGTTCAGGCCTTTGATTTTTAGAACTGTTAGAATGTGAACAATGAGAATCAGACGTGAAATGATAGCGTCTGGGACGCCCTTGACGGCTTAGACTTGATGACGAAGTCTAAGCTCAACAACAAATTTTGACACCTTAGGGTTATCTTGTGTGCGCGTGCATGTGGACCCCCTAGAAGAACCATCCCCGTCTTGTCATGTCGCGTCTTTTTTTGCATAGCCTGCAGGCAATAGGGCACTCACCAGTGAG
>CM061142.1:394265513-394307307 GCA_030789695.1 Scilla litardierei
CGTCCAGGTAGGTTGTATAAGCCAGGTGACGCTTGCCAGTGGATTTTATTGAATACCCTAAATGGGTTCTCTTTTGTTGTGCAGGCCATCACTTTGATGCTTAGAGCTATGAGGCACGTGCCAGCCATAAATAAGGCCGAGAGTGCCATTGCTAGAGTGGCAGCCGAATTAGTACTTCAGATGGTTATTAGCACTTCAGATGTACCAGCCGTGCCCTCTTAGCAATATAAC
Organism: Scilla litardierei; assembly: GCA_030789695.1. Classification (NCBI taxonomy): domain Eukaryota; kingdom Viridiplantae; phylum Streptophyta; class Magnoliopsida; order Asparagales; family Asparagaceae; genus Scilla; species Scilla litardierei. Next base: position 394,265,745 of record CM061142.1, read on the forward strand.
CACCGTGCCCTCTTAGCACTTCAGATGTACTAATAACAAAATCTATTGTACCTTCGGGCCAGATATTCAACACTATCATCTCAGCCCGGGCGAGCGTCTTGTAGTCTCGGCCCTCCCCCGGTATCGCCATTAGAAACTGTGCCACCTGTTTCTCCTCGTCTCCCAGTTCAACCCCCTCCTTCGCCTCGGGATTTAGCTCTCCCCAATCTGATCGCATTAGCACATCCTCCGGTACGAAGACAAACACATATTTCTTGCGCCACCCCTTAATCTTCCCAGGCAACCCCCTAATGAGCGGATGGCTCCTCTTCGCGGAGAGATAATAGCAGGACCTCAGCTTCTTCACCGTGAAGAAATAGCGAAACAAAGACAGGGAGGGGCGAACCTGGTTACTCACGCACATCACAAGGAAACCCACAACCACACTAATGGCATTGGGCATCAGACGATATAAGGGCAGCCCCAGGAAATTCAACACATCTAACACGAATGGATGGGGGGTAAGCGAAACCCTTGCTCGAAGGAGGACACATACACTCCCACCTCGTGGTCGCCCGCGAAACACACCCTCTCTTGCGCGTCTAGTTCGTGAACAGAATACGGTGGCCTGACATACAATTCGAAGATCTCAGCAAGGGACCTCTTCAGCACCGACTTCACGCCTACAATCTCGAGGGGCACCGCCCCAGTTTCCGCGGCGGAGCTCCCTTCCCCCACCACCCTCGACCCCTGACCACGAAACAAAGACATCGAGGAAGACATCGACAAAAACAGACCTCGTACCTAAAGGGCACAGACGACTCGAACTGCAACGCTACATCAGTGGCCGATTCTACGAGGACAACTCCGACAAGGGCAACGAAATCTACGACAACCCCAGCCGCTTGGAAAACCTTCGCCCAGCAATCAACCCTGCCTCGCTCCCCACCCAGAGATCTTTTTAAGCGACACCGCAAAGTATCGTGACCGTCGGCCTCGCGCCACGTGTCATCAATCCGTTCTCTCTCCCGCGTCAATCCACATGGTCTGACGCTTCGAGTAATGGCATCCGTCACTTCTGCCATGCGTCAACCTTGAAGTGGTCGGGTCGCTTCGATCCCCCCACCGTCGAATCGCCAGGATGACGTCTAGTCACGCGACCGCCAACAAGCCCCTTCGATTCCCGCCCAAATCCCGGTGAAATGATCACCCCTAGTCGAAATTACGCCATCCTTAGCCTCTTCTTTCCGTCGCTCGTACCCAGGATGAGTCCCGCCTCCGTCGGGGCGGCCGAAGCAAGGATGCACTGCTTAATCAATTTCGGACTTTGGTTTCAACGTTTAGCAACCGATCGTACGGACTGTACCACCTCGCCCCACCTCGCACCGCTTCTGCAATCCACCTGGAATCACACTTTGCTTCGCAACAAACCCCTGGTAAACGCGGTACATCTCAACTTCCCTCTTCCGACGACCCGAATATCCTTGGTATAGCGAAGTTGGGGGCAATTATGTCCCTCACAAAACAAATGGCGTACAGACACAACAAGGAAGAAGACAGTCCGACACAAGACCAATTCAGTGCATTTATCTAAATAGCAAAGCTAGACATTAAGCCATCCGCATGCTACAACAAGACATTGGGTTTAACCCTCATACAAGAAGGTACAGGATTTCCCAAACCCACTTTCTCAGCGACGTCGCCTCTCGGCCGACCGAGCCCTCATATCTCTCACCACTTGGCGAACTCCCACATCCCTTGCCTCTTGCAACATCGGCACAACATGCTCGTCATGGTAGCGGCGGACAGCGGCCTCGATCACTCCACCCTCAACTTCCCGTTTTTTCTCCATCCGCCGCATCATGATACCCTTCTCCCTCTTCTCCGCCTCAAGGGTCTCCTTTAGGCTGGCTATCTGTCGCTTCTGCAACTCGATCACCGTATCCTTGCTAGCCATCTCTACGGCGTGCTTCGACCGGATGTTGTCCCTCTCCCGTGTCACCTCTAGGAGTTGGTGCTCGACCATAGCTTTTGACGAATCAAAGTACGCGGCCCGCCCCTTTTCTACCTCACAGGCCATCCTAACCTTCTCCAGCTCCGCTTCCATGTCCTTCAGCTTCCCCTTGACCTCGCCGAGGTCCTCCCTCGCTGTCTCAAGAGCCGCTCTGGTGGCGGCCACAGGAGTGCGATGCCGCAGGGCCGCCATGTCCGTAACCATCTACAAAAGACCCGAATCAGCGGGGCACGAGTAAAGAAAGCCTGAGGGCGAGACGAGGGAACCAGCTTACCTGCACGATGTGCCATACAGCAGAGCCGCACAACCATTCCGCCCCCACGTGAGTCAAAGATTCGCGGTCTCAGGGCAGCATGCAATACTCTGCGAGGCATGCTGCCACCCCGGCGTCCTCGAATATCGACTCGTCACGGCCCACTCGAAAGGGCAACTTATGGAGGCGGTCATCCGGAAACGCCTCGACTTTCACTCGAGTCCTCTTGAAATGAATGAGGGCACCCTCACAACTCGGGCTCATCGACCTCCCCATATCCCGCAAAGGGATCCCGTATGGCCACTTCTGAATCGAGGCCGCCTTGCGAGGCTCGACCACCTCCGATACCCCCGACGGGACGGAAGGACCAACCGCCCGTGCGGACGAGCCCACAGGGAGGTCTTCGTCGAACCTTCCGGTAGAGATACCTGATTCGGTCGCCCTTCGTCCCCGGTTCGCTCTCTCCCCACTAGAGACCTCGCCTCCCCGTTCCCGGGATCCTTCTTCGTGTGCCACTCCCTTTCCTTTCTTGCATGGACCAGTGTCCTCCGCGACGGGGACTCCGGCTGACCCCGACACCTCCTCCGGCCCTCGCATCACGTCTCCACCTATGAAGGAAAAAGAGATCAGGGTAAGCCTAGCTAAAGGTTTACCAAATGTCAAAGATACCTAGGGACCAAAAGTCCTGGGCGAGCCGACTGCTCCGCGTCAAACTTGCTAACTGACGGTATGCCTCGGGCAGTTCCATCAGAATTTGAGCTTTTGCTAGATCATCCCCAGTCAGCTCCACCCTTTCATTCACTAGAGGGTTCCGCGCCCCCTAGTTCGACATCAACACCACGTCACTTGGCATCATCACGAAGGCGAACTCCCTCATCCATTCGCCGACATCGTCGGGCACACCGAGGATAAGTTCTCGTCCTCTCCTAGCACAAACACAATGATACATTCCCCTCTTTCGAACTACGAAGAAATGCTGGAACAGCGCCAAGGAGGGACTCAAGGAGCAGGAAAGACAAAAGACGACGAACCCCACCAGCACGCCCCAGGACCGAGGCGCCAGGGCAAATATTGGCAACTCCAGGAAGTTCAATAGATAAAGCTTGTACGGGTGGATCGGGAAACGGAGCCCCAACTCAAATGACCGGACATAAACCCCGACCTCATTATCTCCAGGTGAGCACACCGTTTCCTCCGACCTGGGGACCCGTACCTCATAGGGCAGTCGCACGAACCGCACGCGAATCTCCCTGATGTTAATCCTGTCCGACCTACATTTGAGGGACCCAATCACCCTCGGAATAACGGTGCGCCATGACCCCCTTTCCCTAGACCACCGCACCCCCTACGACAACGCCCCCTCTTCCACAAGCTCCTCCTCCCCCACTCGGCTACTGCCTCCGAACTCGAAACGAGAAGCCATAGGTCAGAAAGTAAAAAAAATTACCTAGCTGATCCGTCAGATCGGGAAGACGTTCGGAAGAAGATCACCGACGGCGGAAGTCGCAACCAAGCCATCAAGCGATAGACGGAAGTAATAGACACCGGAGAAGAATCGAAGACAGAAGAAAACTCCCGCAGACCGCCTTCCAACCCTTTTTGTTTATAAAATAGGCCACCAGGTCATCACGACCGTCGGTGCGCCGCCACGCGACGCCCATCGGGATGTCCTTAACGCCTCGACTGGCGTGAGAGTCACCTCATCCATACGTCGCAAACCCAATCATGGAGATGCTTCATTTTTCTACCGCCCTTTCGAATCGTAATAATGACCAATAGGGCGGGAGTTCCGAAGCCAGCGCTGCCACCCCCTGGCACGGACCGGGATCCTTACCGACGGCTCAAAACATCGGAAACGGTTCGCCCTCGGAGCCGAGCCGGGCTCCCGCCTCGGGCTCGAAGGCCAGGGCAATTGTTACGACCTAAAGATCGTAGGAGTCCGGCTCCCGCCTAGAACCACGAATATACCTCACTGACTCGCCCCTTTGCCAACGGACCGCCGGTCTGGGGGTCTGGGGCTACATGGGAATGGGCACACCTCGCTGCCCCCCTCTCCTGGCCGAGGTATATGACCTCTCTCGCTCGGCCCGCCCGGGGCAATGCGCTCGGACACTGACAGAGGCACGAACATACCCCTCCCTGCTAGCGGTCCATGATCTGCACCCGAAAAGGTGCACGGCCAGGCCGAACAAACCACGAACAGGTCGACCCAGTGGACCCACACAAACCCCGCCACCGGGGATAGCACCGCCGAACCCTTGATTCATCACGCACGACAAACAACCTGGTATAAAGACACGACTGACACTACCGCTGCCCGACCATCTGACAAAGCACCCCCGGGCCGCTGCGCCTCCTGACACTTAATGCTTTCGGCCCTGACACCCTGACAAAAGCGCCCTTGGCCATTGCGCCATCTGACAAAAGCAAGGCTGACACTCCTGTTCCTGACTTCCTCTTCCAAAACTTCTGCTGACAGCCATGCCAGCTCAGCATGTCGAGTCAGCATGACAGATCAGCCCCACCTAATTGTCTCCCATCAGGTATAAATACCCCCTCACTTCTTACGATGAGGGGGTTGGCAAATTCCCTCTCGATGCCATTATTCACACACGAGAGCAAAGGGCATCCATATCTTTGTTCTCCCACTCATAGCTCGTCACGTACGGTCGACACACCCTTAGTCCGACCTGCGTGCCCCGCCCCCGCTTTAAGTCCAGTCACTGACTTTGGCATCGGAGAGGCTAAGGGTTGGACCCCAACCCGGCCTTTCTGACGAGTTGCTCGTTATGCAGGGTAGCTCGCCTCTTGGCCGATATTCGCCTTCGGCTCCCGCCATCCGATCCTCCTCCGTTGCGTCCGGCGGGATTCGACTCCGTGGTCTGTTCCGGCGACAAGTTTAGCCTCTTCACCCCACTAATCACTTGTCAAAAAGCCTACCTAAATCCTCTTATCAATATAACCACCGTGCCCTTGGTTCCCCATAATACAAATTCATTGTATGCGAGTTCCACCCTGCAACAATAGAAGATCATTTAATCTCTTCTCTAAGCCACTCCTCCCCCATTCCCTCATGAGAGCTTCAATCTTATGCTATTGCATCTAAGCTCTAGGGAATTTCTCCAAGGGATTTCAATCTCATTCCTTTCTTGGAGATCATCTTTCTTCTTTTCATTTTCATACACTCAAATGAGAAGTGTTAGGATTCATTCCTAGAAGAGAGAAAGACCATCAAGTGCAATCAAAGCCTCATCTCAAGCACTTGAGTTTCACTTGCATGCCTTCTTCATCGCATTGGTAAGATCATATCAAGGCATAGGTAAGTGTTATTTCGTTTCACCTTTGTGTTACCCCTAATTCTCTTTGTGGGAATTAGTTACTCTCTTTGTGGGAGTTACTCTCTGTGTGAGAGTTTGGTTCTTTCTGTGTGAAAGAACAAATCCTCTGTGTGAGGTCTCTCTGTGTGAGAGTGAGGATATCTCTTTGTGGGAATCCTAAATCCTCTGTGTGAGGTATCCCTTTGTGGGATTTTGTATTCACTTCTCTGTGTGGGAATATAGTGAATACTGGTGTGGCTGGATGTACCCAAGTTTGGGGAACCAGTGTAAAATCTCTGTGTTTGCGATTGTTGTTGTTGAGCACTCTGTTTAATTTCCACTGCTTATTGTGCTGTAATTTTAGTAACTTTTAATTAAGCACTTTGCTTGCTATTACACTATTCACCCCCTCTAGTGTGTGTGTAGCCCCGCAGGGTCCATTATAGTTGGTATCAGAGCCTTGGTTTGGTGGCTTTTGCAAGCATGACTTCTAAGTCTCAACAACCCCTCTTCCTTGCTCCCGTCTTCAAAGGCAAACACTTCTTAAAATGGAGGAAGAACATGTTCTATTGGCTTGAGCATGAGGAGTCCTTAATTACTTTGGATGCTGAAGAGTTGAATGCATTGCTTCATGCTCTCTCTCCGAAAATTGCTAATAAAGTGAAGGAGTTCAAGACGGCCAAGAAGATATGGAATTATCTTGATGAAAAGTATGGTGGAGAGGAATCTTACGATGATGAGAGCATCGTTGGTAATGAGGTATCTCGTAACTCTCTCGTTCAACGTGCTAATTTTTATTGAAAATGATAATGCGTTGTTTATGGAATCTCCCAAAGTGAATAATAACAAGCTTGAGAGAGATGCTCGCACCTACACTTCTTTATCATCCAAACTTCGTGATGATACACAAACAATTGCTTTGAATCAAGAAAAGATTGCTCTTGATTCTCATGTGTGTATGTTGAGCAAAGAGAATGACTCTCTTAAAGCTCGTATTGAGTATGATCGTGACTTTCACAAATCTGTGAAAGAGAGTCTGTATGCAACGCATAATGTTGAACTTAATTCTTTGCATACTGAGAAAGATACTCTTCTTTCTCAATTGAGTGCCTTGAGAGATGAGAATGCTTCTCTCAAACTCTAAATGGAGAAGATGCACTCGGAGAGTGATTACAACATTTTGAGAGATGAGACATTGGCTCTCAAGTCAAAATGTTGTGAGCTTAGCTCATGTCTATCCAAGAGGGATGACAACATTTCTTCACTTTTGAAGAAATGTGAGCTATTGTCTACTCAAATTGAAAATTTCAAATTGAGTAAGGACATGGTTTTGGGATCCTCTTCATTGAAGGTGAACAAACCAAGCTCTTCTCGTAGAAGCAGCTAAATAAATTTTATGGGGGAGCATTCTAATGAGAAAGTCTCATCCAACTCTTTTGGCCTAAAATCAACTATTATTTCTAAGCCAAAGAGAAATCATGCATTTTTTTATTTCGGTCTTGCATATATTGAGAAGCCTATTCAAAAACATGTTGATGTGAATGCTTCTTCTTTAAATGCTATGCATGATGTTTCTACTCATAGGAAATCTTATTATTGCTTGCATGCTAGAATTGATGCTAAATCTTTGCATGCTTCACATGTTCCTATGCATGGTAGAATTGCTTGTGTGAATGCATCTAATGATAAATCTCATGTTTCACACACGGGGCATGCCAATGTTTATGTTCCACCTCATAAGCGTGCTCCCTCACCTCCTACTCATGCCTTGACCAAACCTCTTCTTAAGAATCTCAAATCACTTTCTTTGTGGATTCCTAAGAATGTTTCTAGGCTTGATAGGAATTCGTATATAGATTCATATGTGCGTAATGTTATATTTTCATATGACTATATACGGAAACCAAACTCCACTTTTGTTTGGTTTCCAACTTGCTAGCTCACTCACATTGTTATTCATTGCTTGGGTACCATGCTTGTATGTTTACTTTTTGTACCCACATTTGTGTGAGTTTGTCCATTACTCCCATGTTTGCATGTTTTGTATGATTATGGGGGAGTATGGAATTTTTGCTTGCTAGCATTATTTTTCCATTCATATGGCACTTTGTATGTCATTCACATTATGTTTGTGCATATGAGATGGTTATTTCTCTTGCCCTTGGTTTTCATATTTGGCTATTACCCATCTTTTTGATATGCCAATGGGGGAGAGAAATAGGTTATATAAAAATATACCTTATGCTTGTTTATGCATAATTATCAATTGGTGTGTTTTTGCATAACAACCATCAATATGTTTTGTGCTTTATATGTTTATATTTTGTGCACATTTGCATATTGATTGGGGGAGTTTGTTAGCACACATTGTTTATTTCAATGTTTATTATATTTTGACATAATGAATTGTCATCATCAAAAATGGGGAGATTGTTAGTTCTTGGTTTCAAGACTAACGTTGTTTTGATGATGATCAATACATTATGTTAGTGTGCTAATCATTCTTATGTTTTAGTCTCAGTTTATCTTAATGATTATATGTTGATGAGACAAATCATAATACTTGGAGGATATTACAAGGAATATCTTCAAGACCTCCAAGAGTGATGGTGTGCTCAAGCTTGGATGAAGTCATGAAGATCATCTAATGAAGCCAAAGCTTGGAGCATGATGATGGATGGACATCTAAAGGAGCATTGCCAAAGCTTGGATCTTGATGAAGGGAAGCTCATCAAGGAGTGACAAAGCTTGGAGATGATGGGGAGCATCAAGGTATAGTGAGCTTGAAGACTTAGACTCTAGAAGATGCAATTTGTAATCCATGTAATTTCATTTACTTGCATTTCTCTTTTTGAGTCTAGGACTATTGTAATGCCTTGATAGATGGTCATACTCTCATGCATTTGCATTTCACCATCTTAGTGAGCCTTAGGATTATCATAGAATCCAACCCAATAGGTTCATCTAGCCCAAAGACTCAATTGGAGTCTCTGGCTCTCCTGCAGTCGCCTGCTGAAGGTTTAACAGTCAACTGGGTGATTTCCAGTCGCCTGTCGAGCCTTCTACAGTCTACAGTAATGCACAGCTCAAGTCAACTTTTCTATTAACTCATCTTGAGCTTTTCGCATCAGTCAACTGATGTTCAATTTACAGTCGCCTGTATTCTTACAGTCGCCTGTGAATTGGTCGACAGTCGCCTGTGCGCTACTTGCATTTTCTGGGCTTCATCCCAATGTGCAATATAGTCGCCTGTTGCTGTTTTTACAGTCGCCTGTGAAATGGCCATCAGTCGTCTGAAAGGCGTAAGTGCGAAATATGCATCTCTCTCTGTCTTTTCTCCATCTTATTCAGCAGACGACTGATGAAGGAATTACAGTCGCCTGACTATATGACAGTCGACTGTATTATTGACATCAGTCGCCTGTCTGCTTATCTGGAGAAAGAGTGCAGCTCTCTGTTTCTTGTCCATCCCTGATGCAGTCGCCTGATGAAGGACATACAGTCGACTGTCTGTTTTACAGTCTCCTGTGTAGCCTTCTACAGTCGACTGTCCTGGCTCAGATTATAGCCGTTGGGATATTTTCTAGCCGTTGATCAGTCGACTGTCTAATGATCATCAATCGACTGTTCTTGCCGTAAACTGCTAAAATCTAGCAGTTGCAGATTTCTTCCCTTTGGGTTTTTGGCTGGTTTTATGGGTTCCTTTGGCTTCCTATATATTGGGATTGGCTTAGTTCATTTAGACTTCTTGAAAGGGTTAGGAAATCATAGAAGATCATTTAATCTCTTCTCTAAGCCACTCCTCCCCCATTCCCTCATGAGAGCTTCAATCTTATGCTATTGCATCTAAGCTCTAGGGAATTTCTCCAAGGGATTTCAATCTCATCCCTTTATTGGAGATCATCTTTCTTCTTTTCATTTTCATACACTCAAGTGAGAAGTGTTAGGATTCATTCCTAGAAGAGAGAAAGATCATCAAGTGCAATCAAAGCCTCATCTCAAGCACTTGAGTTTCACTTGCATGCCTTCTTCATCGCATTGGTAAGATCATATCAAGGTATAGGTAAGTGTTATTTCGTTTCACCTTTGTGATACCCCTAATTCTCTTTGTGGGAATTAGTTACTCTCTTTGTGGGAGTTACTCTCTGTGTGAGTGTTTTGTTCTTTCTATGTGAAAGAACAAATCCTCTGTGTGAGGTCTCTCTGTGTGAGAGTGAGGATATCTCTTTGTGGAAATCCTAAATCCTCTGTGTGAGGTATTCCTTTATGGGATTTTGTATTCACTTCTCTGTGTGGGAATATAGTGAATACTGGTGTGGCTGGATGTAACCAAGTTTGGGGAAGCAGGGTAAAATCTCTGTATTTGCGATTGTTGTTGTTGAGCACTCTGTTTAATTTCCACTGCTTATTGTGCTGTAATTTTAGTAACTTTTAATTAAGAACTTTGCTTGCTATTACACTATTCACCCCTCTATAGTGTGTGTGTAGCCCCGCAGGGTCCATTACAAGAGGGCCTCAAATCCACATCGACTAAGTTAGGGGTCTGGATCTGATACCATTTGTAGGGGTACAAATATGGATGCACAGCTCATCAATCTCCACACTGGTATGATATTGTCCACTTTGAGTCCTTCACAAGGCCCCTCATGGTTTTGTTCTTGGGCTCTCCCCAAAAGGCCTCATACCAATGGAGATTTAATTCCATAACAATCCCCTTGTCTAGCCAATGTGGGACTACGTTTGATATCTCACAATTCTCAAACCATGAAATCTATCGAATGGTGTAATGCTTTGACCAACGAAATTCAAGCCCTTGAATCAAACAACACATGATCTTTATGCTCACTTCCTATGGGTAATCACACATTGGTTCCAAATATGTCTACAAAATTAGATATAAATCCGATGGTTCTAGTGAGAGATATAAAGCTCGTTTAGTTGCCAAACGTTGTACTTAAGTCGAAAGAATCAATTATCATGATATATTCGTACTTATAGCCAAACTAGTTACTATTCGTATTTTTCGTTCCATTGCTTCCATAAATATTTGGTCATTATACTACTTAATGTGAACAATGTGTTTCTTCAAGGAGATTTCAACGAAGAGGTTTATATGAAACTTCCTTATGTGTTCTATTGTAATGGGGTGACTCGTATATGCAAATTAAATATTTATGGTCTTAAACATGCTTTTCATCAATGGTTCTCTAAATTCTCAGCTACTCTTGTTTTTCAAATTTTTCATCAATCTATTTTCGAATATAGTCTTTTTACTTATTTTCATAATCAGACTTCTATTTTTGTTCTTATCTATATCGATGATATTATTACTATTGGAAACAATGATGATGCCATCACTGACATCAAACAATTTCTTGCTCATTATTTCTTAATAAAAGATCATATCAATCTTCGGTATTTTCTAGGTATTAAAGTATCTCGCTTTAAACAAGGAACTTTTTTATATCAATGAAAGTATAATCTTGACATATTAGCTGATTCTAGTATGGTATGGTTAGTCCTTGACCATCAGATTTTCCTATAGAGCAACATTGATCTATGACCAGAAGATGGTACTTCCTGACCCGATCTCGTAAGCTATCATCGACTCGTGTATTACTATATCTCACTGTAACATGACTTGATATTTTATATGCTATAAACACTTGCAGTCAATTCATACAATCTCCATATTCTTCCCATCTTGATGCAGCTAACTAGATTCTTCATTATATTAAAGGAAACGTTGATAAAGGTTTATTCCCTTTTTGCATCTAGTTATTTTATTTTAGCCAGTTATGCTGACTCTAATTAGGTCAGCTATCCTACTATTCATCGCTCCACAATTGGTTATTTCGCCTTATTAGGATCTAATCATATTTCTTGGAACCCCAAGAAACAACCAACAATTTCTTGTTCTTTTGCTGAAGCAGAATATTATTTCCTTGCCGTACTTAAATCTGAGTTGTAACGATTAAAATATCTTCTCTCAGATCTTGGTATAAATCATCCATAATCAATTCTAATTTATTGCAATAACCAAACTACTATTTACGTTAATGAAAACCTTATCTTTCATGAATGCTCTAAACATAGTGAAATTGATTGTCATTTTGTTCGAGAAAAAAATTCAAGCATGTCTTCTTGCTCCTTCATACCTATGATCTAGCAACCAATTGGTTGAGCTTTTTATCAAACCACTTGGGGATGACACTTATTGCCAACTACTTTGCAAGTTGTGTGTTTGTGACATTTCAATTTCAAATCTAACTTAAAGTGGAGTATTAAACGAAAATCAAGGGGTTTATAATAATAAAATCTTTTAGATCAAGAAGTCCATAATAATCAAATCTTTTAGTTTTTGATTGTTAGTTTTGTTTGAAAATTTGTTATTGATGGGTTAAAATCAAGGAGTCCATAACAATCTAATCTTTTAGTTTTTTAGTTGTTGTAGCTTATTTGTTAGTTTTCTATTTATGTGTATATTTGAATCTTGTAAATTTGCCTATATATACATGGAAATTGAATATAATTCATATGTTCAAAAATATTGTTCATCCACTTTATGATCACCATTGCCACAAGATTGGCAAGGAAACATGCCTAAAAACTATCTCAAAGCACAATTACACTTGCTCCACCTTGCAACTAGTGAGTATGCATTATAATTTCCTCAAAATACATGTAAATCTGTCACAACCCTTAACAATGGTGTACATTGTGTCTCGATTATCTTTTAGGTATCAAGTTGCTAATTGCTTACATTGTAGTATGACTCTATATTAGTGGTAAGGCCCACTAGAACATAAGTTGCATCATCGCTTTCACTGTATTGACTACTCTGTTCTTGAACTTTGCCTAAGAGTCTTCATAATAGTTTCTCATCCTACTTGTTAAGAGAATGTCATGTTATCATTCTAGATAAATGGATAAATGATTATGGTACCCAATTTCATGCAAAAAAAGGAAAATCATTTTAGGAGTTTAAGTGGAAAGGGTTAGTAAATCATAGAGTGTGAGTGAATACTGGTTTTCAAAATTATATGTAACAATAGAACATCAAATTTTAATATTGGAATGAACATAAGATAACTAATTACAAAAAAGTATAGCAAAGAAAAATATAATTAACTAATCTTGCAAAAATGTAAAGAGTTGAGAGTTAGAAAGATGGAACCAGTAACATAAACATAATGATATAGAGTGGTTCAACTTCGCAACGAGTGTACATATAATATTTGAAGACTCCCTCTTAAAGAATTCCATCCAAGATTTTTGTCTTTAGTACATGTTGCCAATTTACTTAATAGCATGATTTTTAACAAGGCAACATGCCTACACATGCAGTTTGCACCATTATACTCCTCAAGTATAGATTTTACAACAGTAACTCAAGCAATCAAACTTACAAGCCAAATAATAAATCTAGAAAGAAGTTTTCACAAAACACAAAATTAAAAACAAGATATATACTCAAATAAGTATCCTTGCCTAAAATGAAAGATAAAAAAGGCAATAATAGCAATATGGTTGGATCAATATCATAAGCTTGACAAGCTAAAATACAATGCAACTAGAATATAAAAAAACAATCTAGGTAGAACTCTTATCTCGTTTAACACCAAAATGAGTTGTGAGAGATCATGAACTTTGAAAAAGTTTGCTTAGAGGAACTAGGAAAGTACTCATCTATGACCCTAATAAAGAAACAACTTGTTGGATATTGATTCACCCCTAATATAAGTTTTGATGACGAGTAGACATATTTGTTGTGCTAACTTTATGAATGCAGAAATGGGAAGAGGAACAAGACTTAGTGATGGTGTTCAAGGCAAAAAATGAAGCAAATCAAAGATTTCCTTGACAATGACTTGAAGCTCAAAGTTTACATCATGAAGATTTCAAGATAAATAAATAAATTGATGTGTTATGAATCATCATCTGGGGGAGGAAACCACAACTCTTTATTTATAGCATTAGAGGAGCGTATATAGATAGGATACGATAGATATGGTCTTATCTATAAGATGAGCCGTGATCCCAACCAACTAACCAACTCGGTATTATCCCTTTACAACACTCCCCCTTATCCAGCCATAGGTGTGGACTCTGCTCATGAATACTTCAGGATTCTGAGCGTAGAATGAGACTTACATAGGGTGGATACCTCAGGATCCTGAGTTGGTGAGGTTTCCATCGGTAAAACCTTTAGCTATGGAAAACACTGTGGAAGAAACCATAGCTAAGGAAAAAGAGTACAAACGCTCTCTAACCCCCTTGATTTGTACAAGTGACTCTGCTCATGAACACTTCGGGGTTCTGAGCGTCAAAAGGGGTGGATACTTCAGGATCCAGAGTTGATGTGATTTGTCTCGTTAAAACCTTTGGCAATGGAAAACCCTGTGAGAAAACCATAGCTAAGGGAAAAGAGTATAAATTTCCTCAACCCCCCTGATCTGTAAAAGCTCTTAGACTTTCAGATCTCTTAGTCTTATCTCATCACTCATATTTACAACATTCCGAAGATATACACAGATTTCAAATATTATCACCATTCAGCAGCTGCTTAATCGAGAAACTCTGGAGAGGTGTGCTAAGTTTTGTCGCCTCTGATGTGGTCTTCAGATATGTGGTCAGCTCTACAATACCAGCCTCTATCCCAGTCATCACTGGGATGTGATGTACCACCAGGCGCCCTCAAGTACACCATTAGTGTGGTGAGGATCTCGGAATGATATGATGATGTTGCCTTCATTATTTGCTTTGCAGATCTGCAGTAGATGGCCATCCCACTGTGGGTACACAATCTGTGATTTCTCAGTATATGAATCAGACCTATAAACTGCATTTGCATAAACATGGAGGATGATACTATATAATGTAAGACCAAATCTTTCGACCCTTGGAGGAGGCGCAGAAGGCTTAACTCCGGTCTAATGGCCCTTTTAAGGTGCTTAATTATCTCTTGGCTAATGAGTTTACTGCAACTGATATATCGGGACTCATGCGGTTAGCCAGGAGTGCCTGATTACACTTAGATAAGGGACTTTAGGACCAATTATATCCTCCCCCTCTTCCAGCGATCGGAAGGAGTCTTTTTGTACATCCATAGAGTGTACTACAATACGTGTACTTTGGATGACAATGGTCCTTTTAATTTCTTCAACGCACTTCTGGACGTATGTAACAGGATTCTATTAATATAATAAATATGTGAGCCATGACTTAATTTATTTTTGCCTAGGTCTTTCATTACATGTTTAATAGTCAGGCTTGAACAAATATTTCGGTTTTCTCTTTATGAGATCCGATGAGATTTAAGTTGTTTACAACTATGATCTCAAATCATGTTCTTTTTCTTAGATGCAAAGACAACCCTCAGTCAGAATCATTGATTTGTTAAGTGATTCTCTTGGTTGTACATTATTTATAATTCTTATTATTTTTCTTCAATAGAATAGAGGTCCTGAAGTCTATTCAGGCATTTAAGGAAATGTGGAATTTATCTTTACCAAGATATCGACAAAGGTAAAGATAAATTCATGGGAAGAAGATGAGCTTTTATTTGGATGCATCACAAAAAACCCTAAACCATACCCAATCTCCCACCCAATCTCCCACCCGTACCCAATTGGGCTTATATTCGGATATCATATAAATATCAAGATGGGCTATGCTTTAGGATTAGGGTTAGGGTTAGTGTTAGTGTTAAGGTTAAAATGAGTCACAGAGTGGAGTTTCCCATTGATTCGTGCCAAGCGTGCACTTGTGAATGCGAAAATGAAGGGTGCTAGCTCTGGGCAGATCCTGCGCAGAGCTCTGGGCAGAGTCCCTGTTAGCAATACATAATGCAGGAATATTCGGGACATGAATAAAACATGTTTAATTCTATTAATTTCAAAAGACGTTTGCCCAGAGCTCTGGGCAGATCCTGCCCAGAGCTCTGGGTAGAGTCCCTATTAGCAATACATAATACTGGAATATTCGGGACATGAGTAAAATAATTCTATTAATTTCAAAAGACGTTTGGTCAAAAATTCGGTCAAATATGCGCAATATGGGAATAACACGTAAACGTGTTAAATCGTGTTTAATTCGTTCACCCAGATAAAAAACGCGACTACAATACGAATACTGTTGAGATATCATTCATCCAAATGAACTTAAAAATCAACAATATCAATATGAAATAAGAGTAAAATAAGTTCTATATTCATGCTTTAAATTGTATTCATATTTTTAACCAAAATGACATGATCATACTATTATATTCCATGTAGCATGCACTAAACCAAAGTATCATATTAAATCATAGTTCAAAATGATTTAAAATTGTCCTTAAAAACGAGTTTAAACGCATAAAATGTGCAATACGGAAATCAAATGTGTTTTGTTCGTCAACCCCCTAAAAAGCGCGTATTTTTTCGAATAATTCAAATGGACGGTCGTTTAATAAGTAAATTGGGCAGAGTCTGCCCAGTTCTGGGCAAACTTCTGCCCAAAAAACTTGGCAGAGTCTACCCAGTTCTGGACAGAGTTCTGCCCAGAAAACTAGGCAGAAATCTACCGAGTAATCTGGGCAGACTACTGCCGAGAAACTAGGCAGACTACTGCTAGATTACTGGGCAGAGTTTGCCCAGATTATTAGGCAGAAGTCTGCCCAGTTTACTAGGCAAGCTCTGCCCAGAGCTGTGGGCAGACTCTGCCTAGAGCGCACACCCTTCGTTTTTGCATTCACACGTGCACTCAAGTGCACAATTGGCTCTGCCAAGTTTCAGGGCAGTTTCTGGGCAAACTCAAATTTTGGGCGGTTTCTGGGCAAACTCAAATTTACGTATTTCTTTTCATGCTATATAATTTGGTGTGTTTATTCGATTACAATTTTTTGTTTTAAAGTTATTATTTTGGTAGGGTCAACATGGCGAAGGCAGTCCTACAAGACCTGCGGGTAACAGCGGTGGCGATGGACGGCAAGGGGGCGATGTAGGTCTTGGCGAGGGGAGCATGCTTGGGGGCGATAGTAGCGGGCATGGGGATGATGGTTGCGGTCGATGAAGGACATAGCGATGGTACGGGCTTGGGGACGTTGGTGGTGTAGCATGGAGGAGGTTATTTTTATTTTTTTTTGTTTATTGGTTTAAACTGCGGATATGGAGGCCGGATATCTAATAAATACTATATTTGCTCGATTTTTTAATGAATTTGTGTGCATTTACTTTTAATTAGTTGCTTGATTTATTTTGTTGTATTCATGTACTTATTTGATTGTTATACATGTATATTGTATGTAAGAAATTCTGTATTTTTTTAAAAAAATTTTAAACTTTCGGCCACGGACATATCCGTGGCCGATAGTACTAGACGGCCACTGTAATGTTTGTGGCCGATAGTTATCAGCCACAGATAATGTGCACAAAGTTGACGATTTTGTGCATATAATCCGTGGCCAATAAAGTAATGGCTAGTGTCATTTTCATGGCCGATGCTTATTTATGGCCACGAAAATTCAGTGGCCGAAGGGTTTCACCCATGGATTTTGTGCAAGATTTACGTCAACTCTGTGCACATTATCCATGGCTGATAATTATCAGCCACAGACCTTTCTGTGGCCGTATAGCACTATCGACGATGGATTTGTCCGTGGCCGATAGTTTTATTTAGTATTTTATTCGAATTATCAGCCATGGATATCCGTGGGCGTTATTCCGTGTCAGATTATCAGCCACTGAATGTTTCATGGGCAAAGGGGTATCAACCATTATGGTATCGTCTACGGCTTTTCGGCCACAGAATTTGTTTTCTGTGGCCGTAACTTTTCCGCCACAGAATGCCGACGTTCAGCCACATGTTTGTCTATGGCTGAAAGCTGGATATGTAGTAGTGGGATGAGGTAACCTCTAACTCTAAAGATAATAATTTATTAGAATCCTTTAATGAATTATTTGATAAATATAAAAAATTAAATGTCATGTTTTGTAATGCCCCGCTTTCCAAAAGTGATGGGAGCGAGAGCGTTACAAAGGTCTGCATGAACCGGAGCGACGAAGCTCGAGTTCACTAAGCGCCTGTGATAACAACTTGCAAGATTCTTGCGTGCATTTTAGAACAACAAAAAATTAATATTACAAGCCACATCCAGAAGTCCGTACACGAAAGTAAAACAACAGGGCCCAGCATGGCCAAAGGAAAGTACAACACAGAACGTACTCCTACTACAAGGTACTAAAAGCAAATCTAAAAACCACAGCAGAACGATTCTCTAGTCCTTCGTAAGGAGTGACTCAGCATCAACGACAAACTCCTGGCTTTACGGGTCAGGCGTCTCAGACGGGTCCTGGTACTGGTACTCAGTCTCGTGATCTGATATACATTCCAAAAACATGAATGTATGTCAGCAAGGGTCTACAAGTAAAAGTGATACGTCCCAAGGCAAAGTGTGTAGAGATATGATGCCCTTGAGGCTATTTATCTCTGTGTGAATAGCACAAACATCTTGTTCGAAATAACAGTAAGCTGTTTGGTAACAATTTATATAAGTTATAGTGTAGTTAACATTAGATATCAACTTAGGTAAAGTCCTTAGACTTTATGCAAGGTCAAACAGGTATCGTGGAGAAATGTTTGACCATATGTATCATAAGTCTAAAGGGTTCGTGGTCGTAGGTGTTTCGAGACATGGATATCGAAACATCGGATAGACCATTGTGTCTTAGTCTTCACCGTTTAGCGGTGGCGATGATATCATGATCGTTTGACTTGGCGAAGTCGAAGACGAGACACAGGTTCTCATTAGAGAATGAGTTCACTGAACGATCCACAAGAGTTATCATATGGTTATATTGACCAATCTATCAATGATAACTCTAAGTGATGATAGGCAAGTTGGTCTTTTGACTTGAGGTCAATTTACGAACCTGTGCATGAACAGTGTCACTTAGATCACTGATCTAGCTTCGAGGCTAGGCCTGTCGAAAGGTCTTTGATTGAGTGTCACTTGAAGCATGCGAGGAGAGTAATGACCAAGAGAGGATTCGTCTCTCCCGGTCAATGGGAGTTAGTGTCGTAGAGTTAGTTCGGTCTTTAGTAAAATCTCTGCCAGAGTATGTTGGAAGAAGTCCAACATTAATTGACTAAAGATCGATAGAAACTAACCGAAGTCAAGTTATTAGAGTTGACAGTTTGACCGTACCCTAGACTTGATCTACACGACATAGTTAAGACGAAGAGAATATAACTATGGAACTCATCACGAAAACAGTCAGGGTGGTCCCGACAATACTCATGACGATGAGTTAACCACATAATGATGATTCCTGAAGCAGGGACGACAACCACTGCTCGTGATCACTGCCGTATAGGGCTTCGAGCCCAACCTGTTGTAAGGGTCAGGCTGTAGGGTCTCACACAGAGTGCGACCATTGTCTAGTAATAGGTAGAAATTAGTTAGGGAGAATAATTTGCATTTGATACAAAGGAAGAGAAAATTGCATTTTGATGCAAATGATAATTTAAGCTTAGATAGGGGACTAATTTGTATATAATGCAAAAGAGATTAAATGTTTCTTAAAATAGTTTAAGACTATATTTAATAATATAAACGCAAAGAAAAGCTCACGGGTAAGACGGGAATGTCCCGGTCTACGCCCAGGTTCAAACGGCGTCCAATTCGGATGCTAAATGCCCAAGATACGCCCAAAACAACCCATTGGATTCGGTCGGGTCAGACTAGGCTGACCCAGGCCAGACTGGGTCTGGCCTGGGCGCCTGGCTAGACCCAGGCAACCCAGGGCACCCAACCCGCATGGGCCTGGGTGCCCGGCCCAGGCCCAGGCCCGGGCGCCTGGGTGCAGGCCCAGGCGCTGGGCGCCTGGGCCTGGGCCCAGGAGGGCCCAGGCGCCCTGGGGCCTGGGCCAGGTGCCAAGGTTGTGCGCGCCAGTCTGGGTGTGCCCAGACCAGGTTCTGACCTGGTCTTGGCTCGACCAGCTGGCCTGGTGGGCCCCGCAGAATAGGTTTTCTGAAACCTAGGTTGGGCAGTTTTTGACGGTTCAGTTTTTGCGAAAAACAACCCTTGGGCTGAACTTTGAGCGATCAATTGGAGGGTCAAACGAACTCCGATTGACGAACCTTTTTTTTTCCTATGCGTTCACCATTGAACGCCATTCGTATTGATAGTTTGTATCAATCATGAAGCTCAACGGTGAATGAGTTAAAATTCACGGAAGTTTGCACTTTGTGAAGGACAAACTAATTTGATTTTATTAACTCTAAAATTAATAGTCCCACATCGGTTGTGCGAAAAAGGGGAGAGTCCGCCACCTATATAAATATGGGCCTCCCCCTTCCTCCAAACTCGTCCCAAGCTCTAGATCTGAGCAGCTCTTGTAAATGTTGGAGAACGCTCGGATCTAGGCTTAAATGAATATTTCTCTATCTGCCTATATTTCTGCCTTACTCCTGAGGGCTCTAGCAAAGCCGCAAAGGAGTTCGGATTCGGATCCAAAATTTAGGCGAAGGTTTCACTCGTGTGAAACTTTCTTCGGCGCGTGGTTAGCTCGGCGACACGAGAATTGCTCGCCTCGGGATGCGGAGCGGTTCAAAGAGCGGTTCGAGGAGCGGCTCGGCGTGGGATGGGGAGCGGCTCGGAAGACGGTGCGAAACATCTCGCCTGCCCCAGGGTTGAGATTCAGGGTATGTATTTTATAAGCATTAGTTTAATTTAATCGCAGTAGGTTAGATCCTTCTTGGGATGGTTAGATCCATCCCGAATTGGCATAGATCTTGGCTAAGGGTCTTGTACCTTAGGGCTATGTTAAATTGTTTAACTGCATGTTAATTTAGATTAACTTGTTTATTCTTCCACTGTAAAAGATTTTATGTCTATGTTCCGTCCGACTAATGACGAGAATAGAATTTTTGTGTCTTAAGGGTTCCCCAAAACCCTTCAGTGGTATCAGAGCCTAGGTTTGCATAACGATCTAGCACTGCAATTTTATTAAACATTGAAATGTTTTTTAAAATACTTTTAAAATGTTTTAAAGTTATGAGATAATTTTAAAATATTTTTGATGCCCTATAAAATGTTTTTAGATGTTTAAAATTTTTTTATATGATAACTTTTAAGCATGAAATTTTTTAAAAGGATGTTTAAATATTTTATGTGATAAAAATTAAGCATGCAATTTTTAAAATGATGTTTTAAATTTATATGATAAATTTAAAACCGTTTTTAAGACTTTAAAACTTTATGCGATAAGTTTAAAATGTTATTAGATGTTTTAAAATTTTATGTGATAAATTTTTAAGCACGTAAATTTTGAAAAATGATGTTTTAAATTTGTGAGATATTTTAAAACTGATTTCAAAAGGTTTAAAATTTTTAAATATTTTTAGTAATATGCAAATTTGGTGATCTTTTAAAAACAAGTTATTAATTTTACGAGATAAAAATAAAATGTTTTAAAATCACAATTTTAAATTTAAATGTTAAATTCAAGTATGCATGCTAAACTTGTTTATTTGATAAACATTAGTCTATTTAATTGTTAAATAGTTGTACACTATTATTTTATACGATAAAATTAGTGTAACTTTATGTTAATGGTATGACATCTTGTCCCTTATTTGATAACACAAGACAACCCTTTAGGTTAGCCATTAAGAAATCATTAAAATTTATTAATTGAATTTTAATGACATACTATGTTTTAATAAAACTTTTAACAACCCTTTAAGATCTAATTCATGATTAGGGTAGTCCCTTTAATGAATTTTTAATTCTAATTGTTATAATTAATTCTCATTAAAGGACTTCACTTTTTGCGATGTTAATAAATTTATTAAAATCCTAATAACGATTAGGATAGCACGTGAACCTTATAGTTGATAAGGATTTAATAAAATTTATTAAACAAATCCTAAAATTTTGAATTTAAGGATGCAACTAGTTGATAGGATTAATTAGTTGTTAATAAAAGCCTTTTAGTCTATGACACACATATAAAAATGACAAGCTTCATTCAATGGACCATGATCCAGTCAATGTGCTAGGCCAAGTTTGCTGGTTCATCCTTTAAGGGATAGTGATCCCGGATTAGTCAATTCCTTGGCTGTGTTCCGCTGGACCGCTATGACGCGAATCGTGATTGTATGACACACTGGACTATATCTAAGTCAAATACGTTAATAATCTTCTTCAAGATTAGTCGTAGCCCTCCTTGTTTTAGGGGTTGGCAACTATAGGACCCGTGTTGTAGTTGTTGAGCTACACTCAAGCTGTAACATGGCAACCTTGTAGAAACCAACTCTTTAAATACATAAGATGAAATCTTGACTTGACCCAAACCGTCGTGTCACCAAGCACCGGCGTAAGTTATGTCAATGATGTAGTCTGGCTAGATGTAGTCTAAGACCTGACCCAAACCGACTTGTCGTGAATACACCGATCGACGGGGTAAGTCAGGCTAGACGCAAAAACAAAGGTCCGACTAGACTAGACATTGTGATTTGGATGATCATACTCATGATTACAAATGGCTAGGGGTAAAAACCAATAAGAGGGTCATATCTGATATGATCGATGAAGAGTCATCTTCCGATTACAGAGTCCTACAACTTGTTGAGCTACACTCAAGATTGTTAGGCTCAAGGTGATTGGACCTCTTACCCATTAATTTTAATTCGATTAAATCGTTCGTTATTAAGCTTTGAAACGATCGTAAAAATAGTGGGAGGATATAGATAGATAAAAGCCATTCTACCTATATTTAATATTGAACTTATGTTAAACTAGGGCAAGACTATGTTTACCGAAGGAATCAAAATATAATATTTTAAATGAAATAAGTTAACTGGTCAAATAGGTTGATTAATTGAATATCAAGTTAAATTCTAATTGATAGAATTAAAACTATATTCTCGTTGACATTAAAATGACCTTCTGAAGAACGGACTTAAGAAATATGATTTCATTAAGTTCTGGGTCCAACAAATAAATTCACGCTACATGTCACGCGTCTCTATATGAGGCAGCTTGAACATATAGGATATTCGAAGTATGTTTCTCCCTACAACTTGTCGAGCTACACTCAAGGTTGTATGGACAAACAATTTTGATCTGCAAAGTTCGAGAATTCGATCAAACCGTTTGAGTCGAATATAAGTGCATGAGCGGTGCAAGACTATGTATCCCAACCGGATCGTGAGACAAGCAACTTCTTGAGCTACACTCAAGATTGCAACTCTCAGGCGTTTGGATACATGAGATGCTTGCATAGCTATTTATTTATGTTGGGTTATTTAATATCTAAATATGATTTAGAAAAGGAAGAATGCACTCTGGAACGTCAATTGAGAAAGTTAGTTGCATTTATCATTAGTAAATGCATAAGTAGGAGGGAACGAAAATGTGACATTTTTTGATGTCACGATTTCATAATTATTGTTATACAAAAGGTTAACACATGTCGTCACATTGCTTCTGAAGAAATGAATAATATGTATAACGATAATAAATATATATATTAAATGTTAATATATAAATACACAAGATAGTAGCAAACTTATATGGCAAAATAGACTACGCCGTAACAAGTCACATAAAGAGGGGTCTGACCTCTCGTATTATGAAGTCTACGGACACTTGTGAGTCTTACCCTCTTAGATATAATGGCCAAAACCCATCTGTAAGACAGTGGGAGAATGAGTTGTTAAACTCAGGCTCGTACATACTGATGTACCTGAGTCTAGATTAACCAAAATAAGTTATTCTTATATTTTATTAAGACACGTGTTCTTGATGAAACACAAGTCTGATAAAATAAAGAAAGAAATGACTAAAGTATTTAAACTGATTCGATTAGATCGAATGGTCAAATACTTAGCTATATTAATCTTGCGTAATTAAACGAAAATGTGATTTTCTCTCAAGTCAAGTCTGTTAACACATCCATGTCTTAAAAGGTATGAATCACACTTAGTTAGACTAGGTGCGATCCATAGCCAGTGACTCTGAGTTAAGTCCTCCCTCTGGGTTAAGTCCCAGATAGTAATGCCTAGGTTTTGATAATGTTCTATGAGGACATTATCTATAAGATATTCATTAAATAGATCATTAAGAAGTTGTATAATTACTCGAATCTCATGAGTCGAGTCAGACATCATAATTGATGATACTTAGTCAACTTCTAGGATGAAATTCGGAGTAGTAACTCCGATTTATAACTTGATGCAATTAGAATAGGTCTGTGTGCGTAAATAAATTTTGGAATTTAGTTTACGTGCCTAAGGAAAATGTTTCCTCCTTTCTGCAAGTAAATCTTTAAGTTGAAAGATTGGTGTAGAAAGGAAAATAGTGAAGTACAATCATGTTGGTCGAGAACGGTTTTTCGTCCTAATTCCTATAAACGGATTAGAATGAAACTGTTTTTTCGCCAGCAGATGTGTACAGATCTACTCGGACCAAACTCGATGTAAACGCTCATGTTGACCATGAAAATTGGAGCATTCACTTATAAGTTCGTTTTTTCTAAATATGATTTAGACGAGCCAACTTATATGAATTAGCCAGAAAGTTTTTCAAGGTCAGTGGGAGCGTATAAATTACATGCGAGGTATCAAAGGGATGAAACATTTATTTTGACAAAGTAATCAAAGAGTTTGATAATTTATCAGAAATAGATATGAGCCATTTAAAATGACCAATAACTAATTTAAAATTATTATCGTAAGGTACGATGAACTGGATAAGATCCAAGGAAATAAAATATTATGGATTCTGAAAGACCAAATGAATTATTTGAATGAGATTCAAATGGTTGGTCTAACATGAACATAGAAACCCTTTAAGTCTATAGAGTAGACGGTTTAATAGATCTACTCACGAAGGCTCTACCACATGAAGTCGGGAAAACTTATGTGTAAAAAGGTATAAGATACCAGGATAAATGGGCCTGAGTGCAAGTGGGAGATGTAGAGATATGATGCCCTCGAGGCTATTTATCTCTGTGTGAATAGTACAAACGTCTTGTTCGAAATAACAGTAAGATGTTTGGTAATAATTTATCTAAGTTATAGCTTAGTTAACATTAGATATCAACTTAGGTAAAGTCCTTAGACTTTATGCAAGGTCAAACAGGTATCGAGATGAGTATCTCGATCATGGAGAAATGTTTGACCGTCTATAGCATAAGTCTAAAAGGGTTCGTGGTCGTAGGTGTTTCGAGACATGGATATCGAAACATCGAATAGACCATTGTGTCTTAGTCTTCACTGTTTAGCGATGGCGATGATCTCATGATCGTTTGACTTGGCGAAGTCGAAGACGAGACACAGGTGCTCATTAGAGAATGAGTTCACTGAACGATCCACAAGAGTTATTATATGGTTATATTGACCAATCTGTCAATGATAACTCTAAGTGATGATAGGCAAGTTGGTCTTTTGACTTGAGGTCAATTTACGAACTGTGCGTGAACAGTGTCACTTAGATCACTGACCTAGCTTCGAGGCTAGGCCTATCGAAAGGTCTTTGATTGGGTGTCACTTGAAGCGTACGAGGAGAGTAATGACCAAGAGAGGATTTGTCTCTCCTGGTCAATGGGAGTGTCGTAAAGTTAGTTCGGTCTTTAGTAAAATCTCTACGTAGAGTATGTTGGAAGAAGTCCAACATTAATTGACTAAAGATCGATAGAAACTAACCGAAGTCAAGTTATTAGGGTTGACAGTTTGACCGTACCATAGACTTGATCTACACGACATGGTTAAGACGAAGAGACTATAACTGCGGAACTCATCACGAAAACAGTCAGGGTGGTCTCGACAATACTCATGTCGATGAGTCAACCATATAATGATGATTCCTGAAGCAGGGACGGCAACCACTGCTCGTGGTCACTGCCGTATAGGGCTTCGAGCCCAACCTGTTATAAGGGTCAGGCTGTATGGTCTCACACAGAGTACGACCTTCGTCTAGTAATAGGTAGAAATTACTTAGGGAGAATAATTTGCATTTAATACAAAGGAAGAGAAAATTGCATTTTGATGCAAATGATAATTTAAGCCTAGATAGGGTACTAATTTGCATATGATGCAAAATAGATTAAATGTGTCTTAAAATAGTTTAAGACTATATTTAATAATATAAATGCAAAGAAAAGTTCATGGGTAAGACGGGAATGTCCCGGTCTACACCCAGGTTCGAACGACGTCCAATTCGGACGCTAGATGCCCAAGATACGCCTAAAACAGCCCATTGGATTCGGTCGGGTCAGACCAGGCTGACCCAGGCCAGACTGGGTCTGGCCTGGGTGCCTGGCCAGACCCAGGCAGCCCAGGCCCGGGTGCCTGGGCGCAGGCGCCCAGGTTGGGCACGCCCAGACCAGGTTCTGACCTGGTCTGGGCTCGCCCTGCTGGCCTAGTGGGCCCCGCAGAATAGGTTTTCTGAAACCTAGGTTGGGCAGTTTTTGACGGCTCAGTTTTTGCGAAAAACAGGCCTTGGGCTGAACTTTGAGCGATCAATTGGAGGGTCAAACGAACTCCGATTGACGAACCGTTTTTTCCTATGCATTCACCGTTGGACGCCCTTCGTATTGATAGTTTGTATCAATGATGAAGCTCAACGGTGAGTGAGTTAAAATTCACGGAAGTTTGCACTTTGTGGAGGACAAACTAACTTGATTTTTTAACTCTAAAATTAATAGTCCCACATAAGTTATGCGAAAAAGGGGAGAGTCCGCCGCCTATATAAATTGGGGCCTCCCCCTTCCTCCAAACTCGTCCCAAGCTCTAGATCTGAGCAGCTCTCATAAATGTTGGAGCACGCTCGGATCTAGGCTTAAATTAATATTTCTCTATCTGCCTATATTTCTGCCTTACTCCTGAGGGCTCTAGCAAAGCCGCAAAGGAGTTCGGATTCGGATCCGAAATCTAGGCGAAGGTTTCACTCGCGTGAAACTTTCTTCGGCGCATGGTTGGCTCGGCGACACAAGAATTGCTCGCCTTGGGATGCGGAGCGGTTCAAAGAGCGGTTTGAGGAGCGGCTCGGTGTGGGATGGGGAGCGGCTCGGAAGACAGTGCGAAACATCTCGCCTGCCCCAGGGTTGAGATTCCGGGTATGTATTTTATAAGCATTAGTTTAATTTAATCGCAGTAGGTTAGATCCTTCTTGGGATGGTCAGATCCATCCCGAGTTGGCATAGATCTTGGCTAAGGGTATTGAACCTTAGGGCTAAGTTAAATTGTTTAACTGCATGTTTATTTAGATTAACTTGTTTATTCTTCCGCTGTAAAATTTTTTATGTCTATGTTTCGTCCGACTAAGGACGAGAATAGAGTTTTTGTGCCATAAGGGTTCCCCAAAACCAGTCAAAGTGTACAAATAGTAATAAACAGATTAAATGATAATAATAGTTCTAAATTCGCAGTTATATATGTCAATTTTAAACAGTTAAAGTAAAATCACTTATGAGTATGGCAGTTCTAAAGAATTAAAGCAGGCACTAAAAACATGACAATTCTATGTGCGAGTAAGGTAACAATAAATATTTCAGGTTCCATGCAAATATTTTCTATTATGCATAGGGTTCTCGCCTTTAAGACGTGGTGTGTGAGTCAGGCCTTCTCAAGGGGTATAATCGTGATTGACGCCACCTACCGCATACGGGTGGTGCTCTTGAAGGGGGACCCTTTCACATGCTTAGTGGCCGCTCAACCTTGAATCCACCCCAAATGTTGGGCTGGAACACGAGCCAGCCTAATTAAGTTGCACGAGTTCACAAATTCAAGAAGTGCACAAATTTACGAACTCAAGTATTTTCAAAATGTTCCATTAGTGTCCAATCTAACAATATGAGTGCAAGTGTAGTGTGAAGCATGATATGTGTGTACAAGCAATTTCAGTCATTTCATAACGAGAAAATTAATTGGTTAATTGATGAACATGGTGCATGTTTATGTTTTTCATTTACAAGTCAAAATGTAATTAAAATGCAATAAACTGTAATAATTTGCACACTTGTCTGACTGGGACGATTTTGGGTGTCCAAGCAATTTATGGAAAATATGGACGTATCTGCGTCATTAAATATACGGTAATAAGCTAGTCGATCATAACCGATTAAACTAACAACCGAATACTAACATTTATCTTTAATAAACCCAACCCAAAAACCCAATAAGTGACAACTTACCCAATCAAACCCAATACTCAATTTAAATCCCTTTGAACCCAAAACCCATTATGCTTTATTCATCTAAACCCACTAAAATACATACTCTATAGCATGTTTTAAACCCAATAACCATACCCCATAGCAATAATTCAAACCCAAACCCATACTCAAACTCACGTCATAACCAATAGGCAAAAATACCCCAAACCCAATAATGTAAAACCCAATAGGAATAAATCCAAAACCCAATAGCATGGTACCCAAATCCAATAACTAAAATTAAACCCAATAAGAGTATTACCTTATCTCTTCTTCTATCTCCTTTTATATTCAGATTTGTTCTTTTCTATTTCCCCCTTTTATATACAATCAGCTTCTTACCTCTCTCTCTTTTTCTGTCTCCTTGCAGGTGGGCTCACGGCAAGGGAGGGAGGCGACAAAGGGCGGCTAGGGCTAGAGGTAGGCGACGGCACAGGGGGAGCGGTGGCCTGGGCTGGCGCAGGGGGCGGCGCGGCCTGGGGTGCGGCGCTGTTGCGACGGTGTGCGCATCGCAGGGGGGGTGGCGGCCTGAGGTTTGGGGCGGCCTGGGGTGCGGCAAGGAGGAGGAATAGGCACGGGAGAGAGGAGGGGTTTGTGTTGTATTGGATTTTGGGGTTGATTGAATCTGAAATCAACTTCAGATTTGGTTTCTCCTCTCCCTAATTTCTGATTTTTGGTTTCAATTTGTGGATTTGATTTTGGTTTTGTTTGAATTTGGGTTTGATTGTGGTGTGGATTTGGAATCTGAATTGATTTGGGAATACTGAATAGATTGGGGGAAATTTGTTTTGCAGAAGACGATGGATTATCCTTAAGAAGAAATGGCAAGGGACACGATCTAAGATTAGTTAATAGTTTAAGTTTTCATTAATACATGAATTAATTGATTTGTTTACTTAAGCAAGGGGAATGAAGCTGGGTTACGAAACATATTTTAAAAAAAAGTTAAAATGTGAACGTGATGCCATGTTTCCTATAGCTGATGGAAGGGGCCACAGACATTATGAGATAATTAGGGCAAGATGCTATGGTGAAAATTAAATCAACGGCGCGCTTGCGTCGAACACTCGGATAAAACACTCGGACAACTGAAATAAATACAGGCATAACAATCAAACACGCCTAAAAATACAGGCCATTACATCAACTAACCTAAAGAAAATTCCGTCATCGGAATTCTTATCAACTAAGGAGCATGGAAAAAATATGGATAACGCTCTCGCATTTCATCTTCCCGCTCCCAGGTGGACTCTCCTGGCGAGTCGCAACGTCACATTACCTTGACTAGATCAATAACAATGTTCCTGAGGACTCTCTGACGTCGATCTAGATTCTCCACTGGTTGCTGTTCGTACGTCAGATCTGACCGAACTGTAATCTCTGAGTAGTCCAAGGCCTGAGAAGGGTCGTTGATATAACGACGGAGCTGGGACACATGAAAGACGTCATGAACTCCCTCTAAGGATGGTGGCAGTGCTAAGTGATAAGCTACATCTCCAACTCGCTCTAGCACATCGAAGGGTCCAATGTATCTCGGACTAAGATTGCCTCGCTTCCCGAAGCGGATCACTCCTTGATTCGAGGAGATCTTCAGGAATACATGATCTCCCAGCTGAAACTCTAGAGGATGCCGTTTAGCATCTGTCCAATGCTTATAACGGTCCTGAGCAATCTGAAGCTTGTCTCTGATATGTCGCACAATATCAACCGCTTTACTATCATCTCTGGCCCCAAGAGCTCTCTATTGCCAATGTCATCTCAACTCAGTGGCGATCGATATTTCCTCCTTAGAGGACAGCAAATGGCACCATGCTAATGCTCGCCTGATAGCTGTTGTAGTAGGAGAACTCCATCGGGTGTAGATGATCCTCCCATGAGCCTTTGAAATCTAGCATGCAAGCCTCAGCATATCCTCCAAAATCTGAATGGTACGCTCTGACTGGCCATCCGTTTGTGGGTGATACGCGTGCTGAATTTCAGACTGGTATCCAGATTGGTCTGCAGACTCTTCTAGAACTGAGAGGTGAATCTTGTATCTCGGTCAGATACAATGCTCACGGGAACTTCATGCATTCGTACGATCTCCTACACGACATATTACACATCACAGCTTATACTAGAAGGAATAATAGAGGTATGAGTTAGATCATTACCTCCATATACTTTCTCGCCAGTATCTCCGTGGATTGACCCACTCAGAATGGTATGAAGTGCACAGACTTGGTCAATTGATCAACGATGACCCAGATTGCATCGTTCTGCCTGGTACTCCAAGGTAAGCCAGTCACGAAGTCCATCGTGATGTGCTGCCACTTCCACTCCGGAATCGGCAAAGATTGTAGCAGTCCAGCAGTGGGATGATGCTCTGCCTTCATTTGCTGGCACACAAGACATTTGGCAACGCTCCGTGCCATGCTCCTCTTCATTCCGTGTCACCAGAAATTCTGACAAAGATCCTTGTATATCTTCGTACCTCCAGGATGAATAGAATAAGGTGAACTGTGAGCCTCATTCATCAACTCATATCTGATATCCCCTGCAGGTACGTAGATTCTACTGCCATGTCTCAGGAATCTATCCTCATGGATAAGAAAATCAGTCCAGAGTCCCGCTTCAACCTGACTTAACATCTTCGGCTTGAGCAGCCTTGATCCGGTCTAGAATCGTCGATTGAATCTGCATGTTTATCAACGATGAGGTGGCTCCTGGTAAAACAACTTCTATACATAACCCTCGCAGATCCTGTTGTAACTCCCACTGAGCTGTAAGAATCATCACCTCTGGTAGATGACTCAAAGCGTCAGGTACGACATTCACCTTCCTCGGATGATACTGAAGGTCAATGTCATAGTCAGCCATCAACTCCAATCATCTACGCTACCTCATATTCAGCTCCTTCTGAGTGACTATGTATTTCAAACTTTTGTGATCAATGATGTCTCGCTCGCTTTTCGATCGTACGTTTTTCGTGCACGTACTTTTCTTTCGTACGCATATTTTTAGTTGCCTCTTCTTGTATCTCAAGCGTACGATGTGATATGCCGTTGTGACCCTCTGAGAGAGTACTTATTTGTGGAATTTTTCGTGAACGTCATTTCACGGGTTGTTCTCCCACAAAACAACTTTGTTTGAAGGGGTGTCATAACTTTTACCTTCGTCGTTTGACCTTTTCTATTTTTAGTTCCGTTCTCCATTACCCTAGCTCGTGACCGTTCGTCTTAGTCTCGACCCTCTCGTCAACACGGTCGTCCCGGTATTTTTCTTATAATTATCGGACACCGCTAGACCCACTTTTTCCCCTAATCACATTCTAATATACGTAGCGTAATGAATTTGAATTTCAAATCACCCTAATTAAATCTCGTTAAATCCATACATATCAACATGATTTCCCTAAGCTATTCGCCACCCTATTTCACCCTAAGTCTACCCCCTCAATCTCACATCTTCTCTCTCCAATCAACCCAAGTGCACCCCACTTTTAAACCCATATAGCAATATTTCATGTTAAAAACACAACCCATCACCTAGGTCTAGCAACCCACGCACAAGCCAGCCACCTTTGTCAAAACCCACGGCCTCATCATCTCCGTCCATCCCTCCGGCAATCCCCTAGCTCTGGCCAACCTCCTCCACGCCAACAACCTTCTTCTCCTCCTAGAAGCCGCAAAACCCATCATCTCCATTGAAAAAACTGCCAAGCAACCCCAGCCATATAACTCACTGCCAGCACATCTCAGGCCGCCACCGCCGACCCCCTGCCTCCGGCCCTCCTCCCCAGTCACGCGTACACCCCCTCCTCTTCCAAACAGTCGCACAAACAGCCCTCAACCCTTAAAAAACTGTCTTTTTCCCTACAAAACTCATGCCCAGCCCTGTAACCCGCCGGTCAGCCACCTGAGCCGCCGGCCAACTCCTAGGCCGACCCCCCGGCGCCCCCTATCACCTCGGCCACCAACTACATCCCCTCAAGCCTCCACATACACCCAAACAGCCCTCCTACAACACAAAAACTACCGTTAGCCCTTCAAAATCTGCCGTTTCCCCTTCCTTGCTCACTGCGCCATTGCCACGCATCCCCTCGACAATCGCCCAGATCCACACGGCTGTCCCTAGGCCGTAGACCCTTGCACGGCCTTCCTTTGTTGATGGTGTTCGTGTTGCTCACCGTCGTTCGTGCGTCGTGCTACCATGGTCGCTAGCTGTCCGTCGTACCCTTCGCGCTACCAGAATTCAACCCCTGACATCGCTACCCGATATCAGTGTAGCTCTCGCATCGTGCTAAGGGTAAATCTCGAACCGTAGAAACCCCCACATCGTATGCAAATCAAGACTAAAAATTGTAACTTTAAGGCTTTGAATAACTCACTAATCAAGATTTAATAATTGGGACTGTAGGCTGGATTAGACCGAGCACATAGGTAGATCTTGGACTTGTTGAACGGAGATCGCATCGTGATTGCTTTCAGGCAAGTGAAACTTGCCAGTATTTGTTTAGGCCATGTTTTAGGCAAATTTGTGAAATAGCGTAAAAGAGACTAGGCAATGAAATGATAGTCGCCTAGATGCCCTTACTAGATCTAGCTTGACAACGAAGCTAGATCCGACACCCTTGCTATGCTATCATTTCATGCCGCATGTCACATTTACTTTCAAATTAACTGTACGCACTTTAAACTGCTTATTGCTATGTTCATGCTTCTTGCCATGTCATTTCATGCATCATCTTGCTCTATCATGATTGTGTAGCACACGCTATAATAAATTGTAAGCTGCGGCGAGTAGGGTCCTGACCCCTACATCCTATTGAGGCTAGGCACCTGCATTGGGGGGGACAACCCAATCCCAAACCAAAAACACTTCCTGGCTTGTGATCTAGAAGCGAGCATAGTGTTGTTGGTGAAGAACCTATGCTCGATACACGTGGAGGGGTAGGGTTAAACGATCACTTGAGTGTAGAAGTGTGCCCGTACAGCCACTTCAGCCAAAAGGCAGAAACACTGTGCACATCGTGAATACAAGTTAATCGTGAAATAATGAATATTGTTTAGTTGCTCTCACTATGACGTGTCATGCATTGCAATTATCATGTTCTTTTCAACTGTTGCATTCATTGAAATAATATGCCATATCATCTCATTTTAACTGCTGCATTCATTGAATTATTATGCCATGTCATATCATTTTAGAACTGCTAAGTTGCGTTCTTTCTACTTTACGTTTCCTTGCATAAAAGTCTCCATTTCCCTCTTTGGAGATTTTTGCTGACATGTGCCCTTTTCTCTTTAGGTGTCACATGTGAGGTTTTGAGCCTGAGCTAGCGCCGAGGAAGACCAGATTATTGACGTCTAGTTCGAGCATACCGGAGTCTACCCTTAGTCTCAGCTGGTGACTTTTCCTTAGTTGTTGTTTACTTCCTCGTAGCTGCTGTTAGGTTGTTCAGTGCGTAGCACCATTACTTGTTTTAGTTTCAGCCATGCTTAGGCCTTCTTTTCATACACTGTACTTTCCTTCATGACTATCTCTGTATGTTTGGAATAAAAATCTGTGGATGTGGAATGTTGGATATTTTTTATTGTCTATCTTTCATTATTATTATTGTTGTTTCGTCGTGATGCAAAGAACCTGCTAATGGATTAAATTACCAGACGCTTATCAGACTGTAGCTTCACAGCTCCAAGTCTGAGAGGACCTCTTCACGTCTCGCCTTCCATACTTGGGAAGCGGGGTGTGACAGGTTTTAGTGGTGGCCCATGCAGGCCGTTGCACCTGCGAAATAACGAAACAACGATAATAATAAAAACATCCATTGAAACATTCGAAACGTTCGAGTCATAAAACTTGAGTCTAATATGGAGGTTTTCCTTGTCTTAGATGGTAGGAAGACTTAGATAGATGTCCATGTTTGATAGTCAGGTGCCTTCGTTAAGATTTAGTCGTGCTCGTCTTAGGATACGCTAGTAGCCTCTCACCCAGCCCTGACCATATTAAGAGTTTTCCCTTTAGTCGTTCGCTTGGGTCCATCAATTTCGGGCCCAACAGAACGTAATCTTGTTTCCCTAAGGACCCCCTCCCCGAGATTCTACTATAGTCTAGTTCATTAGAAAGTCTTAGTGCTAAGTTTCTCCTAACCTCTAGTCGGCCCGGTAATTAGAAGCACTGATTTCTATCATTTTCCTAATCATTACACTTTTGTGTTATCGACCGTAGAATTTCATCTTAGCTTTTCATAAATCATATCCTAGGCATATTCATCATGCGATCATATTCTTTACCCTCGATTCACGTGATCGCTTCATGACGATTGTCGTTAATTTTTCGAGTCTTCCCCATTGCAAATCCTGATTTCTCTAACAGTATTTTCGATATTCCTTACTAAATTCTTCGCTCAGTTTAACTTCTTTGAAAACCCCTTATTATATACTTAGATTTTCTGCTTTTCGGTCAAGTTAAAATTCATTCTTGGATTTTGGAACCTTCTTAGTCGTAATCTTTAGTTACTATCTTGTAACCATTTTCTAACCTATATCTTTTGTATTTCAGTTTTAAAACTTTGTTATTATTTTGATAATTCAATATATCATCCCTTTTTTCTAAACTACTAAATTTATTTTAAACCACTTATCGTACATACTTTTAGAATGTTTTTAAAGCTAAATAGGACTTCAAAATTTTTTGTATATCAGTTTTATATTTATCGTACTCATACTTCAAATTTTTTGTATAAATCTATTTTCATTTGCAAAACAATCACTACCTCACACTACTCATTATTTTCTTCGTCTGACAATTTTTCTGTGTTTTAAAATTTTACCGTCTGATCGCTATTTCTACATATTGTTATATATATATATATATATATATATATATATATATATATATATATATATATATATATATATGCTATCATATTTTACACATATCCTTCTTTCATTTATTTAATTATTTAGAGCAATATTTTTGTCCCACCCAACCAGCTATCTCCTTATCCTCGCCTTATCTGAACTCGTTCCTTCCGATGTTGTTCCGTTACGCTTTTGATTTTGGTCCCCTTACCATTGTTTAGTCATCCTACTAGTGCTTGTCATTGCTTATGTCAACCTTAGTCTAGTGGTGGGCCCATCAGTATTGATTGTGATGTTGTCGTGGTGCATGTATATAGGTAGTGTGTGTGAACCCCTACGTACCACTCATGTTTGAGTATGCTACTCTTAGTGTATTAATGATTGCCTCTTGTGTTATACATGCATACCCAATGTTATTCATAATATATATGAAGTTGTATGAATGATAGTATTTATAAATATATGTGTAGATAACTATACCACTTTAGGGATGTCTGTGTATATTAGAATTAATGTTGGAATATCTAGTATGTGGTTTGAAGGTACTTGTAAATGCTTGGAATAGTATACTAGTATAATCATATGCATGTTAGGTGTTGTGATAATAGGTGTACTAATAGTTAAGTGTGCAGGCCTATTAGGTTATTTATATGTTTGTACGTATGAGCGTGTGCTTGTACGTAGATATGTATGTGCTTAAGCGTAAGTAGATATATACCTACTGTATGAATATATGTGAAATACGTATGGTAATAGAGTTTGATTTTATTTAGTATTGCTTGCCTTAACGGGATGTTGTGTGTGTACGCGTATACCATGTGGTATGCACGATTATGGTATGATGTAACTATGCAAGGATAAATATATGTATTAGTATAATAACTATGTGTAAATTGTTATGGTGTGTATATATTATATGTATGTGACTATACGATGTGTGCTTGCATAGGATGTTGTATTTGATTGTATACATGTGCTGATGTTTGTAATATTATTATAGTATGTAAAGTGATTGCATTATGTGGGTGTTACCTGACTAAATATTAATTGTGATTGATATTATTGTGTGTATATGATGTCATGTGTTTTACCTGTATAGTGTGACGAGTGATAGGATTACGTTGGTATATATATATATGTTAGAGTGATGTGTTTGGTATATGTATAAATATCGTGTTATATATATAGTATTCTGGTTCTTGTATGGGTCTTTGAGTCTCACTCGTGTTTGAGTGGGTATACTCTAAGTATATTGTTATATTTTTCTGTGGTTGGTGTATATTGTTATGAACGTAGTAATGGATGATGTGTGTATAATGATATGTTTGGTTGTACATGGTTACGCTACACACATGGTTGTGGGTAACTATACCATTATATAGATATATGTATTAGTCTTGTAGTATACTTATTTACTAAGGTTTTACATGTTTAAATGTATGTATACTAGCTAACTAGGTGTGATGTGCTAAGTATATAGTAGTATGAGTGGCATGTATGAATAGTGTATAGCGTGTGTGGGTGTGCACCCTGCACGGGTAAGTATGTGCTTAGCTATATGTGTTTGCCACTATGGTATGTGTGTTGACTCTTCAATATATTTATAGGATTGTATGTGATGTGTATAAATGATGAAGTATCTGCATGTATTTGAATAACTATAGGTTTGTGTATTTATAGTAGGGGTGAATGTAAATTAGATATAGTAAACATGATTTGATATTATGTGGTGTGATTACATGTATTAATATGTTTGGTATTGAATGTACACTAGGAGATACAGGGTGTAGTATATTCATGTTGTTTTGTTCATAGGTAGTTATCTATACGTGAAGTACTATGGTTGTATTTACTGGTGTGAACTATTTTTATGTAAGTATGTGTACCATGGTTATGTGTTAAGTGAGTGATAGTTATATAAGGAATGTACGTAACTATATGAATGATTGAAGTGCGTGTATGAATTTGACTGTCCATGATAGGTACAAGTATAGAATGTGCATATATATATACACACACATGTTTATAGTATTAATGTTTGACTACCTAGTGCATATATAAGCACTAGTAGTAACTATACATGGTTTGAATTATAGTGTGATGTGATTGGGATAGTTACTAGAGTGGTTAGATATATTTATAGTTAGAAAGTCCGAGGATGGACTTTATTCTAAGGTGGGTAGGATGTCACAGTCGTTTTTCGATCGTACGTTTTTCGTGCGCGTACTTTCCTTTCGTACATGTATTTTTAGTTTCATCTTCTTGTATCCCAAACGTGAGATGTAATATGTCGTTGTGACCCTCTGAGAGAGTACTTATTTGTGCAATTTTTCGTGAACGTCATTTCACGGTCGTTCTCCCACAAAACAACTTTGTTTGAAGGGGTGTCATAATTTTTACCTTCACCGTTTCGCCTTTTCTATTTTTAGTTCCGTTCTCCGTTACCCTAGCTCATGACCGTTCGTCTTAGTCTCGACCCTCTCGTCAACACGGTCGTCCCGGTATTTTTCTTATAATTATCGGACACCGCTAGACCCACTTTTTCCCTAATCACATTCTAATATACGTAGCCTAATTAATTTGAATTTCAAATCACCCTAATTAAATCTCGTTAAATCCATACGTATCAACATGATTTCCCTAAGCTATTCGCCACCCTATATCACCCTAAGTCTACCCCCTCACTCTCACATCTTATCTCTCCAATCAACCCAAGTGCACCCCAATTTTAAACCCATATAGCAATATTTCATGTTAAAAATACAACCCATCACCTAGGTCTAGCAACCCATGCACAAGCCAGCCGCCTTTGCCAAAACCCACGGCCTCATCATCTTCGTCCATCCCTCCGGCGATCCCATAGCTCTGGCCAACCTCCTCCATGCCAACAACCTTCTTCTCCTCCTCCTAGAAGCCACAAAACCCATCATCTCCATTTAAAAAACTGCTAAGCAACCACAGCCATATAACTCATGGCTAGCACATCTCAGGCCGCCGCCGGCTACCCCCTACCGCCGGCCACTACCCAAGCCGCCCCTACGCCGGCCCTCCTCCCCAGTCGCACGTACACCCCCTCCTCTTCCAAACAGCTGCATAAACAACCCTCAACCCTTAAAAAACCTGTCTTTTTCCCTACAAAACTCGCGCCCAGCCCTGTAACCCGCAGGCCAGCCACCTGAGCCGTCGGCCAACTCCTAGGCCGACCCCCTGGTGCCCCCTATCACCCCTGCCACCTAATACAGCCCCTCAAGCCTCCACATACACCCAAACAGCCCTCCTATAACACAAAAACTCTTGTTATCCCTTCAAAATCTGCCGTTCCCACTTCCTTGCTCGCTGCGCCGTTGCCGCGCATTCCCTCGACGGCCACCCAGATCCACACGGCTGTCCCTAGGCCGTAGACCCTTGCACGGCCTTCCTTTGTCGCTGGTGTTCGTGTTGCTCGCCGCCGTTCACGTGTCATGCTACCATGGTCGCTAGCTGTCAGTCGTACCCTTCGTGCTACCGGAATTCAACCCCTGACGTCGCTATCCGACGTCAGTGTAGCTCTCGCGTCGTGCTAAGGGTAAATCTCGAACCGTAAGAACTACCAAATTGCATGCTAATCAAGACTAAAAATTGTAACTTTACTGCTTTGAATAACTCACTAATCAAGATTTAATAATTGGGACTGTAGGCTGGATTGGACCGAGCACATAGGTAGATCTTGGACTTGTTGAACGGAGATCGCAGCGTGATTGCTTTCAGGCAAGTGAAACTTGCCAGTATTTGTTTATGTCATGTTTTAGGCCAATTTGTGAAATAGCGTAAAAGAGACTAGGCGATGAAATGATAGTCGCCTAGATGCCCTTACTAGATTTATCTTGACAACGAAGCTAGATCCGACACCCTTGCTATACTATCAT
The DNA here is from genome assembly GCA_030789695.1 of Scilla litardierei. Taxonomy (NCBI): domain Eukaryota; kingdom Viridiplantae; phylum Streptophyta; class Magnoliopsida; order Asparagales; family Asparagaceae; genus Scilla; species Scilla litardierei. The sequence continues at coordinate 394,304,263 of CM061142.1, forward strand.
TTCATGCCACATGTCACGTTTACTTTCAAATTAACTATACACACTTTAAACTGCTTATTTCCATGTCCATGCTTCTTGCCATGTCATTTCATGCATCATCTTGCTCTATCATGATTGTGTAGCACACGCTACAGTAAATTGTAAGCTGCGGTGAGTAGGATCCTGACCCATACATCCTATTGAGGCTAGGCACCTGTATTGCGAGCACAACCCGATGCCAAACCAAAAACACTTCCTGGCTCGTGATCCAGAAGCGAGCACAGTGTTGTTGGTGAAAAACCAACGCTCGATACACGTGGAGGGTTAGGGTTAAACGATCACTTGAGCGTAGAAGTGTGCCCGTACAGCCACTTCAGCCAAAAGGCGAAAACCCTGTGCACATCGTCAATACAAGTTAATCGTGAAATCGTGAATATTGTTTAGTAGCTCTCGCTACGACGTGTCATGCATTGCAAGTATCATTTTCTTTTCAACTGCTGCATTCATTGAAATAATATGCCATGTCTTCTCATTTTAACTGCTGCATTCATTGAATTATTATGCTATGTCGTCTTATTTTAGAACTGCTAAGTTTCATTCTTTATACTTTACGTTTCCTTGCACAAAAGTCTCCTTTTCACTCTTTGGAGATTTTTGCTGACATGTGCCCTTTTCTCTTTGGGTGTCACATGTCAGGTTTTGAGCCTGAGCTAGTGCCGAGGTCGACCAGGTTATTGACATCCAGTTCGAGGATATCGGAGTCTACCCTTAGTCTCAGCTGGTGACTTTCCCTTAGTTGTTGTTTACTTCTTAGTAGTGGCTGTTAGGTTGTTCGGTATGTAGTACCATTACTTGTTTTAGTTTCGGCCATGCTTAGGCCTTCTTTTCAGACTATGTACTTTTCTTTATGACTATTTCTGTATGTTTGGAATAAAACTCTGTGGATGTGGAATGTTGGATAATTTTAATTGTCTATGTTTCTTTATTATTATTGTTGTTTCGTTGTGATGCAAAGAACATGCTAATGGATTAAATTACCAGACACTTATCAGACTGAAGCTTCACAGCTCCAAGTCTGAGCGGACCTCTTCACGTCTCGCCTTCCATACTTGGGAAGCTGGACGTGACAAGTGAAGATTTTCACTTGCTCACCCAGTAAGAAATGTCTCAAGATCTTCAATGCAAATACGACAGCGGCTAACTCCGAATCATGGGTCGGATAGTTCTTCTCATGAATCCTCAACTGACGCGAAGCATATGCGACCACATGATTGTGCTGATGTAGAACACATCCAAGGCCCTTGCCTGATGCGTCATAGAATATCTTGAAGCCTCCACTTCTATCTGGAATAGCCAAAACTGGTGTGGTAGTCAACCTCTCCTTCAGAGTGCTAAAGGCCTGCTCATAAGAATCTGACCAACTGAACTTGATATCCGTCCTCGTCAATCTCGTCATAGGCTCAGGTATCCTCGAGAAGTCCTTGATGAATCTACGTAATATCCTGCCAATCCAAGGAAACTTCTAATGTCAGATGCTCATCGAGGTGTATGCCATTCACTGAGTGCCTTGGCCTTCTTAGGATCCACTGATATGCCAGCTACTGATACTACATGCCCAATGAATGCAATTCTGTCCAACCAGAATTCACATTTGATGAACTTGGCATATAGACTATGACGACGGAGTGTCTCCAAGACCATCCTCAAATGCTCGGTATGCTCCTCCTTGCTCTTCGAATATACTAAGATATCATCTATGAAAATCACTACGACTTATCTAGGAAATCATAGAAGATAAGATTCAAGAGATTCATGAACACAGCCAGGGCATTAGTCATACGGAATGGCATAACCACAAATAAGTAATGCCCGTACTTGGTCCGAAAGGTTGTCTTGGACACATCTTCCTTTTTGACTTTCACCTGATGGTATCCGCTCTGGAGATCCAACTTTGAGAATACTCTCGATCCACCAAGCTGGTCGAAGATGTCGTCAATGTAGGGCAACTGGTACTTGTTCTTCACTGTAACCTTGTTCAGTTCCCGATAGTCAATGCATATTCTCCTCGACCTGTCCTCCTTCTTCACCAACAAGACATTGCACCCCAGGGAGAAACACTGGGATGAATGAAACTCTTTTGCAATAGTTCATCCAATTGCTTCCTCAGCTCTTCTAGCTCTGCAGGTGCTATACGATAAGGTGCCTTCAAAATCGGTTGAGGTCCTGGCATAAGATCAATGCCGAACTCCAACGCTCGATCGAGCGATAGTCCAGAAATGTCTTCCGGGAAGACGTCTTCAAAATCTCTCACTAATGCAGGCTTCTCAGGTCTAGCTATCAAAGATGCAACAATCAAATCACTCGGTTGGGCCCAGAATTTGACAGGCTTAAAGAAACAACCTCCATTAACAAACTTGAACACCGGGTGATTAGGAATTTCAAATACTACCTTCTTCCTGTGACAGTGGATCATGGCATATAAAGCTCCTAACCAATCAACACCGAGAACAGCATCAAAGTTGGGTAGATCGTGGACAATGAAATTAGCATATAACTCATGCCCACTAATCACCAACGGACAGGGTCTGCATCCCAATGCAACTTTCACTACACCATTCCCAGTGGTGATGTTCCAACACATGGGGAGAGTGAAGGTGGGAATCGAATGCTCAACTACAAACTTCCAGGATAGGATGCACATAGAAGCCCCCGAATTAAACATGGTCAGAGCTGGGTGAGAGGAAACTAAGATGACATATAAGATATAATATAACTAAGTTAAGCATGGTGATTTAATCAAGCATGAATGTATAAAAGGTAAAGATTAGGTCTAGATGTTACCTGCGATCACATCATCCTCAGCTTCAGTTTCTACAGCTGTCATGGTGAACACCCGGCGCTTCAGTTGGTTGGCCTGTTGAAAGGCCCGATTCTGCAGAACCAGAGGCGGTCCACGCTTTCCAGGTGTAAGTACCATCCGCTGAGCAGGTCCAGGTGCTCCAGCAAGTACATGTCGAGTGCCGCGGAGGTAGTCCTTTGCAGTATGACCAGGCGAACTAAAAACTA
>CM061142.1:394307807-394335811 GCA_030789695.1 Scilla litardierei
TGATAATGGACTTACAGAAACCTACATGGTATGCATTTGTTATCTAGCAATTTTTGATTACATGTTCCTATAAGATTTGAGTTTGTATTAATCTTCCAAAATTCATTGAGTATTCAGTTATGTAAGAAACTAATCATGTTAATGGATTAAAGTAATATGCACTGTTGCATATTATGTTTTATGTTTTACTGATAAAGATTTCACGGGCTGCATTTTCCTATAGGGATTTGGATTTTTCTCATCTATCAGAAGTGATTGTATCCCGTATATAACCCAAAGCATGTTAGCAGCTTGTTCCCCAGCTCAAAACACCAAGCAGCATGAAAGGGGGCAGTGTAAAGTTAGTGAAATAGAGTAGGTGGCAAGGCACTCACAACACATCAGGAAAAAGTTCACAGTACATGCTAGGATGCAACTGAAAGTGCAATAACAGCAAGATCTTTTCTTGGCATGAAGTGCAAAATTGTAATCAAGTGGAATGAAATTTCTTGGCATTGATGTTACCCAAATGCAATAAGCCTTCATCTATTTGAGCTTATGATCCGAGATTATATCATTTGTGATTTATTTGTTGCATTTGTGTATCAGCATCAGCAAGATTATTGCATTTGTGATTTATTTGTTCAATTTTATTATGGGAAGGCCTTGATCTGCCATCCTATGTGAGCTTATGATCCGAGAGATGAGTTGTTGCATGGTTTAATAATATTTCTTGATGTAATTGTTGTGTCCCTTATGTTAACCTGATCAGTTTAGAATGTCATAGGTTTGGATTCTAGATGACATAAATTTGGATATTAATGATAAGCATGTTCACATGCTGTAGGAAATATATGACCCAATTCTAATAATTCTAATAATAACTCTTCAAGCTTAAACCCAGAGAAGATTAAATAACTCTGAATCATGTCCAAATTCTAATAATTATATCAATATATGACCCAATTTAAAGAGATCTTAAACTAATTCTGATCCAGATATATATCTTCCCCTTAAACTAATTCTGATCCAAACTCAATATATGACCCAATATGCAGCTGCAAACCCAATGGATGCCCAACCCGTGCACAGTTGCAAACCAAAAATGATTGTATACTGTGAAACATATGGGTGATTTGGAAAAATGCACGGCTTGATTTTTTTAGCAGAAAAAAGTTCAATAGGGGATATAGGGGAAATGCTGGAAACATAGTTCATTGGAAACAATACTATGAACAACAAATTCAATACTGGAAATATAGGGCATTACACAGCTTGACTCTTTAGAAATGGATAGAAGTCAAAGTTTAATAGGGGATATAGGGGAAATACTGTGAAACAATAAAAATACTGTGAAACAAACTAAATACTGTGAAATTGGAAAATTGCAATCCAAATATCTCAAATGGTGTGCAGCAAATTGGTGTGCAGTTTTTGTAAAGATTGATGTAAATACTGTGAAATTGGTGTGCAACAAATGAATTCACAAATTGGAAAATTAGAATAAAAAATTCCTATTGTTTTTCATAATTTGCTGATTAGAATAGGAATTTGGTGTGCAGCAAATGAATTCACAAATTAGAATTGGTGTGCAGCAAACAATAGGAATTATTTGATGTAAATACTGTGAAATTGGTGCGCAGCAAATGTTGGTTATTGGCAAGAACAAACAGCACGAATGATAAACTGTTCCTAAGAAAATTGTTCATAAGAAAACACAACACATACGGATAGGTTGGTGTTTAAGAATTTGGTAATTAAATCTCCTTCATGCACGAAATCTTCTGAAACTTTCCATTTCTCCCCTGTGAATGAAAAGATGCAAAAATTCCGTGGAGTTATACCTTTTTAAACAAAAATTAGCTATGTCCAACATTAACATTTACAGTTAAATAAATCCATCGGTTGTAAGAATTTTGACTATATGCAGAACTGGTTATCTTACACAAAGTATGAGAATATAACCCATTAATGAAAGTATACAATAATTTACCTAAGAGTTTGATGAAAAAAGTGCAAAAGGAAAATTAGTTCTCAAGGGCCGTTTCTTTTGGATGGTTTCTGCATAGTTCTTATCTTGAAATGAAGACAATTCATCCTTATTACAGTATATAGTCCATCCTTGAGCTAAGCAAAATGAACCAATTTCAAAAATTAAAAGATTAGAAAAATTAACAGGATGAAAAGAGTTGAACATACCCATGAACAAAATTTAAAGATTGTATGGTTGATTTCATGGTATGTTTGATTTCATTAACAGGATGGAAAAAGTGCAAAAGGAAAATTAGTTCTCAATTCAATGTTTTGTTTCCTCTGGGCAGTTTCTTTTGGAAAATTAGTTGAACATACCCATGAACAATTCATATGTTTCGTCAAAGTAGATAGTCCATCCTAACATTTTGGTACAACTAAGCAAAATAAACCAATTTAAAAAAATTAAAAGAGTAGAAAAGTTAACAAAATTAAATGAGTTGAACATACCCATGAACAAAATTTAAAGGTTAGAGTTTGTGCTGTCAAAAAAAACTTGTTAACAGGATGAAATCAGGATGAAATTTTAAGATAAAAAAAAACCACCTAAAAAATCTGCCTCTTGACTATATGCTGAACTTTCATTAATCAGGATGAAATTAGCTATGTCCAATATTAACATTTACAGTTAAATAAATCCATCAGTTGTAAGAATTTTGACTATATGCAGAACTGGTTATCTTACACAAAGTATGAGAATATAACCCATTAATGAAAGTATATGCAATGAGGTTTATTGGGACCTTCTGGCGCCAAGGTGAACTGATCCATTTGATTTATTAAAAGATATTTCTTGCCGATCTTCTCTTTCATTAGACCAGTGACGTGATTTTTGCTTCTTTAGACTGAACCTTTCCACTATAAGTGGATGACTTGGCTCATCCCTTTTGTCGGAGCTGGTAGGCCTATAAGAAAGAAATAGACCGACTGAATTAGCATAAGAAATAATCATCAAAACATGGAGAAAGAAGGGGGAAAACGCTTGGGTAGAAGAAAGATAAGGATGCATAGAGAAATAACAATTTCATCTCCAATTCTACATATGACCATTTAATTCCAATATATCTTGGTTTCCATAACTCAAGGAGATTATGAAACAATTTTAGCTTCTAAATCATAAAATCTCTCACATATGGGTGCACACATGTGAGTATATTTTGATATACTTCACTTTCAGAGGGTGCAATATTCAATAAATATATGATGAATTTGGAAAACACATCAACCGGCAATTGAAAGTTTAAACCAAGCATGAGTAACAGATGGCCGAATACTATATTAAAGTTAAAAGATTTACAGCCATCTTTGCCATATTTTGCAGGGGTGATGATTGTAATGCTCTCATCCTCAAGACAACCAATAGCGTTCATACCACTTATTGGCCCTGTCAAGAAAGCCCTCACTCAGCAATATACCCCAATATTTACTCGATGTAGTGTATGTTTCAGTTTCGAAAACAACAACAATTTTTTTGCAGTTCAGTTGCAGTTCAGCAATATACCAATAGAGTTCATTTTTTTGCAGAATTTGGAGACCTTTTGGATAATGTAGCAAACATCACTCAAATTCATTTACTAATTTGACTCTTTACATTAACGAACAACATCCTATTTCTCTTTAAGAAAATGTAAACTACAAACTAACCTAGCAAATGCACACACAAATTATAGAAAGTGGGTCCTCAAATTTTCAACCAAATTTGATAAAAAATATTCAAAAACTTTCTTCATCAAGCATAAACTTGACACCCTCACATCCATTGAATTTGAAAGCCACTTTAGTCAAGTGTTTATCTTAATTAATATCTGTACCAACTCATCATAAAGGTGATGCAACCTGAAACAGTTGAAAAGGCTAATGTAGAGGAAACATGACTCATTAAAATTGTCTTGTAAAAGCTAATGCTAATACAATTATGGATGTACAATTATGGACTCATTAACAGGACTCATTCTGTAATCAGCAGGACAAAAAAACATGAATACCAACAATTATGGATGCCATACATGCAGGCATTCATTCAAATTGCTTCAATCAGCAGGTATTTAAAATGAAGGCCAAATTGCCTATTAGATTTCTATTGGATAAGGTGGGAAGGAAAAAAGAAGAAGAAGAAGGAAGAAAGAATCTGGTCAAGAGGCAAGAAATTGGGGATGAAGAATCTATCACTAAGCAGATTATAACGAAGGGCCGGGAGTCGAAGTGCCTGTAGAGGCTGTAACGAATTCTTGAGCATCAATGTTTGAGTGGAAGTTGGTGTTCTTTCACATCTGTACATATTGCAGTGCATATAAACCTTTCTATGTGCATATCCTGAATGTTAGAGTCAGCCTGCTGTGTCCAAGGCTTCTGCAAGATAAGTCGGACACTTGAAATCTCTATTTCTCTTGTTTGTGAAAAGAAATGAAGTTGTGATGGATATTGATATTTTCTCATAGTTGCATGCAAGCTGCAAACCAAAATAAAAAAGCATAGTTAACATAATTCCAATTCATATCTTATAAAATCTGAAATCAGATAAAAGACTTACCCCCAAAACCAAAATACTCCATATCTGATATGATGCTAAGGTCAGATTCTGAAAATACCTAGCTAAGCATGTTGTAATGTGGTTATGTGTATAACAATCCCCTTCGTAACATCTTGCAAGATTCTAAAATTTTGGCCTTGACATTTGCATACATAACATTATAAGAAGTTTCTAAATTGGACAACACTTGCAGAACAATCAACCATGCTTCAATCACTAATCGACCATACGACAACAATTGCAGAACAATAAAGTAAAAATTCGATGTAGAATAAATACTGAAATCATATTTCTGCAACATGGGTAAATCGATTCGACGGGAGCAATCTTTAATGTTTATAGCATTTTGATACATGGACTTCTTGGCTTTGGGAATATCATTCACTCTAATTTATGCCATTTAAAAAGTCAAATATATGATGGGAGTGCAATTAGAAATCCAAAGAATGTGATTAGCTGGGTATGTTAGATCAGAACTGAAGACATGGAACCTGCTAAGCAAGGGTACCAAACGAAAGGTGTACGGCGAATCAACCTAAAGAGAGAGCAAACTTTGAAAAAATTTAAAGCATACTAAGTTAAATAAGAAAGATTGGATTTGAATGGAGCTCTAAATTGAAATATGCGGTGGGTCCTCAGAAATAGTGAAGCAATCGTATCCATGATAACTAATAGCTCATACAAACTCTGATTTTTTGCAAACCTCAAGGCAAAAAATACCATTATGAAGGCTGTATACAAATTAAGGAGCAATAGTTTTCCTTATTATACTGAAAGTGTTGAATACATGACATAATTGAGGATACTAACAAATCACAAAATTGAGGATACTAACAAATGATAAAATTGAGGCATTAGCTTTAACTTGGGCATTAACAAATGACAAATCACATGTATCCTCAAATAGCTTTAACTTGGGCTTTAACAAATCACATATCCTCAATTAGCTTTAACAAATGATAAATGACAAATGACAAATCACTTGGGCATTAGCTTTAACTTGGACATTAACAAAATTGAGGCTTTAGCTTTAGCTTTAACAAATGACAAATCACATGTATTGGGCATTAGCTTTAACTGTATCATCTCAATCACTTCCCTTCTCCATATTTAACTGATGTCCAAAAAATCCAAAGATAACACAAAAATCACAAAAAACTCTGAAGACACATTTCTACAACATGGGTAAATTAAAAAGTCGCTGTAGAACATCAATTGCAGATGACTCAACAAAAAAACTGAAGTATTAGCACATCAAATAGCAGGGCAATAAAGAATGATACATGGTATAGGACAAAGATACCTAAAGATATATCTGAACCCAGGTCTCATATGTTTAAGTGTTGATTACGGGAGTAAGACCTGTATTAATATTTTTCAGACTTAAATTAAACATGTATACCTCGTTTGATACTGAAACTACAATATTTTAAACAATTCAAGAAGAGAGATGGCAGTTATTGGTCATCCATCATATATTATTCACTCAATTTCAGACCTACATTGGTCATCCATCATCAAACTTATTTTATATCATGTTAACTCAATTTCAGATTAGCCAAAACCTAACGAACATCATATATTATTCAAGCCAGTGTTGTTTATAGTGAAAGCATCTTAAAAACTTATTTTTTTATGAACACTAATAAATAGTCTAAAGTTTATACAAAATGTCTATTAAATGATGGGAATCAAGAATGAATCAAAAATTTCTATATATGGATCTCATCTTAAATGAGAATCAAATTTTTAGACATCAATTTCAACAATTTCTATAGTTTTGAATCCAAGTATAACTCATAATGAGAAAAAATGGAAACTCAGAAAGTGATAGTTCTCTACAAATAGATCAAGCATTATGTAATATAGAGGATTACCAGTATACATCATATTAAGCATGCAATCACAGTTTAAAAGGTAGAACAAAAAACAGCTAACCTCATATGAAGATGAGTTTTTGCTGTTACTAAAGGTCCGATCTTCTACTAAATCCTTCTAGTTCAAGCAAGCAGCGATTCTGGGTTTTGGAAGACAACTGCAAATCCATAAGATGCGATGAAAAAGAGTTGCGACATGCTCAACAAATAACAAAAAGGACCAAAAGGGCTACCTTGATAGAGAGGACGAAGAGAACATTCAGATGACATGAAGGTCAAGTAGCCAAAATTACATAATAGAACTCAATGGATTCTTGCAGGCAAAATTGAAGAGAACTCAATCAACTAATAACGTAAACTAAAATTGTTACATGAAGGTCAATTGATAACATCAGTATTATCCGATCAACCAACATCCAAATTATCCCAAAATTACTTAATACAACAAACCTAAACCAACAATGTAAACTAACAATCATGACAAACAAAAAATACATAATACAATTATGGTAGAAGCATTCAACAACGGGATTTTTTAGACATGTAAACCAAGTGGATTCTAACTTCATAGAGTTTCAGAATATACACAGCCCAAACCTTCGTATCAAGAATACTACTTGCAAATCCAAAACCTAAAACGTCATAAAATTGAAAGAGAACTATTTCAGGACTTAAGACAACATTTTTTTACATCGACTTATAATATCACACAACCTAAACTATATGCTAAAGGAAAAAACCCTTAACTATGAACAAATATACACAAAAATACATTCTGGATTGAACAACCATGCAGTCCAATTTCAAAAACACCATCTCTCACACCGGCATTTAAAACCAACAAAATTTACATATGACGCTAGGGCCGTGTGTCCTGAAAATTAAAAATAAAATCATAGATTAGAATAGTAAAATTAGAAACGAAGATATATCTAATTACTTTGTACAACTCACTATTATTACCTTCATCATGTTTAAGCAGAAAACCTTTTACTCATCACATTATAAAAAGATGACGTGTCAAGCTCAATCCAAAGTGGAGAGTTAATAGGATGAGCAATAACCTAGATAAATTAAGAACATAAATTTCCTAGAAAAATTAATATATATTTGAAAATATGGAAAATTTTAAATTTATACATTTATTTACCTTTTTTCGTTGGAGTGGTGGATGTCGTGCTTTCTGGAACCAAGCAAGCTCGGCAAGAACCATCTTCCACTTCTACAACAAAAGAGGTATTTGGATGGTCAATGAAGAGGATATTTTGAAAAACAAAATCTAAGATTTTTATATTACCTCGGAAAAGAAGATTGCTTTGTCTTCAATATGACTCGTCGCCGTTGCTTGTAAAGTTCTTTTAGCAATTTGCTGAAAATAATAATAATAATAATAATAAACAGTCACTAATTTTTAATTTCAAAATGGGAATGTTTGTAACGGTATGCATACCTTATCAAAACAAAATCCGATATAACCCCGTAGCCTGACATTTATGTGATTGTTTTGAAGTAACAGAACCTGTGAGAAGAAAAATGTTAATGCAAACATAGTATATTAAAAATATAATGTAGAATTATGATAAGAAACTTACAGTTTTTGCCAAATCTGCATCATCATCTATCTATATAAAAATACAAACCAATATTTTATCAAACAATGCATACCGAAAACTATTAAGTCATGCAATGAAATGTAGTAAAGGAAAAAATTTCTTACCCTGCCATATATGGTAATGTGGGTCCACATTTTAAAGCTTGGTAACATATGATAATGCTATACCTGCATGTTAGACAACAATCGATAATAATTTTTTAAAAGATCATTTAAACAAATAATATAAATAAAACAATGTAAAGAAAGAAAGTTAAAAAAATTACATACAATTTTTATCATTCATTGGAAATCATAGCAGAACTTCTGGGTAAACGATGTTTACTGTGTTATTTATGTTGGGCTGAAGAAGGACACATACACGATCAAAAGATGTGCACCTTGAAAGTGCAACATAAAGATGTCCATGACTGAAAACTGGGGTCCGCAAATCAACTCCAACGAATTTTACAGATTGTCCTTGGGCTTTATTAATCGTCATAGCATATGTCACACGGACAGGAAACTGCCTTCTTGTCATATGAAAAGGTAATTCTGTAGCCGATGGTGACAAAGATATTCTTGGAATAAACACAAAACAACCGGCTTTATCCCCATTTAAAATTTGAGCTTCAATGACACGTGATGCACATCTGACAACCATCAATCGAGTGCCATTGCAGAGCCCGTCTTTTGGTGCAATATTTCGTAATAAAATAATAGGACAACCAACCTTAAGCTCAAGTGTAAATTGTGGCAACCCAGGAGGATCCAAAGAGTTTTTGTACTCAGTTGGATATCTACTCATAATGGTTGGATCGGTTTCATCATTTTCAGAAAAACTGTCTGCAGCTTGATACGTAATCTTCTGTCCCGGAAAAATGTTTAATGCAGCAGCATTTATAAAAGTAACATCATCATTCCGTGCAGAAAGAATTATTCGTTCAGTAAGGTATGCCGAAGTCATGGCACCCTCAATATCAAGCTGCGGATAAATTCGAAGTATTAACTCGTTTAAATCCTTGCACCTGAATATGTTAGAAGGAAGTTCTACCACTTCTGTAGGATTTGTCCCAACCTAATACATATAGATATAATTTTAGTGAAGGAATGGCTAAGATAAAAATAGTAAGTAAAATTAAATTAGGCATGAAATAAAATACCTCCAAAATGAATTTTGCAAAATTTGCATTCTCAACCGATGAGTTATTTAACCGCATATTTTGATCTAAGATCAAAACTTGTACAGAGCACCATAATACAGATCGTCTCAATGAGGCACCAACAATTTCTTCTCGAACCCCCTTTGGTATGACGGGCAAGATTTGTCGGAAATCCCCACCAAGAACAACAGTAATACCACCAAATGCTCTGGGGTTATCACAAATATCTTGTAACGATCGATCCACTGCCTCAACACAGTGCCGATGTTGCATAGGTACTTCATCCCATATTATAAGTTTTGCTTTTCGGAATAATTGAGCTTGCATGGATTGCTTGCTAAAATTACAAATTGAAGTATCATGCACATCTAACGGGATACGAAATGTGGAATGTGCAGTCCGACCTCCGCTAAGTAGCAATGATGCAATACCGGAAGACGCGACGGTGATAACTATATGTCCAAGACTACGCAACATTGTTGCAAGTGCATTGTACAAAAAAGTCTTTCCAGTTCCAGCACCACCGCTCAAGAAGAATGTAGTACCTTTATTTTCAAATACAGATGAAGTAATTGCTGAGTAAGCATGGCGTTGTGCATCATTGAGGCAATCAATGTCTTTTTGAGCATCCAATTGTTTCGCCTTATTTATAAGTTCCTGATGTTCATGCAACAATCTATTGCCAACAATTTCATTCCAATCTCCAGCAGGAAGTGGCATTGGTGGAAAGTCGGATAGACACTTACCGTACTCCTGAAGCAATTCATTGATAAGGAATAATCCATAATCTTCAAGTTGGCCTTGAGTTGGGGTAGAAATTGCAAATAAAGTTTGCAATTTATGTGGAAGATCATCGCAAATGTGCATTGAAAATTCATTCCATAATGCAAGGGGGTCGATCGGCAAACATTCGATAAGAATAATACAAAACAGTCTTCGTAATTGATATCCTGTTTTCATAATTGAAGCCTCGGAAAGACATTGTCTCCACTCGGAATCATCTTCAAGAAGACCTCTTGCAATACATGTTGCTTTGAATGTAAGGTACTCGATAGAATTGAATGTGCGTAAATTTTCCCACGATGTTGGCCCTTTAACAACTGTTAGTAGCAACCGTAGATAAAATCTCTCACCAGAATTAGGGGAGGCAAAATACATTCGGCCAATTGCATATCCAGATTGTCTTGGAGTCCAGACCTTTGTTGACGAATGCCACACAAACTTTTGAGGAAATTCTTGATATGTGAGATCATGTGCAGACTCATGTAAGGCGCAACATGTAAAAAATTCAGTCAAAGTTGTCTTATCATTTTCAGCCCTAGACCTTATTGCATCTACATCTTCATCTGGATCAAAAATAACACGGTATTACCCTGGTAAATGAAGTATCAATCTTTGAACTGACGGAATCTCTTGATGCAAAGGATGCTCGAATATTCGCCAAGCTGCCTCAGGTGGTCCAATATATCTTGCATCAAGGTATTGTTGGATCTCATTTACTGCGCCCAATACCATTGTGGTCCGATCATGACCTTTATAAATATACTTATGAATGTACTTCACACATCTTACCCTAGCACAAACTTCGACATTAATGTGGCAGTTAAAGCGCCTTGAGAGATACCTGTTGTGCGGCACAACATCGCGGTTATCAACCTGATGCCCCCTTACAGTATATAGATGCCCATTACTACGACGACGGTAAATAGGATATCCATCACGATCCAAGGTTGTTGCATCTGCATAATTTCGAGGGTATTTCTTAGTACACTTACCATTTTCCATGCATGAAGCATTTGGATTTCGAGCACCACATGGTCCATGTACCATACATTTTGACACAGTATCGAATAATGCAGGATCTTGAGCAGGATCAGGAAATTCAGCACATACAATTCTATCCACTTGATCACATGTATGAATCTTATCGGGTCCACGAAGAAAGAAAAGAGCATGCATATGTGGAAGACCCCGTTTCTGAAATTCAATTGTAAATACATGTGCTACTTTCTTTCCAAATACATTATTGCCATCAATCTCCTTCATCAAAGCCTTTCTTTTTAACTCAAATACACGTGCAACTAAATCTGGACGGTCGGTAGCCTTTTGATTGGGCAGTAGAGCCGAAGTAATTTCTGGCCACTTTGGATTTGCGGTCATTGTAAGAAAAATATCTGGGTGCTGGTTATAACGTGTGATAGCCATCGAGTCTTGAAATATTTCAAACATGTGACGTGCACTGCCAGTGAAAGATGAAGGAAGTATCATGCGCTGTCCAATTTGGTCGCATCTGGCATATGCATCGATATCTGCAAGACCCTGATAGAGCTCTGAGCGGAGTTTTCGTTGATTAAGTTTGATGAATGTCAAACGATGTTGCTCAATTGCTGCCTAAGCATCAACTATGAACTCCTGGAATAACTTTCCCGCTCTCAAAATTGAAGAATACTCGTTCTGTCTTTCAAACAGACGGTAGCTATAAAACTCACACATGGTCAGGCGTCTACTTGATGCTATGTTTTGAACTGGATCCCACTGCTTCAACTCAGGTTCCCATCCAAGCTGACCATCAGGAAATAATAAGACGTAGTGTAATGGTAAGTATGCAGGATGAGTCTCATTGATTTGCATTAATTGATGATTTCCTCGAAGATGTAAAACTATATCTCGCATCCCGGAAGGTCGATAGCCATCGCCAGGTAAAATAACCGCAATCTCATCTACGGTTGGGAGGTTATAACGGCGACGATCCTGGTTTGAATTGTAATGCAGATATACAGGAAGATCATGACCACCTAAATCTGCTTGAGATAAAATAGAATACGCCTGACAATATAGTTTGATGAATGGATTTATGCCCGATAGACAATTTTGAATAATTTGTAAGACATCCTTGCTCAAATGTGGATTTCTATTACTTCGTAACTCCATAGCAGAATCCAGATCATATATGTAAAGTTGACAATAACTGGCTGTTTGATCCGGTTGGGGCAGAAGTTATCCTGTTCGATGGCGTAATTCTCCATGAATTGTAAATATGTTCGGGCCTCTGCCAGCAATCAATCTTTGATCCATTGTCACACCAAGGCTGGTAAATGCATTAGCTGCATTATACTCCCGAGTATACTTTCGAAATGATTTTGATGCTTCACTGTCACCATCATATAATTCTCTAAGTGCTGGAGGGGGTTCATTAAGTTTCGGCAATCTTACTTTTCCTTGCAAACAACATGTGCCAAAAAGACGTGTTGTCAAAGTTGACCTCGACAACCGTTCATCCAACCAGTGTAAGGCTGAACAATGAGGGCATGGAATGTTCATTAATCCAAGATGGTGCCGACCAAAATCAACCTGAGTTGGTGGACCAGAGCCATGATGAGTTGACCTACAAACTAACATCGAAGCTATGCCATCATCTTCATGTTCAGCTTGAAAAGTTGCGACTGGAGGTATTATGTGAGGTGTATTAAGTGATCCTGTAGCTAAACACCTATCCAATATAAAACCAACATTAAATAAATTTACATTACATTAAAGTAGATAGATTCCATAGATAATAACCTGGAAGATGGTTCAGCATCTTGGGCTGAGACCTCATCTTCATGTTCAACAGTATAAGTTGGTAATGCATGTGTGCTTTGAGCTATATCAAGTCCACTATTAGGAGTCATATATCGAGATATGTTTCCTTGTTTTTGTTCTCGATCTCTCCTTTTGTGTTGAGCTAAAGACCTATCAAAAATAAACCCAAAACTAAATACAAATACAATACATGAGTAGAATTGATTTTATGTACAGTCAGGTGGATAATAACCTGATAGATGGTCCAGGTACTTGTCCAGAAATCATATCGTTATGCAAGGCTGAGACAGCATCTTCTTGTTCAAACGGGGAAGTTGTCATCGCTGGTGTTAAATGAGGCATATCAATGACACTGTCAGAAGTCAAAGCGTGAGATATGTTTCGGTGTTCTTGTTCACGCTCTCGATCTCGCCTTCTGCGTTGAGCTAAAGACCTATCCAAATTACACCCAAACTAATTACAGTTAAAATACATGATAGTAGTAAAGATTTTATGTTTAATCAGGTGATAATAACCTGACAGATGGTCCAGGTACTTGTCCGGAATTCATAACGTTACGTGAGGCTGCGACAGCATCTTCTTGTTCAACCGGGGAAATTGTCATCACTGGTGGTATAGAGGCATATCAAAGACACTATTAGATGTCAAAGCGTGAGATATGTTTCGGTGTTCTTGTTCACGCTCTCGAGCTCGCCTTCTGCGTTGAGCTAAAGACCTATCCAAATAACACCCAAACTAATTACAATTAAAATACATGATAGTAGTATAGATTTTATGTTTAGTCAGGTGATAATAACCTAACAGATGGTCCAGGTACTTGTCCAGAATTCATAGTGTTCCGCGAGGCTGAGACAGCATCTTCTTGTTCAACCGGGGAAGTTGTGAGTGCTGGTGTTATATGAGGCATATCAAGGACACTGTCAGACGTCAGAGCGTGAGATATGTTTCGGTGTTCTTGTTCACGCTCTCGATCTCGCCTTCTGCGTTGAGCTAAAGACCTATCCAAATTACACCCAAACTAATTACAATTAAAATACAGTAGAGTATATTTGATTTTTGGCACATTCAAATGGAAATAACCTGGCAGATGGTTCTGCGTCGTGTTCAAAAATTGTGTCATTATGATTCCTTTTATGTTGCCATTGTCGCAAGGGTGAAATGCGACGAACACTTGGTAGTGAAGAACTAATCGTAGGCTCAGTGAGAGAGCTGTGTTGTTCTTGTCCTTTCCGTGAGGCTGATACGTCACTATCAACAGATGCCTAAATTGAGTGCATAGCATAACCTTGATTAATGATGATCAATCAAGCATGAATTTAGTAGTTTATACTAACAAATTCCATACCGTTCGCATGTTGGTGTGAAGCAAATGGGAATGCGAAAATCCGTAGGCTGGTCAAAGAATGCCAACGTATAACTGAATCATTTAAACTTAGTGTTAACATAATTTTATCACAGATGAATATTTATTCTGAGCGAATGAGTGAATTTGACATATTCAAATGAGTTTGAAGGTTGACATATTCAAATTTTATCACAGTTTATAAAATTTGAAGTGAATATGACATATTCATTTGAAGTTTATCACTCATGTGAATAAATTTGACAAATTTAAATTCCATATGTCAAACTGTGACGTATTCATTTGCTCAGTTTCTCGGCATCAGGACCCGAATCCAAATAGCAAAATATGCCAATGACAGGACGTGTTGATACAATTAGTGTGGATATCAAATTCATTTCAATGTTCACATATTAAAAAATTTGAGCATATCCTATATCTCATTTCAAAATTGAGTGCATATTCAAAATTTCCTATGGTGATCTGTACTTGACATGTTCAAATGCAAATTGAGTGCATATCCTGTCAAGTAACAATAGCATCCCAATTCATCTGTTGAGAAATATCATCCCAAGTAACTAAATTAAAGTTCAAAATTCAAATTGAGAATTTTAGTTACTTGACCGGATATCATATAACAAATCAAATTGATATTCAAAATTCCAATTCATATACAATATCACAATTCAATTCACATATTCAAAGTTGAAAATTGAAACTTTTGAAAATTGAAAATCTGAATGCCAGGATATTTGAAACTTGCTTTATCTAAAAATTGAAACTTTTGAATTGAGTTCAAGTTCCAAAACTTGAGTACATTAACTTGACCACTTTGTTCAAAATGAAAGGGTCCTGATCCACACATGAGTTCGAAATCTGAAAATTGAGTACATCCAGGATACCCAAATATAGAATATCCAGGACTTATGTTTTATCAATCTTGGACTTTTGATAAAACATTTGAATTGATAAAACATTCTACTGAATGATAAAACATTTGGAATTGAAGCATACTGTAGAATGGAACATAGGACCCTTTCAAAAAATTTATATTTTGATAAAACATTTGGAACAGGACTTATAGAATTCTAAACATTTGTTCCATTCTACTGTATGCTATGTTACGTCCTGGATAGTTCCATTTTATCAGGACTTATGTTCCATTCTACTGTATGCTATGTTAAATGTTGCAGGTTATCAATTTATCAGGACAATTTCCAATAACATAGCAGGTGTTATTTTGGGTGGATTTTCCATTAACTTATATATTCCATTAACATAAGTCCTGATATAACACCTGATAATGATATGGGTGGAATTTATGTTAATGTTAAAATCAACCCACCCATCCATTAACATTTATCCATATAAATTCCACCCATATAAATTCCACCCATCCATTAACATAAATTTCCATTATCAGGACTTATATATTCCACCCATATCAGGACTTCTGTCTTTAACATTAACTTATATATTCAATTCTAAACACATGCTATGCTATGTTTAAAGTCTTTAACATATATATTCAATTTCCATTAACTTATATATCAATTCATCTGTAATATCAATACTTATGTTCCACTCAATTTCCATCCATTAACATTTATCCATATAAATTCCACCCTTATAAATTCAACCCTTATAAAATTTTCCATTACCAGGACTTATATATTCCACCCATATCAGGACTTCTGTCTTTAACATTAACTTATACATTCAATTCTAAACACCTACTATGCTATGTTAAAAGTCTATAACATATCTATTCAATTTCCATTAACTTATATATCATTCATCTGTAATATCAGGACTTATGTTCCACTCAATTTCCATTATCAGGACAATTTCCACTCAATTTCCACTCAATTAACAATATATTCCATTAAATTATCAGGACTTAAGTTCCACTCAATTTCCATTATCAGGACAATTTCCACTCAATTTCCACTCAATTAACAATATATTCCATTAAATTATCCGGACTTATGTTCCACTCAATTTCCATTTGATTCCATATATTGTTGCAGGTTATCAGGACATATGTTGCATAATTTCACTCAATACTGTAATAACACTCAATTTTCCATTTAACACATATGGAATTGAGATACTTGAGATACTTACATTGAAAATTTAACAATGTGTATCTCAAGTATCCTTACTTGAATGAATTCTGTGAAGGAATTTAACACATATGGAATCAAATTTATGTGTAGCTCAATAATCTTGATTTGTATATCTACAATAATTTGATTTGTATCTCATACTTGAGATACACATATATGGAATCAAATTTAACACATTAGCTAAATTATGCAAGATTGAGTTCACATAGGATATCCTGCAACAATAACACATATCATGTATCTCAATTCTCAAGTTCATCATTCAAAAGTTAACATTCATGATTTACAGGATTAGATGAATGAGATGCAAAATTCAGTTCATCATTCAAATATTTAACATTCATGTTCAAAAATTTAACATTCATCATTCAACAATAACACATATCATGTCTCCAAAATGTTAATTCATCATCATATCCTGTCTCAAAACGTTTGTTTCAGGATATGTGTTAACACTCTTGAGACATAATATCAAATTTTGACATTCATCATTCATCATTCAAAAATTTGAGATAGAATATCATAATTCAGTTCATCATTCAAAATTTAACATGACTACAGAAATTTTTTGAAAATTCATCATTCAAAATTTCTGAGATTGGTCAAAGAAATTTTCTGTTATTGGTCAAAGAAATTTTTGAATCATTCAAAGAAAGCATCCAAAATTTCTGTCAAAGAAATCATTCAAAATCTCAGAAATTTTCTGTCAAAGAAATTTTGAATTTTGAATGATGAATTTACAGATTTTGAATGAAGACAGAAATTTATTCTCATTCAAAATTTTTAAATTTCTGTCTTCATTCTATCTCAAAAATTCATCATTCAAAATTTCTTCATTCATCATTCAAAATTCAGTTCATCATTCAATCATTCATAATTTGAGATAGAATGGTCATATTCTCATTCAAAATATTCTCAAAATATTCAAAATATCCTCATTCAAAATATTCTCAATAACAAAAATAACAAAAATATTCTCATTCAAAATATTCTCAAAGAAATAACACAGATAGCCTCATGACCAATAACAAAAATGAGAATATCCTCAAAAATCAGAAATAACAAAAATTTAAGTAAGGATATCTCAAATTTTTGAATGAGATAGCCTCTGTCATGAGATACACATATTCAAAATTTCTGAGATTGGTCAAAGAAATTTTCTGTTATTGGTCAAAGAAATTTTTGAATCATTCAAAGAAATCATTCAAAATTTCTGTCAAAGAAATCATTCAAAATCTCAGAAATTTTCTGTCAAAGAAATTTTGAATTTTGAATGATGAATTTACAGATTTTGAATGAAGACAGAAATTTATTCTCATTCAAAATTTTTAAATTTCTGTCTTCATTCTATCTCAAAAATTCATCATTCAAAATTTCTTCATTCATCATTCAAAATTCAGTTCATCATTCAATCATTCATAATTTGAGATAGAATGGTCATATTCTCATTCAAAATATTCTCAAAATATTCAAAATATCCTCATTCAAAATATTCTCAATAACAAAAATAACAAAAATATTCTCATTCAAAATATTCTCAAAGAAATAACACAGATAGCCTCATGACCAATAACAAAAATGTTATCATTCAATTTTGTGAATGTTACAAATATGTGAATGTTATGGAGATGTTACAACAGTGAATGTTACAAATATCCTGTGAATGTTATCATTCAATTCACATATCCTGTGAATGTTACAACAGTGTGAATTGAGATATCCTGTGAATGTTACCCAGGATATGTGTTGCCATCATTCAATCCACTCATTCAATTCATCAGGATATGAAATTTTAACAACAGTGTTAACAACAGTGTTATCATTCAATTCAGCAGGATATGTGTTAACATAAAAATGAACACAAAAATCAGGATATGTAATGAGATATCCTCTGTCATGATTAAATCTCTCACCTGTTAAATAACATGACTATAGAATAGATATGACTGCTGGGACAAAATTCATAAGACATGAATTTGATAAGAGCTCAAATAACACATATCCTCTGTCATGACAAAATTTGATATCCCAGTTATGTAATTTGCTTTAGATAAGAGCTCAAATATCCTCTTATCAATCATCCTCAGCATGTTCCAAATTTTGTAATATTTTGTAATTTGATATCCCAGTCATGACAAAATTCATAAGCAAATAACACATATCAAACCTGTTGACTATCCCAGTTAACTGTTCAAATCACCAACTTGAACGTTTGAAGAGCACACCTATACACCTTGCAAAAATCCGAAACAACCAAGTGAGGAAGATGATTGATACAACATGGGCAAATGATAAAACTCAAGATGGAAACGTGAGGAAGATGATTACGGCTGTTGCGTGGAGGCTGATGATTATGGGGATGGATCCTTGAAGATGATGGAAACGTGAGGAAGCTCGGTTTTCTTTGCGTGGAGGCTGATGATTATGGGGTTGGAAGCTTGAAGATGATGTTGAAGATAAGGGAGATGTTAACGTTAGATGTTGAAGATGAGGAAGATCACCTTCCCTCGTGAGGGAGATCAAATTAATTCCCTCCAAGAAACGTGAGGGAGATGGCTCTGATGTGATCAAATAATTTGATCACATCACCAATTTTCCCCCTAATTCCCTCCATATACTAAGTTTCCCTCCAATTTCAACCCATGCTGCCAACGGGTGAAGGGTTCTTCAAAGTTCAATTTCATTCAATTTCATTCAAATTTCATTCAAATTTCATTCACTTAGTTCAATTTCATTCAAATTTCATTCAAATTCAAGACAAATTCATAAGAGCTCAAATTACATGCTGACTGGGACAAAGCAATATGACTGGACTGCTGACTGGGACAAAATTCAAATTATGCATGAAATATAGAATAGATATATATATATGTATATATGTGTATATATATATGTGTGTGTGTGTGTGTGTGTGTGTCTATATATATATATATATATATATATATATATATATATATATATATATATATATATATATATATATATATATATATATATATATATATATATATATATATATATATATATATATATATATATATATATATATATATATATATATATATAGGGATTAATGGGTATCATACGCCATATGAGAGCTTCTCTCATACGCCCTCTCACATAAAGCAACCAAGTACAAGCCCACATGGGCTTGTACTTGGTTGTACTTGGGTGCTTTATGTGAGAGGGCGTATGAGAGAAGCTCTCATATGGCGTATGATAGCCATTATTCTCATATATATATATATATATATATATATATATATATATATATATATATATATATATATATATATATGGCAATCTTCGGGTGCGAAAAAACCCGTGCGAAAATTTTTTTTTTGTTTTTTTGAAATTTTTTTTTTCAAAAATTCTTTTTTTGATGTTTAATCCATACAATTATATACCCCAGGGAAAATAATGGGTGAACCCGTTGGGGATTAGAGCACCCATCCACCCGTTACAAATTTAACGGTCTCAAAACGTGCGAATTTGATGAAATGCCTTGATCGAAGGCCAAATGACATTATTTCTCAACCATTATTTTTTGAGGGGGGTATAACAACATATAATGAGGGTGGAAAAAAGAATTTTTGAAAAAAAAAAATTTCAAAAAAAAGATAAATACATTTTCGCACCGTGCGAAATGTTCTCACATGAAGATTTACACACACACACACACACACACACACACACACACACACACATATATATATATGTATGTATATATGTATGTATGTATGTGTGAGAATAATGGCTATCATATGCCATATAAGATATGCTCTCATACGCCCTCTCACATAAAGCAACCAAGTACAACTAAGTACAACCAAGTACAACTAAGTACATGGGCTTGTACTTGGTTGCTTTATGTGAGAGGGCGTATGAGAGCCTATCTCATATGACGTATGATAGCCATCATTCTCTATATTAATATTCACCCAAGTTTACCTCAACAACAAAGAAAACACGTATACATTGTACACAAGACTATGAGATTTTTCAAATTTGTTATTCACTTCGTTTCTAAGGACTAACGTTATAGCTATTCTCTTTCAACACCATACCATAAATTTATACATATGCAGCACAAGTATAATTTACTAGTAGACTGTAAAAAGACCATAAATGAAGCACATCCCTTGTTTTCTTGTGGAGAAGAACTAACAACAAACTGTAGGGCTGCAGTAATGTCACAGTTCAATCTTAGTACAGTCTTCTTCTGGTAAGTGTTCCCTATCATTCGCAGCCTCCTCTTTGTCTCCCTCTGGATATTTTTTTTCAAATTTTTTCCCTATTCCCAAACAGTCGACTCTTTGTCTTCCTCATGCAGGATTTGCTGTTCAGCAATAGAACCAGTGGCCGGTTCTGCAACGTCGAGACATGTAAGCTCTTGAGAACTCCAAGGGACTGAATCCCAGTTTACATATAATTGAGAACCCACCACTGAGTACCTCAATTGTTATCACTTCTTCTTTGCCAAAGAGCTCATAAGCTCGAATAGGTTATTATCTGCAGCAGTTTTTTTTTTTGAAGGCTAACGTGAGGTTGGCACAATGAGCTAGATTGACGAATGCATGGTTTGGGTTACAACGCTCCTAACATAAAATCTTAGGTTATTAGGTAACTCAAGTTAACAATGACTGTGAACTAATCCTATATATTTTTATTAATAAAATCAAGTAATACAGGGAACTCACCAACAGCTCTGGTACCATGTAAGCATTGCTATGACATTAATATTGTTAGAAAAAGGTCACGGCCGGGACTCAAAAGCGGAATCAAGTGTCCAACAATGTGCCCATGCTTTGGCACCATGTAACTATTGTTGAAACAATATCAAAGGGATCACTACTACAAAATGGACCTTTAACAGCGCTTAAATAAGGCCTTTAATAGCGCTTTACAAGCGCTGTCTATCTCCCCGCTGCTATAGGGGGGCTGGTTTTAATAGCGCTTTAAAAGCGCTGTTAAAGGGGGCCTTTAACAGCGCTTGTTTGTGCAAGCGCTGTTAAAGGGGGGCCTTTAACAGCGCTTCTTTAGTGCAAGCGCTGTTAAAGGCCCCCCTTTAACAGCGCTTGTTTGTGCAAGCGCTGTTAGAGGGGGGGCTTTAACAGCGCTTGTTTGTGCAAGCGCTGTTAAAGGGGGGCCTTTAACAGCGCTTGTTAGTGCAAGCGCTGTTAAAGGCCCCCCTTTAACAGCGCTTGTTTGTGCAAGCGCTGTTAAAGGGGGGGCCTTTAACAGCGCTTGTTTGTGCAAGCGCTGTTAAAGGCCCCCCTTTAACAGCGCTTGTTTGTGCAGGTATTTAATGCCTGATGATGAGACTTATGCCTGATGATGAGACCTAACATAACAATCATTGGTGTTTATGTATAGCGGAGACACTTTGAACTGTTAGAAGCTAACTGCAAACCAGATGTAAGTAATCATGTGTATTGATTTCGGAAACTTAATATATTGTATTCATTAATTCAACATACATGCATGACCTTCTCACTGTTGGAGCATTCTTGCCTGTAACAAACCACCCATGCTCCCTTGTAATGTTTAGGAATATGATTAGATAAACATCAATGATGCCTTTATCCATGCTATGAAAAAGTGATTGGTAGCCGTTAGATGCCAGCTCTCCCCCCTCTGTTTCGTTTCTTGTTTGTTTGTCGAATCCTTGCATTTTTCGTACGGCAACCTCACATGCTTGGTCTTCTGCTCTTTCATCGGTTAACGCGATCAATTGCGGACGATGATGTTGTGGTGTACAAGAGTTTTAATGGAACGACTCAGTTCTATCCTCACGTGTGTGATTGGTCTTAGGTAGATTCCTTTTAACCTCACCTACATAAGTGACATAAGTGGTTAGAAGAACGTCATTCAGTACCAAAGAAACAACAAGTGTTAGTACATAATGGTTTTCTTCCAGATACGACCATTTACAGCAGTTCGTTGTTGTTCATATTGTATACCTGGGCAACTGGATGAGGAGGTGACGATTTGATGTCTCTTCGATCCACTCGGCGTCTGGCTTGAATTCTTCACGCACTGCGAAGTTTGTTTGCACCGCGAAGTTTGTTTGCAACATGGAGAAGGTGACCGATGTTTGTGTTTGGATAGTTTTGCAACATCTTAAGATTGGATGTGAAATCGCCAGCCAAGAGGCGCCTTCGGACAAGTATCAACATTGCGCATTAGGAGAAGGGTTTCCTGTACCCAGTTTAAAAAGAAGTAAAGTAAAAAAGGCAAAGGAACGAGAATTTAAGGGCAATGCAATGCCAAATTAAATATCAATATACCTGGGGACCTTCAGGGTCACTCAATGGAGTGTCCCAGATGTGTAGGCATTCTGTGAAATTGAACTCTTGCGTCAACAGTAGTGTGATCCATCTAAATGCATAAAACTAGGGATTGACCTGCAGTTTCCAAACAAAATTACAAGAATTTTGTAAACAATTATTGGTCATGTATGCAAGTTATATCATCATTTTCTTAATTTCACATCATTTTATTGATTATTGTTCAATAAAATTACCACAAGTAAAATAAGAGGAATTCACATGTTTAAAAATTCTAAACTGATCTTAAACTATAAGATGTGACTCAAAGTATTTCCAAGCTTCCAGTGACCACAAGATCGAGAACTGTTCTTGGCAAAACGCCCGATAAATTATTTCCATTCAGTCGCCTACAAAAAAAATCTCATCATAAATTGAGAGTAATCAAACAATATAAGTTGAAAATGAAATATGATGATCGACTTACAAGTAATTAAGTGACTTGAGGTGGCCAAGAGAAGAAGGAATGGGACCAGCTAGGGAATTGTTGTAGAGGTCCAAGCTCACAAGATTAGTGAGGTTGCCAAGTGATGCAGGTATGACTCCACTTATGTTGCTCTCATAAAACTAACTTCATCTTCTTTAATTAGAGTAGGGGTTTGATAAGGTTTGTTAGAAAGCCATCATATAGTCTTATTGGGCCCATATGAGGCAACCTTTTGTCCCGAGAAGACTCCAAAAAAGATTAAGCCTCACATCAGTATGATGATTGCAACGCATCAGCATGACGCATAGATAACATAGGACATGGGCAATATATCATTTTATCAGGGAGAACAAACAATATGTGCACAAAAGAACAATTTTTCAACAAGTTAACATTCATATTGCGCCATGATTTTGAATCTTTGTTGGATTGTTTTTTTTAATTTATTAAGATGAGACATTAACCTAACCCTCTACAGATTGTCAACGTAGCGACTTAGTTTGCACAGATTGAGACCTTAAGTTTACAATGTAAGCTTCAAGATGATATAACCCTGGGCTCCGTCTTGTTCCAACCGAGATATTTTGTTCCAGGTCTAAGATTCAAACATACATGCAGTGGCATCAACTACTTTTTTTATATAAAAAAATCTTGCTACCTACCACAAATGATCTATAGGGTAAAATTTTTAATAATTAACTTTAATTTTCAAATATTATGGTGTTTTTAGAAAAAACACCAAATCATACACCATAGAAAAAACACCAAATCATTCGGCCACACATTGTCGAAATCCAAGGGAATCAAACAGCAGATCTCGATCAGACACAGAACATTCGAGCAAATGTAAGATAAACAAGGACATTATTCTTGCATCATCAAGCATGATTGAAGTTGAGAAAAGTTTGTAAAAGAACTGGAGCCACCGAGCCACTTTAAACGATTAGCTGTAAAAGTTTGTAAATACGGATGCAAAATCATTTATCCAATACGGATGCAAACACAGATAATATGCAGACAAAATATTTAGTATCTATATTCATAGAAAACGGATACGGATATGAATTAGATGTGGACAAATGATCATATTTGGTAAAAATGATACATATCGGATCACATGAATAAAAGAGATAACAAAATATAGCAGGTTGATTGTGTTGGGTTCACGCTAATCAAATGTCAGACAGAACATACCTTGACTTAAAATGACAGAAATAAAAGGGCCCATTTCGTTGCCACTAGGCCAAGGTAGATGCAACTAAAGAATTCAATGCAAGAGTAATCACTAACAACTAGACTTACGATGAAGAGACATATCATAATAAAGCCAATCATGATCCAGGATGTATGGATACAAATGGTAACATAACTTTTTGAACATACTCCCCAAAATTGCTATGGTGATAGTATTACCTCAAGATGTGTGTCTCACCTCCTATGAGTGCCTGCTTAATTTAAATATTGGAGCAAGGGATTTTATTTTAACTATGCTAAAATTTTTGCTCTTCCATAGTTGATACATTTCTCTTCCATAAATGTCTAATGACATCACCTATATTGCATGTCAACCACTCTTCCATATAACTCTATGTACTTTATGATACTTCAAACAAGGAAAAATGCTTTATCTACTGCTAACATAATACCAATACTTCTTTCCTTCAAATCATGCGTTTATTTTTACACATCGTAAGGCATTGCAAAAATTTGATACGGTATCGCTTCTTTCATATATATTTTTTTTCTTAACTCAATATCCATGACCCCAATGCACACTCTCATATTACCGTTGGACTGTAGGTATTTTATAAACATAATCTCCCATGATGGTATTTACAATGAATTAATATGATCTCAAAACTCCCACAAGAAGTATCATGCATTCTGTTTTCTGGTTATTAATCATTAGTAATAGGAGAAAACAAACATATACTCAGTGAAATCCAAACGTAGTAATAGCAAGCAGAACATCGCATTCATAAGATGCTATGACAGATGTACGTGGTAAGCTTGAATGCTCCAAAATCCAAGCAAATATTGATTTAGATGATTGTATATTTAAAACAAGTTAAATTGTTAATTATTTAAATCTGATGCAATCCTTAGTCCACTCCCACAGATGAACGGAAATTTCAAGTGAGATTGCTCAACTAGACAATACTATCTTTTGGGAAAGGTACATACCATTTTTAAGGTATGATTCCTACTATTTCAGAAAAGATAGATTCATGCAGTTTCAACCAAAATAAAAGTACACAACAAATACATATATTAAGCCACAAAACATATATTGTACATACCAATAAAATGTAATATAATTATTACTATGCTAATAAAAAAAGAAAAAAAGAAAAGGGAGAGTTCATTACCTCCTATCCTGAGGACACCATACACGTACAGCTTCCCAAATACAATTTTGTGAAGTGGTCTTCTTTTTGCAAGTTGAAAGATGTGAATATCCTGCATCACCAAAAGCAATTTTCCATATACTAATAAGTGAGTATAAAAGTTGGAATGGTTGTATGGATTCCTCTCAGGCTCCATGCCTTGAGCTAAAAAATAGAAGAATGTCCAATTAACAGAATTTGTCCAAATATCTAAACAGATATGTGGATTTGTGATTTCTTAGCATAACATAAGTTCAATTCACTGAAGTTCATGAAACAAGATAAATGAATATAGGCTTTGTCGACCCTTGGTTGTTCAATCTTTGATCCCAATCTTACCCTCAATCAATCACCTTGTGAATTGAACTTCAAGCGATGAAAAAATTAGTTTTTTTACGACAACGGAAAAGTTCTTAGACGACACCTTCGCGTGGCAAAAAAGTGAAGATACTACATCACTCTCCCAGTATATGATTCCTATTATCAAATAGCCAATAAATAACATCCATATATATATATATATATATATATATATATATATATATATATATATATATATATATATATATATATATATATATATATCAAATTATGAAGAACTAAGAAAATAAAATAGAAACAATTTACAATGAACATATACCTAAAGGTCGCTAAGATGCAGATCCTCAAATTTATTTGATGTTAACCTTGACTGGATAGAATAGATCCTCAAACCACTTTCCACCACAACCAAAAATACACAAAACGCGGAGATAGAACAATTTATGAGCTTAGCCAGCATAAATGGCCAGAGCTCAACGGTCCAACCAAGCAAGAAGTATCCAACAAAAGAAGAAAATGACATGATACCGCTTCTGTGTTGCTCCGGTACTGACGCGTATCCTAAATGTTGGCATTGGATTGTTGCCAGCATAGTTTGAAAAATCTGTCAATACCTGAGACATATCACACATATCATATCAGATTTCAAGCATGTTGATATGATCCATCCAAAACAGGAAGATACCACCAATATTAACTCATAACTACTACATAAGGGAATTCGGGGTTTGACGTATCAAAAATAGAAAATCTGACTTGTTCGATATAACAGGAGATAAATCTCATACACCAATTAAAAGCAAAGTTCGAAAAAGTAATAGTTGATATAGATTCATATCAGCCTATTTAGTTCTTCAACTCGAACCCGATACATAATTATTGAAATGAAATAGACCTCTCTTTATCAGTGCCGTATACAATTCTTCAATCTTCAACAGGACATGATATCGGGCATTTCAGTTATAATATGAAGCTAAGATATCAAATTAAAAGTAGACTAATCTAAGCCGATTGATTTAGATATTAATAGCTGTATTACTATAGAGCTAAGATATCGTGACACCGACAGTAACATGAAGACAGCTAAGTATATCTTAAACTATGCATGTGCATAAGATTTTATATTGCCTAGGTGAAATCAAGTCAGCAAAGTATATATTAATTTAATCACTTTGCCGTAGACTAATTATTATATGCAAATCTTTGATTTGGTTTCTTCTAGTTGTGGAAATCCTCTTGACTCTCTGTCTCAACAACCAAAACCTGCTTATGTACTTGAACTGATCGAGCCCTTAAGTTAGACATGCAACCAACATAATGGGTCTTACCACAATTAATGTCCAGCTAATGAATACTCATACCACTTTTTTAACTTTCGGTGCATATGCCCAAACCAACATAATGGGTCTTACCACAATTGATCCTGTTATGATATTACTTATAATATGGTGCAATATATGAGATTGTGAGGAACTTTAATGTTAAAAAATTGTAATCACAACTTTATAATGCTACAAAAATCAAGCATTATTAATGCAAATTGACCAAATATCACAACTTTATCAAAGGGTTAAAAAACAAAGTTTCACTGAATACCGACCTTTAGGGTGCACATCTATACTAAAGTGACATATTTCTGGACCACATAACGACACCAATCTTCCTTGACTTCAGCTAGTTGATCAGGAGAGTAAGTAGCACATTGGTAGTCAGGGAAGTACTACAAAATAGAATATCATAGCAAATAGCAAATATATGTTATAATCAAATATTAGCAAATATAACTAAAAAATGCGAAAAATATAAATTAAAACTAAAACTACATACCGTATCTGGGATGATGTTTTCATTTTGTGAAAGGATTTCTTTCATGAATCGCATAACATAATAACCACAATCAATTGTATTGGTCTGAAGGGGGCACTATACAATTCAAAAAATGAAAAATTATATGAATGGTGAGTTATCCTTGGTTGATCTAGATTTGAGCAACATATGAAATTAGAAGAGACCGTTGTACATACATTTATATGGATCCACGTGGGTTTGTTTGATCTAGATTTCGGGCCCCTGGTTCCCTTAGAAGCACGATAAATGCACAAAGCTCAAACAAAATAAAATAAATTTAGTCAACTTGTTATATTCAACATATATCATATTTACATATTGACATAAAACACAATTAACTTACTTGTCGAATGTATCCTTCATGGTTCGATTATATTTTGGATCATGATGCAAGGAATCCAAATAATATATTGTCTCTGATGTGGCATTGATGACTAACAACACCCAATGACCCCTACAAAAGTAGTT